>JALXJV020000005.1:18702572-19050977 GCA_024633595.2 Lepomis macrochirus | reverse complement strand
ATATATATATATTAGAGGTGGTCATAGATTAATTTTTTAATCTAGATTAATCTCACTGTAATCTTGAAATTAATCTAGATTAATCTAGACTAAAATGGCTCATTTGAATTCTGCCGAAGGCATTCAGAATATGTGTGCGAACGGGTTTCAAGCCAGGTTTCAAGCCAGGTGGCACATTAGACCAGGGGCTCATCTCCTGTTTCCAAAATGCATCAAAAACTGCTTGAGAAAGCTGTTCTACTATGATAATTGAAAATAAATCATGTTCAATAAGATGTACTTGTGTGTAGTGTGTGATGTGCTTTGCGTTTAGGTGGTACTTGAGACTCCTACAGTAAACTAATTCTGCATAGCACAGAATATTCAAAGTAACATTGATCTTGAACTTTAAAACTGAATACTGATTATGAATACTCTCCTTCGAGGTTTAAAATAAAGATTTCAAATTGTGTCCTGAGGTACTTCTTCAAGAAAACTAGAATAATATTGAATGGCATGTGAAAATTATTTTAGTCATGTCAAAGACCATGAGTGAGAGGTATGACTCGAGAGGCTGCAGAGTACAAAGTTTAGGACATCCAAGTGTGTGTGTGTGTATGTGTGTGTATGTTTTCCCACCGTAGATTATACACACAGTCCTTCATTTTCACTCACTTGTGCTGTCTCCCCTCATGTCTGAAGTGGCCCTTTATGATAAGTGGGATCAGTTAAAGGTTAATTGGTCTGCTGTGACTCTTCTGTGCTCTCTCTGTATTTTGTTCCAATCCACTAGTGGTCCAGTCAGACTCTTTTGGGCTGGCCATAGGTCTGATTTTATGAAAGCCTTCTGCTAAACAACTAACATGTTGTGAGTGTTTTTAACTTGTCATATTATGCAGATTTCCAGGTCTATAATTTTATTTAGAGGTTGTACCAGAATAGGTTTAGATGATTTCATTTTCAAAAAAACATATATGATCAAAGTATCCTAAGGCTGTTTAAAGAAACTTTTTTCCACCTCTCCCAGTAGTGACTAGAGATTGACAAAAGCAGTTTCTCATTTGTTTGTCACACTGCACATTGCTGTAGCACCTCTTTTCACCATATGTGTTGACCACTTTGTTTTAGGTACCGAGTGAAGCATCTCACTTCTATTTCATCTTTTTTTGGAGTTGAGCATGCGCAGGACCTAATGCTGCTTTCAAGACCGGTCAGAACTGGGATATTTCCCGGTTGAAACTTCCGACTTCAGACATCAAAGCATTCCAGGTCCATGGTGGTGCATTATGCTGAAAGTGTGCGAAAACCATGGCTGACCGTGACAAAGTGTACACACTGTTGCACCTTCAGCAGTGCTTTAGGTGTAAATTAAAAGGATGGCAGTTTAACTGCAACAACTGACATAAATAGCCTATACATAACTGGTTAACTGTGTACCCCTCTAGCTACATCAGTTGGTAAACTTCAAGTCAGTCAATGTTGTAGGTTACATTTCCTAATGTTTTGGCAACAATAACTTTTATGCAGAGAAGATGACTTCATGAGATTCTTCACTGTAGCCAGCTACCTAATAGGCCTGACATATTTCTTCATCAATGTACATGCAGAACAGGTTTTAATATATGATCGTATGTATTATTTTAATTTAAATACATGCAAATATACTTTTTGTTGCCTTTTAGTTTATGGTTTACCTTTTACAATGTGTGCTTCTATGAGCACTGACATTGTTTTCTGACGTCATTCGGCTGCTACTTGTGAAGTCGGGGTACATATTTTTTCTCTGAGTTCACAAGTAGGAAATCCAACTTCAAATGGCGTTCCAGGTTAGTTTTTCTAGTTGGAGGTCGGCAAAATTCCCAGTTCCAAGTTGCCTGGAACGCAGCATAAGTGAAGGACTACTAGCCAATCAGAAGCAGAGTATGGCGAATCCTGACAGGGCGGCAACCCAGGCTTCAGTTTAGCTTTACATACATATTTTACATGTGTCCATGTACAGCTTCGCAAGAGTTTAAGCTAGGGGAGAATTATGATGATTATGATTATAGTTTACGGAAGTAAACTAGAAATTAACACTCTCCACCTGCCAAATGCAGTGATGTTGTGAGTGTTTTTAAGTTGTCACATTATGCAGATTTTCAGATTTATAATTTTATTTAGATGTTGTATCAGAGTAGGTTTAGATGGATTCATTATCAAAAAAATAAAAAATAAAATCTGCTCCATACTTTTCATAAAGTGGAGCAAGCCAGCAGATTGGCGCAATATACCCATCAAATAAGGCAGCATGAAAGCTGCTACTGTGAGGAGCTAATTACAAAATTAGTTGTACTAGGAGTGTTTTTAGCTTTTAGCTGGGTAGTTGGCGGTCCAGTAAGTGTCCGACACACTGTCAGATCTTCTAATGGTCCTGCTGTCCTCCCCAGAGATCAAGAAGAATGATCCATACACTGTATAAAAAAATATTGATACCACAAAAGCTGTGATGGAGGAGGCCAGAAGAGGGTGACTGTAGAAAGTGAGCAGCCTGACGAGGAGGCTTAAGTTGAATGATAAAGCATGATTAAGAGTGAGCAGTGATAAAATGTAAGTTTAATAATGATTATAATGATTAATAAGCATATTGTAAGTTTATAAAACAATTTACTGTTTTAAGTAGGGCTGAGCACACGTTATTATCATATTAATGCATTAGTTTTAATTATTAATTTAATTATTATTTTGAAAGTCCATTGCTCACTGGCTCTGAATACAAATCAGTCAAACCACGTGTCACAGGAGGGGAGGGATGTTGATCAGCTTGCAAATCACCCACCCAAACTTCGGCAGACTACGCTGGATGCAGTGTGTGGGAGAAGTAGATAAACAAAAGCAAGACAAGCGATCAAATGTCATAGCGAAGTGGATAGCTACACACTGCATGCTGATTAGCACTGGGGAATATGTCGGTCTTAGGAACGTTCTTAAAATCACAACGTAGTGGCTTGGCCCTGCTTGTTCTCTCAGGTTAACAGAAATGGATACAAGTGCTTTGCGAGTAAATAGTATGCGCGCTAAAGTAACCATGGCAACAGCTTCTGTGCACTAAACAGCTGTAGCCTGTTCAACATAAGTTAAAATTATAGGCTAACGTTACATAACTTTACCTGATAGGTCTACATCTAATTTTCCGGGGATGCTCTGCCATGCAAATTCCCTCATGACTTAGTTAACAGTTATAGATTCTGGAAACTCACAAACTGCGAGGATCAGTCTCTATTGCAATGATTTGTGCTCCAAGTCACGTCCAAAAACTTGAGGACAATTCAACTTCAGCAGCGGTCGGGTCTGTGCGTGAGGTGAGCACAACCGCAACAGTTTAATGGGAACACACCTGCTTATCGCTACACATCATCATCATAATCATCAATACACTACTTTAGAATTCATTATTAAATTTCACGCATATCAATGCAAACTGTAATTGTTGCCCAGCACTAGTTTTAAGTAGAGATTAGTAGGGATTATTATTATTATTTTGGCCGGTAAAAAATATGTTTGGTCGGTGGATTTATTCATCTACCAACCAACTTGGCAGGTGAGCCAAAAAGTTCATTTCCACCCCTGCCCTTTAGTTATTGTTGCTACGCCTGCCAAGGCTTTGGTTCTTGCATGGCACGTGCAGAGTTTACAAATACAGTGGAAGGTAGATTTGCTACACGTAATTCATAGTAGTTTTTGGGATTTCAGACAAAGATTGACAAAAGCAGCTTTTCATATGTAACTTTAAATTACAGTTTTCACTAGTAGATTTGATCAATTGGAGCTACTAGCTAACTAACTAACATGAGCTCTGTGAGTTGGTTGAATACAACACAACACAAAGGTTTGATTTATGCTTTATTGTTTTGTTTTTTTTCAAACAGTATGTATCAGTTTTAGAAGAGAGAAGGCTTTGAGCATGAGGTCTAACTCCAGCTGGTGTTGCTGGATCTATTTATTGCACAGATAAAGTGACACTAGGTCTATAAATCTTTTTGAGACAAAGTGATACCCTCCTTTTATGTCAGGGATAAGAAGTTCTTCATTCTCTTCAGAGAGATGTGGTTTCAGTGGGCATTTAATGTGGTTTTGGTGGCCAAGGGAGTAAATAAATCAATGCAAAATGGATCCTGTTCTGACTTAAGCCCTTAACTTACATGTGTTGACATGGCCTTCGGAGAAAATTAGTGAGTTACCGTGAGAGGTAGAAAAAAGTTTGTTTAAACAGCCCTAGGATACTTTGATAATGACTGCACATCAGTGTGTATTACTAACAGAAACCTCTGCACCCGTTAAAAAGAGATATTTTGCAGTATTGAGGGCCAGCTCATACACAAGACTTGAGAAAACACAACGCACAAATGGATGTGAACTGGAATTTATTTGACAAAAAAATAATTCACCACCTTCATGCTGAGGGTTGTAGCCTTTGATAAAGGCACACACACACTCTACTGTTTCATTTATTTATTTTAATTTAATTCTTTTTTAGATATTTTTATTTTTAACACACACACGCTTACCGTTTTATTTATTTATTTTGCTTTAACTTTATAATATATATATACTTTTTTTTAACACACACACACACAACACGCTTACTGTTTAATTTATTTATTTATGTTTTTAGTTTTTTTGTTTCTGTTTTGTTTTTTGTAACACACACACGCACACCTACTGTTTTGTTTATTCTATTTTTAGTATTTATAACACACACACTGTTTTATTTATTTTATTTTTTAATATATACATATTTCTTTTTTTTTAACACAAACACAGATACTTTGATTAGTTTATGCTCGAATTCTTTAATGAAATGTATGGGGGTGATTGATATTTTATATGTATTGGGATGATTGTTATGTTATATGTATGATGCTTTGGCAATATTGTTCAACAGTCATGCCAATAAAGCAAAATTGAATTGAATTGAATTGATAAAATGTCTTGATGTGAGGCTTCTTAGGTATGCAGGTAGTTCAATATTGGCTCCATTTCCACATGCAGATCTCATTCATTTATGGAGGGACATATAGGCAGCCCGTCTTCTTTTATTTTATTACATTCCCTTCATCCCAATTCAGTCCTCTTCTTGTCTTCTGTCCCCTGACTTAGTGATTAAGCAAAACAATATGGACTCATTTTGGCTGCACATCAAACCTTAGTTTACATCAGAGATGTTATGTAGAGGAGACATGCCACTTTAAGAATACTCAATACAACTCTATAGGGAAAGCCAACAACGCCAAAGGCGGCGATTGTCCCGCCCCTCCCACTAGAAAGCCAATCATCTTCTTTTAACAGCAGAGGCAAGTAACATATTTCAGCCAATCGTGTGGTTCCACTTACGTAATAGGGTTTACTTCACATGCGTAAAAATAGAAATATAAGCAGTTGGGGAAAATGCTTTTTAAAGCTTATTTTTGAGGCAAAGTCGTCAAACTTTTTCAGCAATTTTTATCAGATTTTATTGCTGATTCTAGCAATGTAGTTTTTTATGTCCCACAGTAAAAGTGCAGTTCCGGCTCTCTCCCCATTCAGATAGGAGCCTGGTCTTGTTAGTCCTAAATAGCTGCCCGGGGGGCATTGCCAAGATGGCTACCGAGTGGCATAACTTGCCTATAAGGACTTTGTTTACACCCATCTCCATGTTCAAGCTACATCACTGGGGATCATTACTTACATTACTGTATCATTACATTACATTACATTTATTCATTTAGCTACGCTTTAATCCAAAGCGGCTTACAATTGCTATATATGTCAAAGGTCATAAATGTAAGGTCACATGCCTCTGGAGCAACTAGGGGTTAAGTGTCTTGCTCAGGGTCACAGTTGGGAATTGAACCCAGGTCTCTCACGCCAAAGGCATGTGTCCTTTCCACATGGGGCTTAGCTATTAAAGATTTTAAAGTTACTCCCTCCCTTGTGCATGATTTATGAATTCATTCATATCAATTAGACCCTTTTCTCTGCAAACAGGAAGCCATGCCGTTTTCATGAACTGAATTTTTCATTAGCACCTTTTTTTTCTGTTGACCTTTTGAGAGATTAAGCTGGCACCAAACATCGTTTGGGTGTTGCTTGGCCTTTCAATTTTTGTACGAGTTCACAATGAAAACAGCACCTGGACAAGACCTCAGCCCTGTCAGCTCTTTTTGTTTTATTTATAGTTGCACTCATATAGAAATATAATGGTATGAAATCATTAGTATGCAGCACATGCCGACGCCTGGAAGAGCTCTCCTCCTTGATTCATCTTTATTTGTCCGCAGCTTATCCTACCGACACCATCTGCTGAGAATGTCGGAGCATTACTTCTGGCGAGCTAAGAGGCATTCCCTCACTTCCTCGCCATTTCCTTTCTGATTACATTGTATCAATGTGACACCATTTTACTTTCCAAGACAAGACAGGCTGAATCGCGATCCATGCTGATAAGATGTTCCAAAAAACAGGTATATTGATATATTGATCTTGGATCAGGTCGTGGGACCACGCCAGCACTTCAGATTCAAACTCAACACGGTGGTTTTACTATGAGCTACTTAACAAAATGGCTGTGATCATGAAGCTCTGCAAGGGTTAGCATAAAATACAGGACTTCAAGCCAGAGGGCAAGCTGCCCTATATACTCCGTATGTGCAACCCTTCATCGTCAGTGCCACCATTCATCTCCGTGCTCTGAATTTAGCAATTGATTGTATCAGAGAATGAATCTTAAATGGATTCTGGGTAAAGCCCAGGAGCAATGACAGAAGCGGCTGGGAAAAAAAGTTAACACTGAGAAAGGAAGAAAGAGAGTGAAGGATCGAGAGGAGATGAAACAGAAAGATTGCTATTGGAAGAGATGCAGTAAATCACCTGGTTGAAAAAACAATTTGGTCCTTCCATTTATCTGGAGGTACTTATGCAGCACCCTGCGTTCTGGAAGCCGACACTACATTTGAAACAAAGGAGAGAGAAGGATGTTTTATCTACAAGCTTGCTTTATTGATAGCTTTCAACCTGCTCTATTTAGGCAAATAGCTCATGTTACTCTCCACAATCACCACCAGTCAGGGGTTTGCTTGGCACACGCTGTCTTAGTAAAAGGGTTGCCTCAACAACACAGGTTTATCTGTTGCTTCATTATAAGAGTTGCTGGCATTTACAACCAGGGTGTGTGTGTTTTTACTGCCTGTTGTGGTGGTTCACATAGTTGTAAAACACAGTATTCTGCGGGTGATAAAAATTAACTGCACAGTGCTCAAAGCTTCAGGGTCAAAGGATAAAGAAAACAGGGGTGGTGGGATGGAATTGGGAATATTCTTCTGTTTCAATTTTGCATCCACATTATGAATAATTCTGCAGACATAAGTCAATATTCTGGTTCATGACATCCATACATGGGACCAGTGCTTTGCATTGGAGACAGTACAACATACATACATACATACATACATGGGGGCTTCTAATGTACTTGGAAATGACAGGGTGAAAATTTGACTTTACCACGTGTCAAGTTTATTTTTAATGCCTTGTTAGGACTTCTGTCTAGTAATAGTATTTTAGAGTAAAGCAAAAAGAAGAAAACACATTAAGGTGATTTCTAGATGTTATTTATTTTACCACACATTTACTGCATGAAATACAGAGTGTGCGTGCAGCGGCAACACATGTGGCAGTAATGCTGATTTCAAACATTCGCCCTGTTATTTACCTTCAATTGTTTGGCGTATCAAGCCCATCCTTGCCTCTGCTATCTGCTGTTACTGTTACAAATTGCTTTTCTATACTTAGACATTCATGGCATTCATGAAGCAAATAGATTTCTACCCCTCTTTCTGATCTCAAATAGGAGTGTCTTAAATTTCCATTGACGTCTGCATCACCCCCTACAGCTCTTCTCATTTTGATGTAACATAGCGTAAAATATATATGCTTCTAATGAGGTTGCAAAATGGTCGCAGGACATGGTGTAAATGCAAAGCATACACAGAGGACACAAGAGCGGCACATCCTCTTGTTTCCTATTTATCTCAGCAGCAAAAGTGAGAATAATTAGATGAGAGAAAAGATTAAGTGGAAGAAAGGCAGCAGGACAGGTGATAGAGAAGTAACATGGTGTACTGAGCTGTCATTGAAGGTGAGGGAGATGAATCAATTTGTCTCAAAGAGCCCCCGTCCAATAGCCTAATGTCTGGCAGGGACAAGACAGAGAGTCTTCATCGGCGTCAGGCATGGATCTGTGATACATTTTCTGACGCACGATGAAATTAGATAAAATACCCTGGAAGCGTCTGGAAACTTACAGGGTGGGGAAAACTTTTTACAGCAGATACAGAAAGACCTAGATAACAGTGACAAGCGGCTGATAGGTGAACATTACTTAAAACTTGCAACACATTTTCTGTATTTTCTTTATCTGTGTAAAGGGTCAGGGTCTTCATATTGTAATATAGAGATAAAGCCGAGGCCACTTGCAATTCTTTGTATCTAAAAATGCTGCTCTAAAGATAAAGTGTCTGAACTGTTTTATAATAGTGAAAAAGTAAGGAGACAACATGTGTCATCCATGACTTGAATCTGGGTAAAGCGTGACACTAACGGTGGGGAGATTAATGACTCCATGAATCCTCCATGTCGACCTTCCTAGGCAGAGTTCAGACACCACTCCTTATGCATCAACCCCACATTCATTCTGAGCATGTTGCCAAACACCTTATGCAAGATTAATCACTCTTTAAATGAAGTCAACAGGCTGTGAAATGAGAACGGCGAGCGGGTGGTAATGTTTCTTTACAAGAGGTGTAGAAGAATAAATAAATATTGAGCCTCCCTGCTTACGTCTCTACTTTTGTGCGTGGCTGCCTTTAAGTGCAGGCTCCAAAGGCAGAAAGACACTGACAAGTACCAGTTAGAGAAAAAATAATTTCCCCAGGTCGAGTTTTGGCAGGCTTGAGGGGAAAAACATATATCATTTCCCTGAGTGCCTGAATATGTCCTCATTGTATGGAGCTGCCTGTTAATCTAATTGCATGTTTCAAATATGCAGTAGATGGTTCCACTCTCATAAATAAATAAGCAGGTTGATAAGCAGTAGCTCACAAACATTTAACATTGTTGCCTGTCAAATCTGTGATAACTGCTTTTATCTGGGGTTTTTAACTGTTTTGTGTCCAGTAAAATGAAAATTGAGTGGAAGGTGGACTTAGTGAAGAGCTAAAGAGATGCCTATCTTTAATGGTTCTGTCAAATCCTGGTCGAGATTCCAGTTCGTGTTGAGAGCAAAAGCCTCTTGGGAACTGATCATTGCAAAACTGCACTACAGATTGTTGTTGCTCTTTGTAAGATGTCTGTGTAAGAGGTTAGAGAATTATATAAATCATTATTTGTGTTGCCCAAGCCCTTTATTCCATTATCCCTTGTCCGTTTTCTTTATTTGATCTCCTCCAGCTGTCTCTTGCCCTGCTCTCATCCTTCAGTCACTTTTCCGCTTCTCTGATAATGTTCCCCTCCTCTGATCCTGTTCAATCTAATTTCCCAGCTCTTTTCATTTAATATCTTGTCATCCACTTCCCCTCTCCTCATCCTGACAGCCTTCACCTATATGTGCTGTGTGTCAACTGGCTTTGCTGGTAATTACCTTGATTTTAAGTCACAAGCTGAATCTAAATCATCATGCTCCTCCTCCTCCTGCTCCCTCTTTGCACTGTTCCCATGCATTAAATCCCTAACCATCATCTTCACCGTATCCATGTCCTTCCACCTCACTCAAAGCCCCCTCACCTTGCCTTCAAGGCCGGAGAGGTCCAAACACATGGCATGGATTCTCTCCTACTGAGCTCTAATTGGTGATCAAGATGTGTGCAGGAAGGAGACGGAGCGGCGTTTGGCCCATTTCTATTCCCTCATCACATTCACAAGGCCACAGTCACATCTGCGTTACCATGGTGATGCTGATAAGGTGACTCATGACTATTCATCAATGGCACTGCCTGATTGGACAGCCCCCGAGAGCCCTGCGAAACGTATTCATCAGCGCAGCCTGTGTCCCTGCTCTACCTCAATATTCCCTTCAGGATGACGAGGGAGCATCTCCGCTGCTCTCAGTTTGTTTTCACATTCACCTCTTGTCTTAACCTCACCCCCACCTCTCCTTTCTTCTCTCTTAATTACCTGTCCTCTCTCGATGTCCCGCCCATTTCAACACTTGTCTCTCCTCTCAAGCCCCTTGCCCTGCTCTATTCTCTCTGTCTTAATTGATGAAGACATTAATCACAGGTAATATGGACTAGTGGTCAAATCTCAGTTTCAAATCCAGTTCGTATCTTAAAATTAGACTTTCATGTATGTCTTTTTTCACTATTAATGAAAGAAGAATAGATGTAACATTCAACCATTTTTTCACCCGGGACATGTTTTTAGGAAAGTAAAATGTTTTTAGTTCCACTAGTAGTGGTTTTATTCCATTTTAAAGGTCATTTGTTCCTGCCTTCAGTTTTTTTAAAGTAACCATTTACATTTATGCAGCTCTATTTAATATTGTGCCAGTGGGACTACATGCTTTTTGTTTTAATGTAATGTTATGCATCAGTTTGAGCAGCCAAGCTTTCAGGCAATCATGTCTTTGGATGTTTTTTCATTGGTGACCTCTGACTTTAGTGTTTCCCCACAGGAGGAGCATAGAGTTTTATGATTTCGATTTCCTGAAAGGGACAATTACAGTACAGCATTGTTTAATGCATGTTGCTTGTACCTGTTTGGTACACTTATATCCCACAGAGCTACCGCAAAGTGCGTTTGAACTGTAGGACAGAAAATAATGTGGTTTCTAGACACGCCAAGTGGAAATGTGTGGCAACCTCAGCCCAAAGCCGTAATGGACATTTTGACATTTCTGTTTCATCTTTCACTGTGATTCATATAGAAATGTGAACCATGTGATAAACTTACAGCAGTAAAGGAAATTGATTTTTTTTCTTTTAAAGCTGTCATTTATATTTTGGCTGATATCCCCACAAGAGCCTTTTGAAGGGAAATTCCCCGTCCGCATGCTCAATGTATTTCCTCTCAAGGTCAACAACCGTAGAGTGTGATTGAATATATTATTCATGCACAGAAGGATAAGTCTGACAGTGTCTGCTGCTGCTCTATCCGAGCTCCGTATCTAGTTGAACAGGGCAGCTCTGACCTCTCTAGCTGTTTGTTAGGATTTCCAGGAACCTGCATATTAAATGCAGATGGATAGTGGAGGGTGACGGACAGCTTACGCACAACTCTGACTCTGACACCATGTGAGAGCTCAGATACAGCGGGTTAGATGTTGATAGTAATGAAGCTGTTGTGGGGGATGGGTGACAAAGGAGATATGCAAAAAAATACCACTTTTGAATTTGTGTGTGCTATGAATACTACAGTTGACAGTACTGGACAGTCCATAACAAGAGCACCTATAGGAAAGATCAAATTATTGGTTGTCGTGTATGCTAATCAAAAGTATGTGTGTGTGCATTTCTTGCCCAGAAGCAACCATGGCGATGTATACATAAAAATGACAATCATTCTCTCGTTCCAGCTTCTCAATTGTGAAGCTTTTCTTTTTGTCTTTATCTTATGTGATAGAACATCTTTGAGTTTTGGACGGTTGATTGGAATAAAACAAGGAATCTGAAGATGTCAGGATGGGCTTTAAGGAACTTGTCATTTTGAAGAAATGATCTTCACAACTTTTTTATTGACATTTTAAAGACCAAAGGATTAATAGCTAAGGAAAATGATGAGCAGATGCCATTGAAAATAAAAATAATAATTAGGTGCAGCCTTGGTGTCATGTACCCAGGGATTAAAAATATGGTTGCAGTGGTGATTTGTCAGACATGAGCATAACCTTTTACATATAAAGTTACATTGCAAACGAAGAACTTCTCCTGTCCCAGGCTCCACAAATAAAATCAGTGAAGCCCTTAAATCATCATGTAATGAACAATAAAACACAAAATGGATTTTATCTTCAGTCTCATCTGAATACCTTAACAAAGCCTCTCTTTTCAGGTAAACCATTAATGGTAATTTATCTGGAGGTACTGTATGTTTAAATTCTGCTCCACATAAGCCTCTCTACTGAGATGTCTGTATTTTAGGTTTGTACCAAACATCAGCAGACTGAATTTCCTTGAATATAAAAAGAAATTTGTGCTGAGGACCATGAATGCCACGCTGCAATCTCTTTTGAAAAATGAAAAATAAATTAATCAAACAAATTAAAGATTTCACCCAGTTAAAGATCTTTCTAGTGAGAAGCAGAGAGAGTTCAGGCATATTCACAAGTCTGTTCCAAATGTGAATCATCTCACATTGACTGGCTGTGTCACATTTGGGGGTTTCCATCCCTTATCACCTCTAACAGCCAAAACTGGTGTAAACGTGTGAACTCCCAGAAATTATCGAAAAAGCTCTGTTATTAGCTGGGTTACAATTTACTGTTTAATGTTCAGGGAAGTCACAAATCCCCAAAGCATTTAGTACATTCTCGGACCCTTACATAATTAAGTGTATAATGGTGTACAGTAGAATATATAAGAATGGTTCAGCCATATGAAAAAGTAAAATGAAGACTATCAAGATGTACTTATGTAAAGGTGAAACATAAAAAGAATAATTTAAAGGGGAAAAAATAAAAAAGGATACAAATGCAAGAACATAAAGCTGGTGTTCACTTACACTGTCCCGCTGGTTGTCGTCCCCTGACCGGTCATTCTTTTGCATGGTGCGTGCCACCTCTGAAAACAGGCAGGATTCAGTCACACAGGGTTTATCAGAATGGGGGGCTAGCACAAACATTTGTAAGGAGGCACCCCATCCCAACTAATTCCCAAACTGGTATAATAATTATTTATATGAAGTGCAGAGAGTTTAGAAATGTGTTGTTTATTATTTTCAAGGAAGACAGCTCTATCTGGACAGGTTGGGGTGATTTGAGAATATGAAAGCTTTAATCTCCAGGACAACAAGGTCCTTGTGCATACATGTGTGTACATGCGTGTACGCAGCGTGCGTGTGTGTGTGTGTGTGTGTGTGGTGAACAGGTAACACAGTGCATGTGTGTGTGTTGGTGAAAAAGAAGCCGTGCTGGGATCCACTGGCCTATTAGAATGCATTAGAGTGTAAAAGGGAAAGGTCAGTGAATTATCAGCCAGAGTTACACAACCCTGTTCTGTTTACCTGGTCTAATAACCTCCAAGCCTACACCTGCCCCTCTCTCTCATCTCTTTCTTTGTGTGTCTCTCTCTCACACACACAAATACACACACACACTCACACACACACATACATACACACATTTAGCTAAGACCAATTGTGCTGAACTGGATGTCCACAACCATTCAGTGCAAGTGTTGTGACACATGAGGAAAAGCCTGTAGAACTTCAAAGCAGTAAATAAACAAATTATGGTGTGGTTTGATTGGAGCATATACAGACAGTCTATTTGTGTTTTAGCAGTCCTGTCACATCTATGTTTCTCTGGTTGTTATCAATCTGCAAGAAATATAAAGAAAGTAAGCAGACAATTCAGGAATACTGATTTTGCTCAGCTTTTTTTCAATTCCTGCTGACCTCCCCTTATATTTCTATCAAGTTTTGTGTAAATGTCTGTGAGTACTATATATAATATAATAACAGCAGGTTTCTTTATGGTTGTCTGTGTTCCACCCATAGCTATACCCAGGCTAACAAGTCATTTTTCAGCCTATCCCATGCAAAGGAACACATATAGCCACGTCACTTGCCACTTACAACTTAAACCTTCATTTCCATGATCCATGAGCTTAGAAACACCAACACCAACTCCACTCTATCCCTATCTACCAGGACTCATCAGCAACACTGGACGTACTTTGAATGCGAGATCAGCCAAACAGGTCACACATTATCCTCCACTCTGGTCCTTTAGCTCAGGCCCATCTCCATTAAATAGATGTGGAGTGACAGGATGAACAGCTAATTACCACGGACAGAAAAACAGACGGAGCTGGCTGGACAGTCTCCATCGATTGGGCTCTGAGGAGAGGAGAGGGAAGGGGAAAGGAGAGGAGAGACTGATCGTGACATGGTGCACAGACTTCACATGATGTTGCCTTTGGGATAAATAAACTGTCTTTGCTCATAAAAAATAGTCTGTCCTAATGAGCCCTTTGTGAATAACTCTATACAGAGGCCAGAACATATGTACTTCACAAAGCATGCACATGTAATATACACACATTTGTAAATAACGCCTGAATCCCTGAGCATACTCAGAACAGATGGCCCAATGGCCCGGGGCCACTAAAAGTTTATGCAGGGAAAGTTGACTGGCCAGTCACTGGCCCAGTCTTTACTGCCATAGGGTCATTCATCCACCATACACACTGTTATAACTTCATGTGAAAGGACTTTGTATATAAGAGGAGTACCCAGAGACATGACTGCAGAGTTGGTCCTGACCTCCCTGTGGCCCTAATATACTGATACATCACCTTGCCGGTCTGCTTTTCAGTAACATTACTATTTGTGCATCTTTCACCAGATGCTCAGCAATGTGAGCACAGCTAAATGTATTGGATGATAACAAAATGGTTAATGAGCTGGACTGAATATTATAAATTACATTGTTGTCACACTTTATAACAGTAATACAAATATGCACCAGATAACGTTAGCAACATCTCTGCATTAGCCAGCGAGCTAACGTGACTCTCGACTCAAGCCTTTCTGATGTTGACTTTTTTCACTCGACATCATCTGAATCTCGTTATGTCTCACATAAAACTTTATTGTGGTTTTTATCCTTAAGTGGAGTTTATGTTGGAGTCTGTGTTTTTCTGGGAAGGTGTTGACTCTGTAGCCAGAGAGATGCTTGAAAGCACGCACAGGGCTAAATCCCGACCCAATACCTTCACATTAAAAGCAGAATAGTGGCTGTTCCAAGCAACAGAGAAAACAGGCGTGTGATTCATTTCAAGTGAGGATTCAGCCCATTGACAAAAAGGCAGTAAAAATTTGATTTATTAAAGAGGTGGTATTATGCTCATTTTCAGGTTAAAAATCCTATTTAGGGATTTTACCAGAACAGGTTTACATGGTTTAATTTTTAAAAAACACCATATTTTTTCACACTGCAAATTGCTGCAGCTCCTCTTTTCACCCTGTATATTGAACACTTCGTTTTAGCTATGGAGTGATGTATCTTGTCTTTAAATGATCTTTGTTGGGACTGCACATGCGCAGTTCCTAATTGAGGACTACTAGCCAATCAGAAGCAGAGAAACCGTAAACAGCTTCGATTCAGCAGTAGGCTACATGCTGCCGACCAGGTTGGCAACATGGACTGCAGCAAGAGTTTCAGAGTGGTGAGTTATTAATCTGTAACAAAAGTATCTTTCATGCATAAAGTTTTAACTGAGCTTTGTCTCTACATCACAGATGTCACAGTCTCTACATTACATGTCCATTGACTGCCTGGAAGGTAGCTAGTGTTTGGAAGGGAGAGGAGCGGTGTGTTCTGCAGCTTTGTTTTTGACGGTGTGTCGGACTAGCTGCTTGGCAAGCATTATATGAGGGGTATTTAGCTTTCATCCCTGTGACTGGGATGGGGATCGGGACCCGGTTCCAAAAGGACCCATTTCCAAAATTTCTCAAAACCTGAAAATCAATAAGGTTCGAGCTTATCAATACTGCTATCAAGACTTGCAGGCCCTATGATGTAACGTTATGTCTCGAGCATCAAATCTGATTTAATTTGAAACGCAATGGATAAGAAAATCATCAAGCTGCAGTCTCTGCCTGCTCTTTGTCGGCTCCTACACACACACACACACACACACCGGCAGCACAGCGAGAGGCTGCGCCTTAAGTTAGCTCCAAACTACTATAACGTTAGTTGATGACAGCTACGCTCTTTATTGTAAGTACGTGCAATTTAACCTTCGCAAGTAAAAAAGACAATACTTTATCAATACACCTGTCTGTAAGGTAACGTTAAACATGTAGAAATGGTTAATTTAATCATCTCTGTCATCAGTACTGTATCTCATCCTGTATGTTTTATACAAGCACAGCTAACACTAGCTTGGCATTAGCCAAATGTTAAAAACAAGCTAAACAGAAAGCTGTCTGTGTGGAGCACAGACTGGTCTGCAGTCTTAAAAACTCAGCTGCTGGCTGAAATAAACCAGCCGCTCCTCCTTCTACCTGGTGACGTTACCTGCAGCCAGCGAGAGAGGAGGAGGGACTGATACAGGCTGATCTTATTCTTTCTAAACGTCACTCACTAATGTTACTTGTGATGTCAGATAAAAATATTGAGTTCCTTTGCTGTTGTAAACATTAATGTTGCTGCTCTAGAAACAACATTTAGCTGTATTTATAATATTAAATTAAAAACAACCAGTCAGTTAATATGTACACTTCAATATATGTTTATTTAGGGCAAGTCATATGTCATCTCAGTATAGGCTAAAACGTTATCACATGTTGAATATTTATCCCAAACCCTACAGGCCTAGCTCATGTCCATTTGGGCTGGTCTTACCAAATAACCATCACTAAATAATAGTATCGATAGTGGTATCGATAAAGAATCGGATCGTTAAGCAGTCTCAAAGAGGGTTATTATCAATAAAAATTAACGATCTCCATCCCTACCTGTAACATCACAAGGATGAGAGGGAAATGATTGGACTACAAACGAGCTGTTTTCAGGCAGTTCAGAGCAGTGTTTTCTGTGGGAGATGGGAACTCCCTTTGGATTTTGGGCTTTTTCACTTTGCAAACCTATTACATGCACAAAAAAGGTATATAACTCAATAAAGGAGAGAGAAAAGGCCAAAAAGCATAATTCCACCTCTTTAATAAGTGATTTCATTGAAAAACTACATATAGCAAATTACTGTTATATGCTGACATCAAAGTTTGAGAGAACAGTTTACCAGACTGCTATTCCTGCAGTTCACTTTTTATTGTTAATTTCTCTTATCGTGCCCAGAAGCATAGTTATCTCTTCATCTTTTCATCAAATTGTAAACACTGACACTCTTTTTGACACTGCTTAATTTGCAGGGCCCTCACAACGTGCATAGTGAGCGTATAGGACGATCCGGGTCTGCATGACTACATGTTCTCAACACTTTGCTGAAGACACACATACCTGCGTGTTGAGAATTATTGTTGTGAGCCAGGTTCAGGTATGAAGAAGTCTGTGTTTGACTTAGGTTTTCAGCCAACCAAATGAGGCACACCTTGTTTTACTCCGCCTCCACATAGGCAACTTCATCACATCAGTACATGTGCACAGCACTATATATGGCGCATTCTGTACACTGTCATAATTACATACTAGAAAAACAGGTCCGTGAAAGAAACACATGAGGAAACGAAAAGAGAAGCTTTATACTTTTGTGGAAGCAACAATACACCTGGGTGGAAAACAGTGACTGTGATATGTTTTGTAGTTTGCAGAGGTTTCCTTACAAAGGCAGATCGAGGGGGTTCATTTTTTTAAGGGACAATTATCGAAAATGCTTTCGTCGTGCATGACAAAAATAGTAACCACTTGCAGTGTATGCTGCCCGAGCGAATGGTGGACAACCTGTCATCAGGCCTGCTTAATGATGGTCAAAATGTCACTGAAATGTGATAATATTCTGTCATTAATGGCCAAAAAAAAAAAAAAAAGTTTCATAATCAACACTGCAAATTATTCCTGGTAGCTCTAAGTCAGCTAAAAAGTCTATTGGGGCTTGAATAAAACAGAAGGAGCTGGTCAAATTAAATAAACTCTCCTTCTTACCATATCTCGCTGTCTCTTCAGGGTGGCCCTAGAGCCAAAATATGATGAGTCTCCAAAATAATGTGGAATTCAGCCTTGAAAACACAAGGCTAATTTAGCAAAAAAATGAATCAACAGGAGACATGGCGCAGATACAAAGTACCCAGAGGGAGAAATAGGTGGGTAAACAAGCTCACACTCTTGATATCAGCCAGCCATTATTATTCACCTTGTTATACAGGCTCCTGAAAGCTGCACTAAGAGGATACATTTATTTTAACATGCAAATTCTCAATTAAAACAGCAGCCAATGACAGCTCAAGCTTTCTAAATCTCGCCACCACACTGATCTGAGCTGGGTTGCTCAGATCACTGTGTTCATGCATGTGCGCTTATTCGTGCTGTGTCTCTGTGACACAGATACATTTTTAGACTGAATAACTAGTCACATGACACTCTTCACTCTTTCAGACACAGAAACAGTCAGTGACAATTTACACATCTTTCTGATGCTTGCAAGACCTGCCAGTCAGCAACACTGGTGTTTGTGTATTAAAACGAATAGAGCTTGTCTTCTCTTTTTTTTGCAGGCAGGCTCTTATTGTTTGTGTGTCTTGGTGTGTGTGATGGATCAGTGTGGCTGGGCGTGTGCCAACGGTGCAACCACAGGGGGTTGATTTCTGTCTGGGCTCAAGCATTGGTTACGTGAGGTGCAATTAGACCTACAGATCCCACACCAGAGAGATCCAGATACAGTATGTACCTATGGAAACTACCCAGATGCTATTTTCTCCCATGTCCCTTTGATACATCCTCTGTAGGCTTTTTCAATTAACTTTCTGCCATCTTTAGGAGAGCGATGACAGTTTATCCTGTGTGATCACATTAAGCGAGTGAGCAAAAACTGAGCCGAGCTATGGCTTCTCCTCGCCCAGCTGTAGAAGGTCATGGCTGTCTAATGTGCTCTAAATTTTAGCCGCTGTGTGAAACGTCTCTTTTCTCTTGTTGAGCTCCCACAGCTGCTTATTGAATAATCGCTCAAAAGTATCTCAGCCTTTTATTGTAGCCATTCAATCAGCTGAGATGAGCAGGCACTGTGGCTTTGTTGAAATAGCCAGTCACTTTTATTCTCTCTGTAGGCAGATATGCATAGACCATATTAATCAAGTGTGTTTTTTTTGGTTCAATTTATGAAGCTAATACGTTGGAGATAAGCCATGGGAAGATTATATTTCACATTATTAGTCAAGCAGAGGGTAAATACTTAAATGAAGCAATCAATAAACAAATCAGTCAAAGTTGCTGCAAGGTTCCATCTTAGATACTTCTAATTAAAAATAATTACAACCCATTATACAGTACAACACAGTATTTTCAGAGTAAATAAGCAGTGACACTTGTTTGACGCTCACAAAAAGCTCCCCACGTACCATCTAATCAGTCTCATTTCTCAGCCGCTGACTGAAGTGGATTTTTCCACCTCATGGTGTTGCCTCACTTCTCTAAAGATGGCAGCGCATATTATCATCCTATTGATTTAGTAATTGCATTTTGGTCACTGATTGCAGTTTTAAGATCATCGCTGAGCCACTTTTGAAGAAGTGAGGGCTCTTGTAGGGAAGAACAAATGAACAGAAAAGAAGCCTCAGCTCTCAGTGTTGAGCAGCAGCAACCGACTTAGACGAGACATAGCAGGGGCTCCTCCAAGTGGTGCTGCACTTACTAGACGTGATAGTAAAAAAGAAAAATCTTACATGGAAAGACACTAACCATGAACAGATCCTCAGTAGTCACACAGCTTTTGTTTGGCTAACCTTGTACTGTCCTTTACACCAAACACTAGCAGCAATTGCTAAATCCATATATCACATAAATCAGCCACGAGCAAACCACTGGAGGGCTGTCAAAGGCATGTGTTGTGTCACATACTCTCTATTTCAGGAGAGATCATGACAGTCCTTATTCTATACATCAAAATTATACACTTGATATGCAGTGCCTGTAGTATGTGGACAAATTGAAAGTGGCTGTTATAAAGCTCTATGTGGCAAAACAGCTCAATTCCCTTTCTTTTAATGCCATGGCACTTTGTTGACAGTGATGAGCCCCTTTGTAGCAGCTCCAAACTATTTCACAGGACCAGGAATGAAAATACAATAACATTTACTTGAAATGTAAATTAGCTCTCACACCTCAAACTCCTGGAAATAATTGTCTTATATTCCACCTATTGTCCTGCAGACCCAGAAGTATGAGTCATGCATTTTATTGTTTGTTTTTTGTGCTGGGAAATTGGGGTCATCAGATGTGGGAGTATTTTTTTAAAACAGTTTGATATTTAACAGGGCTTTTACAATGAGGCTATAACTAATTGAAAATGCTTCTATTCCAGGTTCTTCAGACAGTTCATTAGATCGCTCGCCACTTAAAGATGGGTCACCTTTCTACATTTTTCACTAAAAGATCTACTGATCTAGCACATCTGAAGCACGTAGCGATGACAACGCTGACACAGAAATGCTCCTGTGGGGACGATTTCCAGGGACCCTGCAATGTCACATCTACACATTGGCCATATAAGTTGTAGCTGCATTTGTGGTGCGTTCAAACGCAATGAATGGTATTCGTTTCATGAACACACTTTAGAAAATGTGTAAGACAGCTATTCTCCCACCCCGATATCCAAAGGGCTTATTGTGTGTTCAGTTGAACTCAAACCTTCTGCTGAGCACTTCAGGTAATGTGGTGAAGCTACACATAGCATGATTTTATGTTAAAATAAGTCTACATCATCAAGCTGATAGAAGCTGCTGCAACAGAGTAAAACCAGCACCAGTAACTGAGATGCCATTTACCCAGGTAAACGTCTGGTGTGATCACTGGAGGGAAAATTTCCACTTGTCTCACTGAAATTTTTGAATAAACACTTTGCATCATCTGAAGTCCCACAACTACAAGCAAGTGCAATAATAAATGAACCCTTGAAAGTATCATGTTCATGACTTAATGAATGTTTACAGGTGATGTCTTTTGTCATTAGAGTTCATGTTGATTTTATGGTCTTGCAAAAATGTATCAGTATATAATGTTACAAACTTTCATTTATCTGTAATGACAGTTAATGCCAACATAAATGGTGCAGGTCCTTCAGCTCTCTGTTTTGTGTTTACAGTCTGCAACTATACTGTTTGGTTCACTCTCAGCACTCTCACCCGCAATAGACAGCTGTCTTCTGCAAAATAGCTCTGATAGGCCTAGAGCTGGACAATAGGACCAAAAATGTTATTACAGTAAAAAGTTTCATATCTTTCAATATCACTAATTATCACAATAAGTATGAAATTGTTATTTCATTCCAGTTTAAAGGCTGACTTCTGCTTCTGAGTGAAAGTTGAAGAAACCTGATGGTTAATTGTAATTTATGCTTTTCTTTATGGTCAACGCTTGATGCCAAACAGTGGATCACTTCACAAATCTAAGGTAGAACATTCAAAACAATTATGATTAAATCTGTATGCATAAAATATGCATAAGTAAATAAAGTAAAGCTTTTTTCAGTCCTTTTTCCTCAACAAAATAAACACAATAATAAAAAAAGTCCTAATTTGTATATGATTTGTGTAAGTGAATAAAATAAAAACATTTATTGAATATTTATTGACGTTTTATTATATTGATATTGAAAAATATATATTGCAATAATTATTGTAATTGTTTTATTGTCCAGCCCTAGATAGACCCAAGGTACACTACCTCCAAATTGCCACACAGGTGACAGACAAAGCTAGTGAACACAGTGGCGCATTTAGCAGCTAAATAAAAGTATTTGGTTGGCGGACCTTACATTAACCAGGTGGACACAAAAGCAACTCCAAATTAATGATGCTCTATATCCCCTGAATGTAGAAAAAATTAATTAATGCTGCTTTATAACAAGGTCAATCTCAACCCAATATATTGTCACACTGGTATATAATCAGACCAATCTGACTATACATTTGCAAACCAAATCACTTTTTAATATTATTGTAATTTAACTAGTCTTGGCCATAAACTTTTTGTCCAAGTTAAGAATGAATATCTTATTTTACTGTGAGGTGTTTTAAGAGCCAAGAGGCTTGCTAGAGGAAAGAGACTGTTGTCTTTCTGTGGCTGTACTCTGTATAACATAGCATAAAATTAGGAAAATGTAAACCTGCCTACTGCATTTTAAAGATTCCTACATTTCAATTAAAGGCATAGAGTAGATGTAGAAAACGTTGTGCTCCTCTGCTTTCAACTGCCAGCAGAGGTCCCCAGAGAGCTGTAGTTGCCTGTATATCTAACACTCAAGTTTTCACTCCAGACACCCTTTCTGTCCTCCACTTTAACTCAAAAACATTGATTAAAAGTACTGTTACATTTATCCACTGTAACTATATAAATATATACTATAAATTGTTTACAAAGCACAATTTGATGCATTTCTGGTGTGTTTCTCTTTTTATCCTGAACTGATAGCCTCTTATTCCATCCCTCTTACACACACAAGGCATTGTCTACTATCCAGTTTCTCTCATATTCATGGTCTACTGCAGCCTAATGACATCACTGACCCAAGGCAGAAGTAGGAACTGCAGAGCTGGGGATGAGTCACTCCTATCCACACAGCCCAGCAGAAAAGCACAGGCGCACAGGGGTGAGGCCAATCTCAGCATGCATCTCTCCCATCAGATGGGACACGCATCACTAATAAAAGACGGCAATACAGCTTAATTTCAGTTGATGCCACTATAAATGGGGTATAAGTCCATTCTCAGCCACAGCTGGCAGCTGTTCTTTTTAGGCAAAAATGCTCTGATAGGTCCACTATACAATACCTCCCCAGCACCACACAGCTGACAGACAGTTAGTGACTAGCTGGTGAACTCCAAATTAATGGCGCTCCATATCCGCCGAATGTGTAAATAACTGCTAAAATGTTTGCTAACAACTTCATAAGGCAAATGTTGTGTCTACAGGTTGTTTTGCTGATCCCAAGGGGCCAAAGGAAAACAGTGATTGATGCAGCTTTAATACAAGGTCAACATTTCTTCATCTAATGACCTGGCTGGTGAGAGAACAACTATGTTAATACAGGCTTGAGAAAGATGCCTAACTATAAACAGATGCAAAGACAGTTGCATTTACGCTGGGGGCGGCATCATTTATCGGTTTCAAACATGATGAAACATTATTCATTTCATAAACTGTAAATCAAACTTGAAAATGTAATGATTGCACTGCAGTGTCAGCACAATAATCCATGCCAAAGTTTGATTTAGTTTCTAATTTACTGTTTATTTACTGCTTATTGTGAAGCTCACAGTGCACAGTCACATTATCAGAGGTTTTCTACACACACACAGAAAAAAAACTGTGTCCAAGCCCATTAAAACATTTTAACCCATGTCACTGGCGCAGCAGCTTTAGCTCCTGTAAATGTGTCTGCTCTATCATTGTTAAATCTTTTCTCTCTACACATTTTCTCTGCCCAAGCAGATTTTTTTCCCAAGTGAACACAAACACAATATTAAAGAACACCCAGACTTTTAGTAAGTATTTCATTTAAATATAGAAAACTACGTTATGTACTATATTATTACTATTCATACTATAACTATCTAACCTTTCCACAGTCACCAACCAACTGTTGGTTTCAGTTTGTTTTTCTGTCGCTACTGACATTGTTATCCAGCGTTTTTTTTTCCAGATCTGTTCTCAAGCAAATAACATAACGTTACATCGTTTAACTTTATCTCCAAATACCCTTGCTGGAGTATTATCTGTAACTTTAGGTGGGCTACTCATTTATCATAGGTGTGTTGTAATTGTTCTTTTGTTGTTTGCTAATTTAATCGACTACAATCAGTTTTGTTCTTAACTAGCCATGATAGTATAAGCTAGCAGTAAGAAGCTAACATTAATGCGTTGTTAATGCAATATTCAAAATACCGGTCCAGTTAGCAATCATTAAGGGTTACCGGCTTAGCTAGTCTTGTGGACTCGCAGTGGACAATGTGAAATTCAGTAACATTAAATACACTAACGTTACAGTTACTAATCTCAGTAAGTAACCCTTTGTTACTTAACTTATCTGTTTGTTCTGGAGTTTGATGAAGGGTTGGTTCATCAGAGTGGGCCGACTGGTCCGAGATTTGTTAGGCTTGGCGCAGGGGCTTGAGGTGGGTCCACTAAAACAGTAACGTTAGCAATAACTTAACTAGCTAACACCGAGGTTGTCTAACTAGCTTGGCTGTTAGCTAGCAAATGCCTCCAAACGTCAGACTAGCTGCCTGTAGAAGATTTGGCGTGTGGCCTTGCAGGTTTAGGAGTTGTTTCATGTCGATTTTTCACTGCTGAACCTAATCTGACAGCTAGTCACTTATTATTTTAGACTACTTATGAATCGAGTTTTCTTATTACCATAATAACTAATTTTACCTTCATCTTCCCCTTGTTTATGGTCTTTATGTATCTTTTTTCCCGAGACTACCATTAAATGGGTTGGTCAATACTGTTTTTACAGCTTCACTGTTGCTTCCAGTGAAAACTTCAAAGACCAACTGCTGTGCAACCTTTATTGAAGGTGTGTTTGGTTTTGCTTTGCTTTGCACCTACAAGCATAGTGAGGGCAGAGGAGTGTATCTTCATTTTTGTCCTTAGAGGCCCTCAAACATTAACAATGCTACATTCAAAGCCTGCAATCCAGCCCTGAGTTTGAGCTACATCCACCCATCCACTGGCCAGGGGATGAGCTCCCTCCCCTGGCCAGGATGTGTGAATGTTAAACTGGCTTAAAGTAAGCAAAGCAGACAAACCACTCAGCTGAGGAAAAGACTGCCAAAACTCTGAGGTGATATGTCGTTTCTGAATTCTTGTCATGTTATATAAAGAAGGCCCAACCTCTGAGGCTTCATTTTTCCTCTGATAATATGACAAGAGCCAGAAAGCTGATTAAATAGCTGTAATCTTATTTTATAAAAACATTTCCAGAGGAAGAAATACACAGGCATGGGATGATTTCTCCAGTGAACCCCTGCGATGACCAGATTTGCCAGTTTGAAGCAGCATAGCCACTGACAAATGCGGGCATCTTGTCTACATAATAACAGACAACCATAAAACTAAATATTTTCCAGCAGATATGCTTACCCAATTTGTTCATCCAGAGAAAACATTTCCAATTACTTAAGGCTGAGCATCATAGTCAGTGCCCTCTTGATTTTTCAGAGAATGAGTAGAACAGCAGAACAGATTTATCACAAATGCTTGATTACCCACAGTTATGGAATTGGTGCATATAATGTAAAGACAACCCTTATTTGACCCTTTATTTCATCAACAAGCCAATGGTGTAGCTCATTTTAGTAGAAAGTCCACTACTCCATGACAGATTACTTAGTATGCAGCAAAGCACATATTTCATATGCATTCAGTAAAACAATGTATCTATTAAATTATCTTCAGTAAGCCTCATTTTTCAAAGCCCTGCTACTGTATAACTCGATCATTTGTTTGACTGATTTATTTGATAGAGCCATGTGCAAACCCATCTCTACAGATCAACATGAGATATGAGATTCATTGAGATCTGACTGAGGCTTGTGAGCTGACATCCTTAGATGGTCACATGGAATTAGACCCTGAGACTTCACTGAGTACTCTCCCACCCCACTGGTGGTGAGAGAAAATGAGAACAGGAGTGAGAAAGCAAAATAGAGAGTGACATTTTACTACAGAAAGCATTTGTCTAGCTTGAACCAGCACACAAATGAAATCAGGAAGCAGGCAAACAGCCAAAAAAATATACACCGCTTTACTCTACACAAGGGTGTCATGTTGCATAATTACTTTTCATTTCAAGGGAACATTTAGTGCATCTGTGTTCAGTCCCATCTCATATCCGTGTATGGATAAATAACAGATAAATGGGATTATGAGGAGGATAAGACTATGATGAGACATTCAGATATCTCTCTAAGTGATGATGAGCTATTATTGGCACTGTATTATTGCACTATAACAACAAGATTATGTAGTGTACTTCTCAGTGTAGATTAAATGGCAAATGGACTGCATTTATATAGCATCTTTGTAGTCTTCTGACCACTCAGCGCCCTTTACACTGATGACTGTGTACAAAACATTTTGATGGCGAGTGAAATATGCCTAATGTACATAATACTAATTAAGTCAGCCATATATTATATGAATACAGATTACAAACAAAGTTGATATCTGGTGTCTTTAGGCGTTGACCCCATAACTCACACACCACACTCAGACAGATGTTGAGTCAGGCACCATGTAGTAATTCCCCAATAAAGCACCTCTAAAAATTACAGATCAAGTGAGTGATATTTTTCTAAAGCCAAAACACGTCATGAATACATTTGATAATTGTTAACCTATGCTGTAAACTCACAGAAACTCGCATCTTAGAGCATACAACCTCTTATGAAATATTATAAGATGACTATTAGCACATATAGTCTTAGGTTTAGCAGCAGCATAAACCAAATAGATGGGCAGAATAGATGTTATGGTGTAACAAAAATAACACTATCTATTGCTTTTAAGCTAAAACATTTGTCTTATGATTAGTGTGTGACACAAAGAATGTTATGTTTCCCATGAAGCCAATTTAACAGTATAACAATTATGTGAATGGGCCGGAGCCAAGTTACAGTAGGCCTGTTACCTTCATTGCTGATCCAAGTCTGCAGTGAGTCACAGGAACCACCCTAACCACACACCCCAAAACAAAACAGCCATGGGAGAAATTGCTACAAAACCAAATTAACAAATCATAATAGTGCATGGTTTTTGTTTTGTTTTTTGAGAGCATACAGTTCTATAAAAGTATCTATCTTACTGATATTGCTAAGGCAAATTATTTACAGAACAAAGACAAAACAAAGACATTAACTTGTGGTTTGCACATTGTTTATTTGAAATCAGTTTTACTAAATTGTGTTTTTCTGTTCTTTAGTCCTAACCACATCCTGTTACCTCTGTGATGGCTAACCACAACCTAACCCTTATTCACAGTGTACTATAGCAGAAGTGCATGTGAAACCTCCTCCTCCTCCCACCTCTTCACTGACACAACTGGGGGGCTGCATCCAAAGGTTTCTGCAATTTCCCAAAACAGAAAATCAGACATTCCTGCACTGTAAGGGCATTTCAAGTTAGTTTAACTTGAAAATGCAAGTTGCCTTTGTTTTAACTTACAAATTAAGGTTTATAAAGTTGATATAACTACAGTGTTGTATTTGTCTCATCATTATTTTTTATAACTTGTTACAACTTCATACTTTGAGTGAAAACGCATAATTATTTTATTTTATCAAAGCAAGAAAAACTTCTCTTATCTAGTCTAACCGACATGCATTTCTGCATACTTCTAGCGCACAGTTTCAAGTTAAAACAACTCAGCTGCATTTATACTACTTTCAATTTCCGATCACGAGGATTTAAATTTCCAACTTGTTTAAGGGCATTGTCCCTCTAATGGTGGCACTAGTGCTTTCTTGTTTACCACAAAAGTGGTATATTTTGGTTGGAATTTAAATATATGACTTATTTGCAGTATCTGATTAGTAGGGATGAGCAAGTACACAACTATCTGTCAGCCTATCTTTATCTGTTCAACAAATTAAATTATCTGTATCTGTAGCCATACTTGGAACAGGCTTAACCTGGATGTGGGCGGGACTTACTGGATGTTAGTCATTTAAACCTGAAATTGGTATGGATTAATAAGAAGTTTATTAGAAAATATTTAACAGAACAGCCTCTGAATTAAGCTTCAGAGCAATGTTTTTGATTATAATAACGGTAGTAAGAAAACAATTTAATAATTAGTTGATTATGTCCATGTTTCAACTTTAAAGGAGTTTCTCTCAAACTGAAAAGACACAGCAATAGGCTATTTTTCCTCTTGCTCCAATCCCTGCTCACCTGCCTTTTTTTGAACTGATAACTTACATACCCAAGTTCAATCAACACATACATATCTCAACAAGTCTCATACAAATCTCGAATAGTCAACACAATGAATTCATTTATAGTTAATTTTCGAAAATGAGTTCAAAATCCAAGTAGACATAACTAAATGGGGCTATAATGATTTACAGCGTGTAGAGGTGAGAAAGTGAGCAAGGTTTGAACTTCTCTCTTAAGCTCTTTCTCTTTTAAATAGTTTACACAACAACTTGTGTCACTTCTTGTGTGAACAAGCATGTGCAACACTACGAAGGCCTTCCAGGACAGAAAGTTTGTGCCATAATCATCATATTCAAACAATTATCGCATCTTGTACCTTTAAATGACAAATGCCCCTCACATGCATTCAAGTGTAGCAGTTCGTAAGGGCTTTTAACATTTCCCTATTGATGTGGGTGGACAACACTTCATACAAGCTAGTTCTTTTCGAACATGCCCGCACCCATAATTCAAGAGAAACAGAATTATAGGCAGTAACATTGGAGCCCACAGTGAAACCATGATTGCTCTTCCAAAAGACTGTCCTGATGTGATATGACTGGACTTTTGCCAATCCATTTGGCAGAATAAAAGGTGCATTGAATATGTGTTTCAGAGGGTAGAGTGATTTACATGTGAGTGTAGCGGTGCAAGCAAAGCCTGCCTGATCCAATGTTAGCTAGCTGGCTTCACTCCATTCACAAGCTAGGTACTTATCAGGGCTATGACCTGATAAATACTATAAGACACCTGACAATGCCCTTGGTTTGATGTAACTCTTGCCAACTGGCAAGCCGTCTCTACTGGAAAGAAAGCATATGTACATAGTAGATATCATTCAGAGGAAGGTGGAGGCTCAATGCAAATATCAGGAGTCAAGCAAGTCATTTTTTGCCCTGTAGCAGGAAACAAAAAAAAAATCCATGTGCCACTCCGCATGTTTATTCATCCCTTCCTTGCACAAACACCAGCTCTCAAAGGCACTTTGCTCCAATTACTCTGTTGTGTGTGCTCACTTCAAGCAATGCAATCAGTTCTCGGTCAGAGAAAAGTTGATATCTTACAGAGCTAGTCAGTCCAGTTGTTTCACTCTCTGTTGGAAACACAGTGGTGGGACTGTCATTTAATGCTGAATGTACTTATTTTACTGCCTTGCTCAACTCCAACTGTTCAAAGCGATGTTCAGTTTTTTATAAATAGTCATCGGCATAGTGTTTGGCAGACCGTGTGTCTGTTTGTGTGCGTGACCGAGAGAGATTATGTGAAAAAACCTAACAAAGGAGTTAGGTTTCAAGGAAAACACTGCCCAGGTCTCTAGAAGCAACGCGTTTTCTGTTTTTTTTGTCTACATCTTGTGTTTTTAAGAGCAACATTGCCCTGACCCAGTCCAAACATAGAAAATGTCAACAGTTGTTTATGGAAAGTTTTCTACATCGCAGGAAAAAAGAGCATTTACTATTTGTTAAACAAAGCACCAGGATGTGCTGTGTGAGAGATGACCAAAAGATGACCAGCACATACCATCCCTCTCTTGAGACATTATAAAGCCCCCAAACCCTCTGACCCAGTCCCTCTACAATCCAGGCCAGGACAGATCCCAAATCACTAGCTGTGCATCTATAAAAGTAGTATAAGCTTTATTTAAACAGCTAACAAACACAATGACAGGACTTCCAGTGTAACAGGGGAAAGGGAAGGAAGTACGGGGGAACCTGAGGCCCCAGCTGTTTCTTGCTTTTTCTTCTTCTTCATGTCCCTTGGAGGTCATTCATCCTGCCTAACCTAACAAAGTCATTACACAAAGATGCCGCTGCAGAGGCAGAGATCCTCAGAGATCGTCATCTGTTTCGTCAGGCCCTGTTTATGTTGGTGTACATCAATTAAATGCCGCAGACCATACTGGTGTGACTTAACAATATGACTTTGTGTCGTAGTTCCCTTGATATCATCCAGCTGTGCTGAAAGTTAGCGTTTATTGGGCTCTATTGCAGAGAGAGCTCGAGACAAGGAGGGAGAAGGGAGGTGACACATTTATCTCCGTGTACTTTTTCCTCTATGCCATTTTGGACAAGTCTGTGTAACTCATAATATGTCATGAGATGGTCTTAAAGCATGCCTATGGTGCTGCCTTTTAAGGATGTGCAAAGGGAAAAGACTCCATTAAAGGCTCAAAGGTCACACTTGACCTTGGATTTAATATCAAACAGCACAGTCATCACTGGATTCATGACAATATCGCCAAACATCTGGAGCCAGGGAAGATTTTTTACCTCAGCAACAATCCATTCCCGATGCCAAAAACCCATTTCCTGTCACTTTAAAGCTAAAACAGATGTAGAAGTAATTTGTGGACCTTTCAAATATCTATTCATATATCTTTAAAGAACTGTACTTTTACAATCAATCAACACGGCCAGTCACTGTTACTGAAGGTTGATAGACCAGCAAAGTTCCCAAATGACCTTTGAAAGGCCTGAGTACACACAGACGTTCCTGCTTATTGTTATGGGAACAGAGTTTCCAATAAAAAGATACTTAAATGCCTTTGGCATTGCGTGCTTACACACGTTTGTGTGTGCATGTCTGTGTGTATGTATGCATATTGTAGTCCTTCTGCACAAGAGCTTTAGAGGACTTTGCATACTCTCCCTTGCCAGAAAAACAGAGGAAAACAAACACTGCCTTTATTACAGTAATGAATATGCTTTGGGAAGCAAATGATATAATTTTCCATTAACTCCCACTAAAAAAATGCCAAGAAGGGCTCAGGGAAACCTTTGACATTTGACTTCACTGGCACCAAACACTGCAGTCCTCTATTGTTGCTTGACCCTTGACTTCTGGAAACTCATAATATCACTCTATATCACTCATACCTGCTTCTGCTACCAGAGCCAGTCTAAGTCTTATAATCATTGAGTCGACATTAGCTGTGTTTCCATCAACATAATTTTAGTAGCAGGTACTTGTGGGTCGATAACGAGACTAAAACATTCTTCGTGACTGCTGTTGTTTCTTCCTCTTCTCCTTGAAGTTTTTTTGTGGTTGGCAAACAACTGGTCGTGTTTCCGGTTTACATCCTCTACTTCTTCTGTTCATTACAGCCATGCGTAACGTAGCCTATACCGCCAACTTCTAATGAAACCATGCTGTAGACTTGTTTATTTACTCCAAACTAGTTGATACAAATGCAAAATTCACATTTTTATTCCTTCTTATTCTGTCAAAAGTTTTCTTCCAATTTGCTTGAAAATCTGATGGAAACATAGCTAATGTCTCTAAGTTTAGGTCTAACTGATCATCAGCAGTGAGGCCAATATAAGGATTTGTTCACATACAGCATACGCAGCTGCAGAGATCCTCCTTCAGAAGACTGACACAAAGATGTCAGCAGCAGTGCAGATGCTTTTTGTCCCTGTACAGTACACACAGAGTACATCGAGCCAAGCTCATTACTCTGCGCTCCCATTCACATGCTCTGGCAAGCAGTGATACTCATTCAGAAAAGAGACCAGGGGCAACATAACAACAAGGACACAAACAGGTTTTTAGGAGTAAAATAATTTTCTCGGATGTTGTGTGGCTTTAAAACAGACATTGTCAGTCAGCTCAGCCATCCATTATTCAGCCTAATCTGACTTGGTCTGATCTCTGCACTAGATGCTTCATTACAGAACTAGAACTAAGCAAGAAAGCACGGACCCCCCTGTCATATAGGTCACAGTCTCAGCCTTTGATGACATCCTCTATCTCAGCACTCAGGTGATGCATCAGTGAAATAAATGGCTTTGTGCGACGCGCTCATCTCACGGAGTCATCCTTGTGGAGTTGGAGGGCAGCGCTGGCTGGCAGTCTGGCAGTATATATTTGCATAGTAGAGGTCAGGTACAACACAAGGCTCACTGTGTTCTACACCGCAATAAAAGGGGCTCTGAGACAAGGAGGCTGACAGACAGGTAGCTATTAGAAACGTCAGGCTTGTTCCCCTGCTATGAAGCAACAAAGGACAGGAGAAAGCAGCTTGTTTGGATCCATTTTATCTTGATGTCATATGACGATGGCTTCAAAGTAAAACAAAATGAATATGTCGATTTGGAAGCAGCGCCATCACGGCAAGCTGCTTTTTTATTACACAAAGTTCATAACAGTGACTTATTGTGTCCACCTATGGCGTGGGCGTGGTGGTGGTGGTGGTGTTTGGAGGGGGTGTTAGACGGTCAACTGGCTCACCACTAAATCCTCCTGGGTCTAATTTGTGTTTAATGATGTGATGGAACATTTTAAACTCACTCTTCCTGTATTCATACAAGTGAGTACACACCACCAACAAGACAAGTATGAGCTCCTTGTATGGAATGCAACATTTATAATCATGCTATAGCATGCTGCTTTGCCTTGTGCTTTGATAAGCATGTCTATGGAAATCAAGGCAGTTGAGGGACTGAGCAGCACAGGCGATAACCCACTTAAAGGGAACCGCAACAGAGCGATGCCGAGTATCACTCTGCCACATATGGAAGTTTAACAAGGAAAACTCTGACACGTGCAAACACTTTTCACACCCTTTCATCCAGACATTAAGTACATCCTGACAAACACACACACACTGACAGACACAGGCTATCACATTCTGTCAACTTCTATTGTCCACCTCTGTTTGCCTTTCTCTCACCCTCCTCCCCTTGTTAAGGGTGTTGTTCTTATAATATTGAAGTAAAACAATGAGGGTATTTACTTACACTCAAAATGTGTCTGTGTTTACACTGGAGTTAAATGATGTTTTTTGAGAAGTGCTGTCGAGTTGAATACAAACAATGACTGTGTTGTTTCTTATTCCTCTGAATTTATGTGCAACTGCAGTACAATTTGGAGTAGGCCTATTTATAGCCGACTACTGCCACTGCCACAACTACCCTGCAGCCTGAAAGTCACACCAGGAGATTTTGGGAGGGGAGTCCTTGAGCTCCTCTGTCAATGCGAAGCATTGCAGTGACAAGTTTGCTGATGAGGTTGGTCTCTATGAAGTCGCACTGCACCGTTCTCTCCCCTAACATATAAGACTGCATCATTCAAAGACACAGAATGTAAGTTCATACATGTGCATGTATACTAAGTGCATGCATGTATCTAAGTGCATGCGTGCCTATGTATACATAAACACAAACACTCATGCACATGCCATAATATTGCACATGCATTCGTACAACTCCTAACTTCAGAATATACTGTGGTAAAGAGTTTGTGATAATGTATCTATGTGTATGTTTGTTATCACTGTATCACATTTTGTCCAAATGTTACAATTAGTTACTTTTGATGTGATGTGTCATTTTGCTCCAATAGTATGGCCATAGCGAGAAGAGCTACTATACTACAGTTACAGTTATCACCATATGATGTTAGAAAGGAAAATAGAGTAATGTAAAAACTTACTTTATAACTTTTTGAGAAAGTTCCAGAAAGAGTTTATTTATCCACTCCTGGCTACCGTACAGTGTCTTCTGGTTGCTCCCTGAGAGTCCCAATCAGAGAAACCAAAACAAACACAAGTATCTAGTGTGCATCTCTAACACAGCAAGTCCCACTCCGCTGCTCACTGATGCTCTCTGAAATAAGGAGGGAGCCCTGCTCACAGCACTCCTGCTCAAAGCCAATCATGTCAGAGTGGTTCCTGCCTCTTGGCCAATCATGCGCCTCTCATGCTCCGGCCTCCCACCCCCTCCTCCTGCTGAAAGTTCCCATGATTGTGGACAAACTGCAGAGGAAAGGAAACAGGTTTTTAAAACAGAGCACACTCAAGGAGTGTGACAGAGTGGAAAGAACTGATGAAGTATTTACAGTATGGAGGAATTATAATAGAACTATTATGGAAACATTTCCATTTCGAAAGAGTAATACACAAGCAGACAGAGAAAGAGGACAAAACTCTGGAAGTTGTTGTGTAATCCGCAAATAGCTGCCAAACATTTGTTCACCTGGTTACACAGCTAATTTCTAATATTGTATCATACATTTTTCTTGCTATGATTATTTTTTTTCAGCACCTCTAAAGCTTAATTAACATGTTCTCTTTTGTTTAATCGGTCCAAAAACCCCAGTGTAAAAACAAGTTGCGGTTTTACAGAGGGTTTTTTGCCGGACCATTTCATGGCCTTCAGAAGTGATTTCTGAAGTATTATGCTGGTAGGGGGATTTTGTTACTTTTGGACAGAGCCAGGCTACTATGTGTCTATGTGATTACAGTCTTTGCTAAGCTAAGTGTATCTTGCCTTCAACTTAAACTGAGCTGTAAGATACAAGAGTGTAATTAATCTTCTCAATTTACTCTCAGCAAGAAAGCAAATTTCCCAAAATATTGAACTATTCCATTGATATCAGCTCACATTAAATGAAGGACAAGAGGGGATTCCTTTTGGAGTTGAATGACAGGTCAGTGAATCCTCAAATGATTTCCTTGTCTAACGTTTTAGATCTTGTTAACAAGAAAATAACCCAGACGATGGAAGAAAGAGAAATATCTGTTTTGACATATTTTATTAGTATAAGTAGCGCACTTACAGATGGACTTGCAATTCCCAGAGATGATGTGACTCTCTTTTGCTTCAGTGATCACGGGGAATACAGCATACCCTACAGAGACATGAATTGAAAATTGTATAACAACACATTGACAAGACATATTTGGCCTGTGTTGCAGAGCCAACGAACGTCTGCTCTACTTGTATACAGCTGAAACACACTCTGTCATATTTATTTAGGCTCCAAACCAATCACACACACACTCAGACACCTTTCTTTTTGCCCTGCAGGGACTGGAGCTGTGGTGTTTGGTCAAGAGAGATTCTCACCTTAGTCAAGAGGGAATTTAGTCAGGCAGGACTTTAAGCTGCTGCCTGGTTATCTAGAACATTTGGATAAGAAGCTGAGATTAAAAAGAATTATTGTGCACAAAGCTTTGTGTGCATATTTTATTTGTACAATAATGATGATTCCATGATGATGTGTATGAGCGCAGAGCGTGCTTTTTCAAGAGTAATAGTAGCAGATGTAGGAGTGGTATCAATCTTCTCAGCATAGACTCTGCCAGAAGGCAAAGTGTATTTTCCAAAATGTCAAACTTTTGCTTTTATTCAAGATTGACTTTTCCACTTGCCTTTTTATTTGCAGTCTTTCTCAGAGGATGGAAAATGCAAGATCCAGCTGAAAGCTCTGGATAAAGCTATTGAGTGGACCTTAAAGCAGACCAAATATGTTTTTCCATAATTTCTGGCATATCTATAGTGTTACAGTGTCAGATATTCATGTTAACATGGCCAAAGCTTCAAATAGTTAGGTAAAGGTATTTAAAAGAAATCCCTGTGAGACAAAACCTCAGCTATCCCCCTGCCTTGAATGCTCTGTTTTCAACAGTTTTTTCTACTAATGGCTTGGTATGATGTTATAACAAGGTGGGGGTGGGGGCTTAAAGAGACAGGAGCATCTACACCTTGTTTCAGACAGATGCTGAAATGAGGGCCTGCATGAAGTGCCCGTATAACATAGAAAATTAACTTACGAACTTTGAATCATGCAAAGCTACTTTAGAGTCATAGAATGACAATAAATGTGGCACACAGATGGAAAAACATGGGCTTTTATACTTTACCCTTTTTTAGGAAGGGTCTAATGAGAAGACACTAGTTCATCATTGTGTTATGGGAAATGTAGGATCCAGCATTTTTGCTGCTTGGGTCTAAGAGTAGGGATTTTGCAGCTTGTGTTGCATTGCTTCTGACAATAAGCTGTTTTTAATGTGTCTCTCGCAAGTCTCCTCAGGTAATAAGGACTTGAAAGCTATGGTACTCCTGGATACAATGACACCCATGAACAGCTTGAAGGGTGCCAGAGAGCAAAAAAACTCCACCACTGTAACAACACTGTGTATGGCAAACATCAGGAATAATCAGATCAAATTAAAGTGTGTACCCTATGAGCGGTTGCCAAGTCTGTCCCCTGTCCTTTCTCACATGTCTGAAACATGTTCAGCTTGGGGCTGTCATCCAGATAAGCGACTGAAAACATCATATTACTCACATTGTATTTGAGTTGCTGATTCATGTGGACAACACTACAGCTACAATAACAAGGATGAACAAAGCAGGAAGAGTCCTTAAATCTCACAAAAACACTTGGAGACATAAGAAAACAGCAAAAAGCATCCAGGAAATGTAACTGTGCTGTTGTTACTTTTGAACATATCGGAAAACAAATTTTGGGGTAGCGTTACCATTGCTCCCCACTCGCATAAAATACACAAGATCATGAAGGTAACCTCTCTCTTCCCTTAAACAAATATTGGCTTGGAGCACGAACAGCTGTAACAGCCAGTCATTTTCACACAGTGGATAATAGTGATGATATTTATATGAGACTACCTTTGCAGACTTTCTCATCCATCTCGCGTACAAGACAGAAGTGCAGTTTTTAAAAAAAAAAATCTTGCAGGAGTCTTCAGTTCTATTAATTTCGAGTCACAGGTTTTCACTTTTTGTGTTGATTGAATAAAAAACAGATATAGATTGGCAAGCAAGACTGGCAGACAAAGATACAGGCAGTAGAGCAGGCAGGCATTTGGGGACAAGCAGGCAAAGCAGGCATGCAGACTGGGGTTCAACAAGGCAAGCAAGCAGAGCGCTACTGTACAAAAGTGGATGGCCCCGAGGCTTGTCAAACTCACAGGAGTGGAAGGGTTATGCTAATAGTATGCAAAAAGCGTACACTTTGTTCCTGTTTTGCACTTGTTGCATCACAACATTACACACTGGGTAAACATTTATACAAATCCAATGTAATAGATTTACATCTGTAATTTGTCAGTGCAAAGGGAAAGCAGCTGACACACAGCACAGCAGACCAGACTTACTGTTGGAAGACAATACGGAGATCAAATTTTACACTGCAGTGGGGTAGATAAGTACCTGGAAAACATCCCTCGGTCAAAAACACACTACATTTGTTCCACTGCTGTGCACCCAGAATTACGGCAAAAGCTGTTGACAGCAACCGTCACAGAGGGGGAAGGAGATGTTATTCATGGTGTGAGGTGTGTTCTGCAAAGTTTCGCCCAAAGGGACAAACACACATTTGAAATCATGCATGTAGAGATGTAAAGGTGGAGGTGCAGACAACATCCACATTGCCTGCAGAGTTTAACGCAAACCTCTATACATAAATATATAATTGTATTTTAAAAATGAATATGAGGATTTGCTGCTTTTTTCAATTAGCTCTTAGACAGTTGGCAGACAAAACAAGACATTTAGGACATCACATTGGGCTCTGAGAATTCATAAGGGCCTAATTCACTACTCAGATATTTTACAGGATTCATCAATTGGGTGTTTGATTAATCATTTAATTTCAGCCCGTAACATTACCAAAGAGTGATCCTGACACTGAAATCTACATCTGTTCTGACTCAAGACATCAAAACTACCTACAACTACAGTATCTACAGTCACACAGGCGCCTGAAGCAAACTATCTGACTTTAAGAGGAAACAGATCATGTTTGTGAGTTATTTGTTTGTGGTAACTGACATCTAACACAGAAATTATAACAAGGTACTCTTCCACTAGAGCATCACTGTAGTCTACCAGTAATGAAAACTTAATAAGCCTACAAAGCGCTAATCAGTTTCACACGCAGACATCTTCCATGTAATAGCATTACAAGTGAAAGCAGACTTTGTCAGGGTGGCACACTGGCAGAGCATCACTTTTCTGCCACCCTGATCGGGATGTCTGATATTTAAATTTTAATGAGCCAAATCATACTTATTTTATCTTTTATACTCTGAAGAGATCTTCAAAAGGGGAGGAAAGGGAGACATTGAAAAGGACAGAGGAAGAGTAGGTTATTATTAGGGCAACCAAATACCCACAATTATCTAAAATAGCAATAATTATTCTCAGGGAGCCATCTGCTCTCTGCAGACACACTCAGTAATACATACAAACACACACATACACGGTACCCTGCTCTGCTTTCCTCTTGTTCATATCAAGGATTTAAAACACCACCTGGGCAACACTTTGCTTACTAAAAGAGATGTGACCAAGCACAATTAGATTCACCTTCATCAATTGAGTCACAGCATGAATTTACACTTTATCACATCACTGAGGTTTATGGAACAAGATGTTGTAAATATCTTTTTTTATTTTTTATTTTTCCTGTTTTTCTCTTTTTCCCCTCCAGCACCTTCTGTTCTCTCCCGTATTTTTCTTTGTTCATTGTTTTCCTTCACTGGAAAGTTTCCAAGGTGCTATCACTCGTCTGTGAGACAGGCAATCAGGAGACACATGGATGCACTTTTTTCCCCAAACTGTGGTTGAGCGTTACAACAAGCACTGTTAAGAAAACATGATGCTGCCACTGCCTGGAAGCACCGTGGTCTGGCGAATTACAGCATCCACAGAGGAAGGCATTTACCATCTTGTGTTTTTTCTCTTATCTACAGTCAGCTCCTCTTGTATACTGTCCTCCTGAGAAGTAAACAGCAATACATTTTGTGTTTGTTGTTTTTCATGTCATGTCACCTTCTTGGCATAGTGTGACCGTGAAAACTCCTCTTCTGTATAGAGAGTCACCACAAGACCCTCAAGACTTAAAGTAGATATAACTTATATTTATTTCATTCTTTTATTAACTATTGATCACATGATTACTTTTATGTGAAAGTTGTCAAATTATCTAACAGATCAATTTAACTGGACTGTAGGTTTCTACCTCAGCTCTACGAAGTGTTTTAGCCTCTTGCAGTTTATTGTTTTGGTAATTCCAGCCTGCAAATTAACTGATCAGTATCACGGCTCTCATAGCATTACTTCGAACTGCAACAAGTAGCTGTTTTCAGCAAAAAAGTTATAAAAACCAATGCAGCAACCAAACGGCAGACAAAGTTAGCAACAAGCTAGCATTTAGAAGCTAAAGAACCAGATATTTCCCTCAGGCTACAGAACTAAAAGGCATGTGAAAATTGGACTTACATTCGCCAGGTTGCCAGAAACACAACTTCAAAGGAATGATTATGCTGCGTATCTGTTGGATGTGAATAGGCAAATATTTGCTAACATGATTCTCGGTGTTGGTGCATTATTAAAAAAACAAAACACCACCACCTAATTGTGCTTTAAATGCATTGTAAGAGTGTTACTGAGCGAGTGTTGTAGCGGGTGTAACCATTTTTAAAAAAAGTAATGAGTTATATTACTGCAATTTTTGTATAAGGCAAGGTGCAATTTCAAAAATTTCATTGTGAAAACAGTGAAATGATCAAATACAATTTAAAGCACAATTATGTAAGATTTGACATTTTTTGCAACTTGGAACCCCTACAGTTTCAGAGTCACTTATAAACAGCTTTGGTAAATGTGGACACATGCACTTTTGTTATGATTAAATTAGTCATTATCAATTAGTCAAAGTAGCAAGTGGACAACTTTGCTAACAGCCAAGACATAGCAAACCAGCAAAATATTACTCACTACTCCAAGTCCAACCTTTTTATTTGTGAAGCTCTCTCTACCATGTAAAAGCCAGTCCTATATTTACTCTTGTCTGGTCTCTTGCTCCGGTCAGTCACTTTTTCTCGTCCTCCTACGTCTTCTTCAGACTGCTATATACCTACTCAGAATATCGAGCTAGCTACTTCTGGCTTGCTGAAGAGTCTTGTGGGTGTGTGCGGGCCCAGAGTGGCAATGACAGAGATGCTATTCTCCATATTACATTAAGTCAGAGTACCATCAAAGTGATTTTGAAGCTGTTATTTTAAGATAAAATTGCTACATACTGTAGCTTTAAATGTTTCTAACATCAAGAAATTTACTTTTAAATCCTTGCCTGTGTCGTAGTGAACAGCAGAAGCATATCCCTCTCACTGACTCATTTGTGTTACACACATTTGTAACGATGAACCGTCTCACACATTCAGCCTGGTAATGACCAAGTTATCCCAGCCTCACTCTAACTAGAACCAGGGAAGAAGCTGTGAAGTTGAGTTGGAGTTGGAGGGGTTATTGAACGTCATCATGGCGGAGAGCGATCATCCATGCCCTCCCAAGGGTTGGGCTATCCTGCTGCTTGCTCTCATCTCTCTATTCAGTGTTAGTTTCAGCGCTTATTCAGCCCAGTACATTTATATGGACAGCAAAAGAGTTTAATGATTTCTGTCATTTCTAGTTGTATCTTGCACTGATGTTATCTTCCTTTTATGTATGAAAAGCACTTGTATATGTCATCAACAGCAGAGTGTCATTCAATAGAAAGCTCAGGGTCTGTTGGTTGGTGGCGGTACCATTATGTACCACTTAACTGCAGAAGGACACACTGATGTCTAATAGACAGGTCAGTGTGCTCTCCTGTTTCCTGGGTGTGATTATGTGTGTGTGTGATAGAGGGAAACATGGGTTGACAGAGTGTTAGAGAAAGAGCTTTGTTTTCCAAGATATTTTTATATTGTTCTATATCTGAAATCTAAAATGCATGTATTGGAAAATGATTTAGTGCATACAGTATACAGCTGTATAATTATGTTATAGCATTGAATCAAAGTAGATTTAATGTGGCTTTTCTGGCACAAACAAAAAACTACCCTTCAATGCTATGTTATCTAAATTCCTTACAAATATAAAATACTTGTTTGCATAAGTACTCACCCTCTCCAGGTCTGTATTTGGAGGATGCACTTTGTGGAGCAATTACATCCTCATGTCTGCATGGATAGCTCTCATTCAAGTTTGCACAAAAAGGACACTGATTTTCCCCAGTCTTCCCTGAAAAAGCTTTGTCAGGTTGTACGGACAGAGTGGCTGAAAAGCCTTTTCAGTCACTTTTCTACTAACAAATTCTCAATTGGCTTGAGATCTGGACTCTCTGGGACATTAACGTGTTGTTCTTAAGCCATTCATATGTCACTTTGACTTTATGCTTGGGCTCATTGTCGTGCTGGAAAACGGATATTGAAAGATTGTAATTTAATTAGATTCCTTGAATTAGAAAAAGACATACTTTATTAATCCCACAAGGGGAAATTCAATGTTTTTTCCACTCTGTTAATGTTAGTATTACAAACACACAGGCTTAAACACATGAGAGATGTCAGAATGAGGAGGCTGCCACTTAGAGCGGTGCCCTGAGCAAGTTGGGGGTTCAGGGGCTTGCTCAAAGCCACCTTCGGCAGTGCCCTAGAGGTGAACTGGCACCAGTCCACACTCCGTATCTCTGGTCCACACTGTAAACCCAAATAAGTTCAGAATACTCAAAATATTTGTGGAAACGGATTACCTCAAACTTTTACAATAGTGGTAATAATGAGCACACCTTACCTTAAATATAATACATTTTAAAAAAAACATTTCTGGATTTTACATTGATTCACTGATGCTAATTAAAATTAAATTCCACGTATTTTTTACCTCCGGCGGAGCTTTTCTGGCATCCCTGTGGAGGTTGGGGACATTGAACATGAGTGGGCAATGTTCAAAGGCTCTATTGCTGAAGCTGCAGCGGAGAGCTGTGGTCTCAAGGTCTTAGGTGCCTCAAGGGGGCGGTAACCCTCGAACACCGTGGTGGACACCGGTGGTCAGGGAAGCCGTCCGACTGAAGAAGGAGGCCTTCTGGGATTTGTTGTCTCGGAGGACTCCGGAGGCGGTTGCAAGGTACCGACAGGCCTGAAGGACTGCAGCCTCTGCTGTGGCAGAAGCAAAGCAGCGGGTGTGGGAGAAGTTCGGAGAAGACATGGAGAAGGACTTTCGGTCGGCACCAAAGTGTTTCTGGAGAACTGTCCGCCATCTCAGGAGGGGGGAAGCGGGGAACCGTCCAAGCTGTGTACAGTAAGGATGGGACCCTGTTGACCTCAACTGGGGAGGTAATTGGGCGGTGGAGGGAACACTTTGAGGAACTCCTAAATCCGACTGACACGCCCTCTCTAGTAGAGGCAGAGCTGGAGGCTGATGGGAGTTTCTCGTCAATTTCCCTGGAGGAGGTCACTGAGGTAGTCAAACAACTCCACAGTGGCAAAGCCCCAGGGATTGATGAGATCCGCCCAGAGATGCTAAAAGCTTTGGGTGTGGAGGGGCTGTCTTGGATGACACGTCTCTTCAACATTGCGTGGAGGTCGGGTACAGTGCCCAAGGAGTGGCGGACTGGGGTGGTGGTTCCCCTGTTCAAAAAGGGGGACCAGATAGTGTGTGCCAATTACAGGGGTATCACACTTCTCAGCCTCCCTGGTAAAGTCTACGCCAGGGTGCTGAAGCGGAGGGTTCGGCCGATTGTCGAACCTCAGATCGAAGAGGAACAATGCAGTTTTCGTCCCGGTCGTGGAACAACTGACCAGCTCTTTACTCTCACAAGGATCCTGGAGTGGGCTTGGGAGTATGCCCATCCGGTCTACATGTGCTTTGTAGATCTGGAGAAGGCATATGACCGGGTCCCCTGGGAGATACTGTGGGAGGTGCTGCGGGAGTATGGGGTGAGGGGGGCCCTTCTTAGGGCTATCCAATCCTTGTACATCCAAAGCGAGAGTTGTGTCCGAGTACTCGGCAGTAAGTCGGACTCTTTCCAGGTGGGGGTTGGCCTTTGCCAGGGCTGCGCTTTGTCACCAATCCTGTTTGTGATATTCATGGACAGGATATCGAGGCGTAGCTGTGGCGAGAAGGGGCTGCGGTTCGGTGGGCTTGGGATCTCGTCACTGCTTTTTGCGGATGATGTGGTCCTGATGGCATCATCGGTCCGTAGCCTTCAGCTCTCACTGGATCGGTTCGCAGCAGAGTGCTGGCGGCTGGGATGAGGATTAGCACCTCTAAATCTGTGGCCATGGTTCTCAGCAGGAAACCGATGGAGTGCCAACTCCAGGTAGGGAATGAGTCCTTGCCCCAAGTGAAGGAGTTCAAGTACCTCGGGGTCTTGTTCACTAGTGAGGGGAGATTGGAGCAGGAGATTGGCCGGAGAATCGGAGCAGCGGGGGCGGTGTTGCACTCGCTTTACCGTACTGTTGTAACAAAAAGAGAGCTGAGCCGTAAGGCAAAGCTCTCGATCTACCGGTCAATTTTCGTTCCTACCCTCACCTATGGTCATGAAAGCTGGGTCATGACCGAAAGAACGAGATTGCGGGTACAAGCGGCCGAAATGGGTTTCCTCAGGCGGGTGGCTGGTGTCTCCCTTAGAGATAGGGTGGGAAGTTCGGCTATTCGCGAGGAGCTCAGAGTAGAGCCGCTGCTCCTTTGCGCTGAAAGGAGCCAGTTGAAGTGGTTTGGGCATCTGGTAAGGATGCCTCCTGGACGCCTCCCTAGGGAGGTGTTCCAGGCACGTCCAGCTGGGAGGAGGCCTCGGGGAAGACCCAGGACAAGGTGGAGAGATTATATCTCCACGCTGGCCTGGGAACGCCTCGGGATCCCCCAGTCAGAGCTGGCTAATGTGGCTCGGGAAAGGGAAGTTTGGGGTCCCCTGCTGGAGCTGCTGCCCCCGTGACCCAACCCCGGATAAGCGGATGAAGATGGATGGATGGATGGATGGTATTCTTTACTCAAAAAATGTAATTTTGTACAACTCTAAGGGAAATCTACTCAAAAAATGTATCGCGCTAGACTCTAATACTAATGGAAACTCACTAAACTCACTAAAAATTACTAGTAGTCAATGTGAAATTTACAAAATGCCCATTTTCAGATAGTAGTCCTCAAAAATACGAATACAACTTATTACAATATAAGTTCTCTTTATTAGTATCAAAACCTTAAACATCTGTCATTTCTACATGACACAAAATAAGGCACATCTTGCATAAAGCTGAATAGACTAGACTAGAATAGCAAAGTAACTGTCTGCTTGATCAGATAATTAACCAGCAACAATTTTGATAATCAATTTGTTTTCATTTTTTGCAATAATGAATATTCTCTATTTCCAGATTCTTTAAGAGATTTTTTGATGTAAAGTGATAATAACTTGAATGTCTTGAGCTAAATAAAATTTCCTTTTACTATTTACTTTACCGTGATTTGTGGAAAAAGCGTCTATGCATAATTTTATTCCATGAGCAGCACTTACTTACATAACATAAAGGGAGCTTTAAATGTGGAGTTTTACAGAATCATAAGCAAATAAAGATAAAGCCTGTTTAAAATAAGAAGTTCCACACTGCAAATTTTTAAGTCAGGTAGACGAGATAATAGAACACTATCAGAGTTTCTGCAGGCTTCACCTGGTCAAATTTAAGACCTTTTAAGGCCATTATGAATGAAATTTAAAACCTATATCAAGACCTAAACAAAAGAAACATACAAAGGGAATACAGTCACCAAATTACTTGCAGAGTAAATCAATGTATTCAAATTAGGGTAGACAGGGTACCGCCAGGATTCTCAAAGTTAAGGTCTTTTTAAGACCTTTTCAATACCACCTAGGATGAAATTTAATACCAACTTCACTGGCGTATAATGAAAAATCTGTATGGATTTTAATGCCAGAGGAAGTTATTTACAAAGTTACATGTATTTAATAAAACATTATAATACATTACACACTATAGCTTTTTGGGGTGTGTTTGTACTTTGATATGAATCAAGGTCATCACAGTTAAAAAGTGGTGGGGACATAGGGGTCCGAATTAGGGCTTTGGCGATACACTTAGCTCACATATACAATTTACAATATTGGGTTCTGCTGATGGTTAAACTCGGGGAGCAGACAGGGAGGCAATAATAAACTACATCCCAAAAGCTAAACTTCCTAAATAAGTCTACTGGGGTTGAATTACAACCATTAGATCTGGGGAAATTCATTTGGTTAGTTTTGATGCTCTCCACAATGCTCTCTCATTGCACAGCACCAAGCAGTTTTGAGCCTCACCCCCTTATAATGGGAGGAAAACCATGTTAATAAGACCTTGATAAGAATCATTACAGATATGACAGTTCATGTTCAGCTTTTGAACCTGTAGGAGGAGGAAGTAATATCAGCCGCCGCAGTGATGTCACCCGTCAGTATGAGTGAGAGTATGCGTACCTCATATTGTGGACCTCGTCACAGCTGGCTTGAACGTGCTGCAGACCCGAGGATCGGGGTCTGAGTGAAGACTGGCAGAGACAGACACAATCAATCAGCTATCAGTTATCAATCCCTCCTGAAATGATCAATAAGCTTGTGTGTGTACTGACAGCTGCTCTTGGTGTTGCTCAGCCTCAGGATGTCCATGAGCTCCAGGATCTGTTCCATGGAGAGCTGAGCCAGTTTACTGCTGGAACTGGCCTGAGGACGGAGACACAACCACTGTTCAACAAAGACCGTTCTCACCTCTGGCCTATTGGTCTTGTCTGTCCTCACTTGTCCAAATGTTCTGCCCTCACCCCTGTCTTAGTCCGTCCTCAATTGTCTATCCTCATCCGTCTGTCTTCACCCTCCTGCCTGTCCTGTCCATCTATCGTCAGATGACTGTCCCCACCTGTCTGTCCTCACCTGCCTGCTCGTCCGTCTGTCCTCACCTGTCTCAGTCTGACCATAAATTTCAAATTTTCTGTTGTCTGTCTCTTGCGGGGCTGGTTGTTGTTCTTGATCAGCTGGGCCTTCATGTGTTCTGCCAGCGTGTTGCCGTGATTGGACGGCAAGTTTCTCAGGATGCTGGTGGTGAACTGGTCCATGGGGTGACAGGGAAGACTCAGAACCATCTTCACTATCTCCTCACTGGACCTGGGACACACAGACAGAGACGTTAACAGGGAACCAGGAGCCTTTAAGACGAGGGTCCAGGTGTGTTCCGTCGTACTTCTCTCTGCGAAGCAGCAGCAGACAGGACACGGCCTCCGGGTGTCTTAGGAACACAAAGACAAAGGAGTCTGAGGATTGATCAGACTGGAGGACAGGGACCCCTTTCCTGGACACCACTCACCTTTATATTTAAGGTGCTGTAGGATGGGGATGATGGTCTCCAGGGGGATGCCATGAGCCAGACACAGCTGTCAAGTGTTTCTACTGCTTGAAATGTCTAAGAGACTAAATTGTGGACACACACACACACCTCAGACTGGACAGACAGCTGAACGGGCATGAGGTAGGCCTGCTTGGTATGGAGAAAATATACAATGTGTGATAATATTGTTATATATTAACTGTTATATTTACTGCCTGTAGGTATCGTTACCTGGTAGGAGGAGCAGCTGGTTTATCTCAGCCTGCAGCTGAGTTTACAACAATGTGCCAAATTTTAAGGCTGCAGACAGGCAGCTTTCTATTTAGCTGATTTTTAACAATTGGGTGATTGCCAAGTTAACATTAGCTGTGCTAGTAAATAACAGCCTACAGGATGACAGACTGAGGACAGAGTTGATTTACCTTACAGACAGGTGTATTGATAAAGTATTGTCTTTTTACTCTGGAAGGTTTTATTGCACATACTTATAGTAGGCCTAACAAGCGTAGGTGTCAACAGCTCGAGTAGTCTGGAGCGAACTTAACTTCACCATCTCCACCACGACGGCGCGGCATCTCACTCTGCTGGGTGCTGTGTGTGTGTGTAGGACACGACAGAGAGCAGCAGAGGCTGCAGCCTGATAATAAACAGGCCTGGGCCCGTTTAATAATCCGTTTCAGTGCCATCATTAGAAACATTAGCTTTCTTATCCATCAAGAGAAATCAAATTACATGCTCGAGACATACAGTAACTAGGGATGGACCCGAATATTCGACCGCTGGGTACACATTCGATTTTCAATTATGAGATTCGATTATTGAGGGTTTTTTTGCACACCTGACCTCCGCCGACAGCACTGAACGTAACGCTCCAGTTCACATCAAAGGGAAAATGAAATGAAGCCCTCAGCTGTGTGGGAGCACTTTAAACTGAGTGATGACAGCAGTTGTGTGGAAGTTATTGTGTTTATTAATTTTACAATTGCTTAATTTCATTACAGATCAAAACAGTCAAATTTCCTACATTTTAGTATCAAACTGTGGGCTGGAAACAAACTGCAACACAATGAACGCATTTAAATAAGCCTAATTATATTAGGCCGTTTGTAGAAGAAGTACATCAAGCTAAACTTAGCTTGTTTAACGTTAGCCTATTCCTCACACGTGCACTCTGACATTTTAACTGATATATGGAAGATTACTGATATTAAGACAAAGTTAGTCTTCCACGATGACAATGTTAATGTTAACTCGTGCCAACACGGTCTAGTTTGACATTAACTAATGCAGGGCTTAAATCAAGAAAATTTTCTGTGCCTGAAATGCGTTCGGGGGGTTACAACAAAGATGAAAGGTAAGGGGCAAGAGCGTAACTGTGTTGAATACTAATTGAATGTGGACATTCAATTAGCTTTAAACATTAGCTTTGGACATATTGGGTCAGATTAGTGGTAAGACGATACACATGGCTGGCTCACAAGACATGAGGAATTACGATACTGGGTTAGCCAGAAAAAAATGAGACAATAATTGTACGCTAGGGCTGCAACTAACGACTATTTTGATAGTCGATTAATCTATCGATTACTGAAACGAATAATCGACTATTCGGATTATGAATTGCAAAACGACACAATGCCTCTAATTAGGCTATTAGCCTTTAAATTAAACCTGAGGTTGTTTTAGGCATGTGCTATTTAACAGTCAAGACAATAAAATAAATACTGCTTTCAAAAAAATGCATCTTTTAATGAACGTTTCTGCTACAGTAAAAGAAAGTTCCACTGAAATCACGTCCTAATAAGCAGCTGATCTGCTGTTTAGTACAAGAGAGGATCAATACTAATGATTTTGTAGTAGACAGTGTTTCACAACATTTAAATAGTTTCCCCTAACAACTCACAAAATTATGTGATGTTTTTAAGGGAGTTTGGGCCGCCGCCTCACGCACAGGAGAACTGTTTTCTCTTCTTTAGAAAGTATGAAATTGTCCGGTGTTGTCTAATCTTGTGCACTTGGCAGCAAAATGTTCTCTGGGAACATCAAACACAGAGCAACAACATTACGTGCCTCCTCTTCAGATGCTCTGAGGCGGTGAGTGTACATACAAAGTCAATGCAAAGGCGCGTAGATCCGCGATTTCCTGTCGGGCAGCACGAAGCGCGAAGGAATTTGCATGAGTTGAATATTTTCAATCTTTTCAATATTCAACTCTGTATGTCACTGAGGCTTTAGAGCGTTGTGTGGAGCGGGCCAGGCAGAACGGGGGATTGAAAACCGGCAGGTCGGCTGAGAGGTGCTAAATTTAGGGAGAGGAGCAGGGAGCAGCGCTCCAACCACTGCACAAATAAACACCCATAGTCGGTCGGATTCTGCTCTGACAACTACGCCGATTACTCACGGTAGGAGCTCGGTGTTAACTGTTTTCATTAAATTAGCTTTTTACTTTAGTTTTTGGGATTTCAACGTTGATTTATCTTAACTGGAGCTTCTCAGCAGCTAGAGTCCGTGCACGTCGAGTACCAATGTTGGTGTTAGCGTCGTTAGCTCTGGCAGACTACGATTTCATATTTATATAAAAACCGGCTGCCTTGTTTATCTGCCGGTATTAGGGCTAAGGTTTGCTGTAGCGCATCAAACTTTTTAGTGGCCCGTTGCCTCCAAGCTGTGATTAGTCGGTTCAGAAAAGCTAATATCACTGATACATATATCATAAAATATTACTGTACCAAATTGGAGAAATTAGTGTAAGACCCCTCCCACAGTGAAAACTACATAGACAGTTAACATTTCAGTGAACTTTGACCGTTGACCAAAACAGTTCCTTCAAAGGTGACAAGGTGACTATCATTGGTACATATATCACAACATTTTACTGTAGCATCTTTGAGAAATTAGTCTAAAAACCCCTCCAGGAGCAAACATTCAACAGACAGTTTTTAGAGTGTAATTTCTCAAATATGCTACAGTAAAATGTTGTGATATATGTACCAGTGATAGTACAGGGCACTAGGAAGGAGATGATATGAAATTGGTGGTGTCACCTATGAAGGAACTGATTTGGTCAAAAGTCAAAGTTCACAGAAATGTTAACTTTCTGTTGAATGTTTGCTCCTGGAGGGGTTTTTAGACTGTAATTTGGTACAGTAAAAGTTTCTGTACCAGTGATAGTAGAGGACACTAGGAAGGAGAAGCCATGACAACGCTGAACTAGCTGCTGAGGAATTTAGCTGGTGAAAGGTCAAATTTCACATAAATTATGTTCACAAAATAACAAAAGAAAAGGTAAGTTTTGTATTTGCATTAATAACAAATAATCAATTATACAACTATAATCATGATTGTTATTAGTAATATTATTATATTTCTGTTGTATGTATTTGTGTTCATAAAATCACACTGTTAGCAAGCTGGGCCATTTCGCATTGCGAAATGGCGCAATGCGTGCTTACAAACAATTTATACATGGCTGACAAAATTTTACTACATATCATCGTAAGTTAAACGAGACAGAATATAACTTACATTTGTATGACAAATTGTCGCGCGCTGCTCCCCTTGTCGTCCGTCCGCCATTTGTACGATCAGCGCGATGCATGATGGTATGTAGGGCTTGGTTAGTGACCATCGGTTGTACACTACTTTTCAAAATGCATTCTGGGATACATTGAGTGGACTATATAGGGTATAATAATCATCATTGTACATTCGGACAGCACTACAAAATGGCGAGCTCACTATATAGTGAGTAGTGAGTGATTTCGGACACAGCCAAAGAGCATCACAAAAAAACGCGTATGTATCTTTCAGGACCTCGGCTCACTCGCGCCATCGCTCCTTACCATAATAACACTGCTGTAGGCGCAACAGAAATCCAACGGCGGCTTGCTTGACCACGGTTTCGCATTCGGCGGCTCACGTTACCGCAGTGACAGACATTAGTAGGCAGGCGAGAACTGGAACAGGTGAGCGTCACGTAGCACCCAGAGTACAGGTGTTACGCAAAAGAGTAAAATCTCGATGTGCTGGTCCTGCGTACCGGGACGTACCGCCTCATTTCAAGCACTGCCGGTGACCCACTTCAAGCGCTGCTAACAATCTAAATCGACTCCACTTACCAGAAAAGCCGCAGCCATCGATAGACTAATTATATATGGTCGAATATAAAAATTCTGGCACTGTGCCGGAGAACTTTATGCCCTGCTAATGTTAGTAAGTTACTTAGCTTTAGCTTTAAGCTAGCCATTAACTTTGTCACGTTAGCACTTCGGAATTCCGTTTAAAGATAAAGCCAACCCGCTGGAGTTTATGGTGAATATCAATATCTCGTTATTCTTCAACACTGCTTCTGTTAAAATACAAAACAATGGTTTAATAAGTAAGAGAGACTTACCACAGTCCAGCGGCAAGACGGTTTATGGGCGACGTCGACGCTCGTTTCAATTCGACAAAGCGCGAGTTGCCGTTTATATACAGGTGCATTTCAGAAAATTAGAATATCGTGAAAAGTTCATTTATTTCAGTAATTCAACTTAAAAGTTGAAACTAATATATCATATAGACTCATTACATGCAAAGTGAGATATTTCAAGCCTGTATTTGGTATAATTTCGATGGTTATTGCTACAGCTTATGAAAACCCCAAATTCTCAGAAAATTAGAATATTACATGAAATCAATAAAAAAGGATTTTAAATATGAAATGTCAGCCCTCTGAAAAGTATAATCATGCATATGTGCTCAGTACTTGGTTTGGGCCCCTTTTGCATGAATTACTACCTCAATGCGGCGTGGCATGGATCATCCTGTGGCACTGCTGAGGTGTTATGGAAGACCAGGATGCTTCAATAGTGGCCTTCAGCTCTTCTGCATTGCTGAGTCTCATGTCTTTCATCTTTCTCTTGGCAATGGCCCATAGATTCTCTGTGGGGTTCAGGTCAGGCAAGTTTGCTGGCCAGTCCAGCACAGTAATTCCATGGTCATTGAACCAGGTTTTGGTACTTTTGGCAGTGTGGGCAGGTGCCAAGTCCTGCTGGAAAATGAAGTCAGCATCTCCATAAAGCTCGTCTACTGAAGGAAGCATAAAGTGATCTAAAATGTCCTGGTAGACGGCTGCGCTGACTCTGGACTTAATAAAGCACAGTGGACCAACACCAGCAGATGACATGGCTCCCCAAACCAACACAGACTGGAAACTTCACACTGGACTGCGACATCTTGGATTGTGTGCCTCTCCATTCTTCCTCCAGACTCTGAGACCTCAGTTTCTAGTGTTTACATGGCCTTCATATTGTAAATTTATCAAAAATTGGTGTTCATATATTGTGTGCCCATTGAGTACTCTAGAGAGTGCTGCTGAAGAAGTCTCATCTTGCCCATAATCACCTGACTTGCAAAAGCAGCTCTGATATTGGTGAATCAGATCAATTATAAAATATTGTATTTTTTAAGAAAATCAGTGTTTGATGATTTTTTTGTTTGATTTGATGTTCTTGTTGACTGGGCTAATGGGAAATCTTTATATTGTTTGTTATATTCACAGGATCAAACAGAGTATTGAGTGGAAATACAGCTATTCAAGGTATGCTATCGATTAGCATATTTCTGCGTCAATTGCTGGCTTGCTAATCAGACATACTGAGGATAAAAAAAATATTGCATTGCTATAACTGGAGCCAGCAACATTTCACAGTGGATGACATTTTAACATGAAAGAAGATATTTTAGCCCTGACTTGAGATGTAGGATGGATATTGTACTGTTTGAGAAAAGTGCATTAGTCCAGCTGTGACTGTGAGATTTTGTAATGAATATGTATATTTAGAAATTTAAAATTCTTATAGATTTCTTTCAGAAATGATTGGCAGAGATCAAAAGCCAAGAAAACTGTGGATCTATTACAGGATTAAGTGCAAACATTTTTCACTGTAGCCTCTGATAAAGGCTGTTATAAACTTATGATGAGATGGTTGAATGACTCCTTTATGATTCTTAAACTATTTAGTACCTGACTCAAATTCTGTTCCCAACCCTGCTCAGACCAAAAATGGCACTGCTAAGAAAAACACAAGGGTCTGTGTTGGTGTGGGAATGTTGCTTCAGATAGAAGCTAAATTAAATATTATACAATCAGTCTAGTTTAAAATATATTTGATTGGCTAACTCAATTCTTAGCCACATAATGTTTCATTTTGACCTTCAGGTGAGTTTAAGATTACCTTTGCCGTAGCAACAATGTTGATCACATAATGGTCAGTCAATACAGATTGGGACCTCTGTACTATAATAGTGAAATTTGATTATGATATTGTCTTGCGATGTTTAGGAGGATAGAGACATCTACTTTCAATTGTCATTTTTCATTTGCATTTATTTTTGTAAGTTTTCCAGTACATGATCACTTTAAAAGCCATTTACAAGCTTATTTTTAAATTCTTTGGCTGCCCTGAACACATAACCCAAGACAGAAAATCCTCAGCTTTGCTCAGATTTTATGTGCTGAGCATGACTTTTTATTTTTCCTCCAAGAGACCAACTCCATCCATGATCGCTCGCCATACGGTCTACTTGACAGATGCAGAGACCCAAACAGAGAGAGGTGTACTATAGGCCTTCTCCACAAGCAGCTCAGCTGCGGTTGTTACCACAGAAACGTGGGTGAAAAGTTCACATGAGTCGTGTTTTTCGGGAGTAAAACATACGGCTGACAATGAAAGTTGAAAGATGACAGATAGCAGCCTATATGTCTGTCGCTGTATGATACAGCAAGAAAGAAACTGAATAGGGCAGTGCAAGCTGGTGTGTGTGTGCAGTGTTGTGCAGGATAGAACTGTAGATGCTTATGCAAATCTCCACATCCCAAAATTGAAAACTGAATACCAACCCAATGAAAGAATAGACAAATATTTGGGTCCAGCCCCACTGCACTGGCTTCCAAATCTCTTCTATTGTCATGTTTAAGGTTATAGTTAGCTTCTATTTCTCACCCATTGTTTGAGTCACTGTGTTTGATTAAGTTTGACTTGTCTTTTAGTAGTTGCAGCTGGATGGATTTGTTTTTATTGCTATCGATATTATTATTATTTTAGAATTACATTGGTAGAACTGTTACACTTCACGGCTTGATGTAAAAATATTTGTATAATAACTATTATTTTGATTGTCAATCTAGGAACATGACGAGGTACACGAGAGGCCACCCGACCCCCCCGTGGCCTCCCAGTGAACCTGCTAGAGGACGACTAACGTCTTCAAAACCTGCAATGTAAGTACTCAGTGTACTCACAAAAATGTTAATATCAACAACAAGTAATATTGGGGCTGTCCCTGACTAAGGATTTAATAATGTAAATGTCCAGCTAAACTGAGGTTTATTGTTAAACCTTTTCTCTAGCTCTCGCCTGCCATTCACCGGGCTTGTGCAGAGTTTTGCGTGCATTCTGTGCTGCCGACAACTGCATGTACATTGCAGTTCCTCGCAAGTCTATTTCAACTAGCTGGCTATTTAAAAACAATATAATATACTCTGTGGTTCAGAGGTGGTTCATCAACGGTGATAAATTATCCAAAAGACTCTCGAGGTGCGGAAAACTCGGCACAACACAAGTGAAGCTGGGGCTCAGTCTCTTCAGCAAGTGTCCAAAAACACGCTACGCCTACACGTGTGCACTGACAACCCAGGGTTAGAGTTACAATTTTGGATTTATTTATGCACTTTAAAAACATTTATTGAAAGTTTTATTGTTTATTTACACATGTAATATTAAATGTTGAAATGTATATTGTAATAGGCTGGTAGTTCTATGTAAAATCAGACACTGAACACCCCCATATCACCAAAATGACATGATCCTTGTTTCGCTGCGAAGCTTCGGCTGTGAGATTGACAGTCGAATCAGGCTCTGCCCATCGAAGCATCAAACATTCGACTAATTGGGGGCAGGCCTAAGTAATATAAAATGTAAATGTAATGTAATGAAATATACTATGGAAAATGAACTTGAATACCTATTCCAGCAGCTGACAGGTTTAAAGAAATTAAAGAATAGGTTTGTGTTTTTTTGGTAGTCTTTCTCAAAACAATGCTAAATTATGATGTGTACAGTGAAAAGGTTATTGTTGGCTATTAGCATCCCTTTCACAGACATGGCCAAATTGTTAGAAATTAGGGAAAAATCCACTCTTCTCCTTTCATGAAAAAATATTTCCCAAACCTCCCAAGACCTGGGCTTTGCTTGTGTGTGTATTTATATTATTAGCATTGTCTTTGAACAGGGCATACTTTTAGAAAAAAAAATAGTATGTGTACCCAATGTGTAACAAAGAAGAAACAGAAATCAGAACATGGCTGGCAAGTGACCCTAGAGGGCACAAGCATGTGCCTCCTAATGAGGCCAACATGAAGTTTATGTTGCATGGATTTCAGAACCTAAATTCTCCATATGAGGACCCAGGATTTTAGGAGGCTAAGTTTAGTTGAACGTAAATAAGGCTTAAGCAGTCTAGTTAAAAAATTAAATGGATATTGTTGTTAGGTCATTGTGCAGGTTTACTGTTGGAAGTATCCGACTGCTGCAGCTCAGCAAGTAAACAAAGACTAACTGTTTTGCGGCTTCTCTAAGTCAGACTGCTGAAGTCTCATAACTGTAATGAACTTTAGAATTTTGTCCTCACTCTCTTACAGTTGAGTCAGTTTGAGAAAGTGTTATAGAGTCAGTAGAGACAGAAGGAATCATAACAGCTACCAGTAACTCTTAACATTTTGGCGTGAGAGTATTGTATCAAAACAGGCTTGGAAAAAAACCCCAAAAACTTTTAAGTGTGTGGTCACCGATGAGCATGCAGTGCTAGCTTTCTTTATCCTCATTATTGGATTGTTTGTATTTTGCTGTGCAAAGATGAACCAGACATTTCTGACACTCCTCACTGTGGTCGCTGACACCGACGCTCCTGGTGCAGTCCGCTTCTGCCTGAGTGAAAGGAGGCTGTGGATGGATTTGTCTGTTTCTCTGTGGGTGGTGATGGTACAGTGGATAAGACACATGCCTTTCGTGTGAGAGACCCGAGTTTAATTCCCAATTGTGACACGTCCACCAATGTGTCCCTGAGGAGGACACTTAGTTGCTCCAGGGGCCATGTGACCTCTGATATATATAGCTATTGTAAGTAGCTTTGAATAAAAGCGTCAGCTAAATGTTAATGTAACTCATGTACAAACTCCTGAAAGCACTTCTGAACTGGCTGTTCAGGCCAGCTGTGTGAAATGTCCACAAGATGAGGTACACAAGCCTATCAGAAAATGTGATTTATTACCTCAGTAAACACTCCTAATGTGTTTATGGTCTCAGTTGCTAGTCTTGCGACAGCATGATGTTCATTTAGTAAATTATGGTCCCATTTAGAGGAAAATAGACCAGAAAGAAGGGAAGGGCTACCTTGTGATTGACAAGTCACTATGTGTTACCCAAGTATGGTACCCCATGGAGGTTCAGTCTGTGTTCAGGGCGGAGCTGAACACATCTTTTCGCTGAGATTCACTGTCACTTTCTGTCACTTTGACAATCAAATAGTCTGAGACCTCAAGATTAAAGGAGCTGCTCTGATAACAGCACCTGTCGGGTAGACTTCCTGCGGGGTTTAGGTGGGGTCTTAAAAAGTTCTAAAAAGTCTAAAATTTCAAAATCAAAATTTAAGGCCTTAAAAAGTCTTAAATTCGCTGAAGTTTGTGTTCTAGGTCTTAAATCATTTTAAACGGGTATTTATTTTCCAATGTCCATGTAACGCTACCTCTAATGCTCATCGAAATGGCCCCACAACACTCAGGAATGTTTTTTTCCTCCCGTGGTGTTCTTTCTGTCACTAGTCCAAATTGGTCCAAATATAATTTGCTGTATTACGACTAAAAAAGACCAACAGGCAGCTTTCGTGTTATTTCCGCAAGTTTCTTCCGGATTGCAGATAGAAAACGTATTTATTCTTCAGCTATGGGGAAGTGCAACCTTATCGGTTCTTGGATGGAAAAACAGATCTTAGGGCTTAAAAGTAGAGCACCGCTATTAAAATTTTCCACAACCATTAATGATTATCAGTAAGCTACAGTAACGCTCAGCGCATGGCTGTCTCCCTCTCCTCTTTCTTCCAAGGACGAGCGAATGTGAGAGAGTGTCACAAAGTTAGCAGACAAAAAGATCAACATTAAGTTAATAGTTAAATTAAAAACAAAGGATGGTGTTGACCATGGAGGAGCTGAGGTTAGTAACGTTAACGCAAATTAGGGATGCAAACTAATGTTAGTCCTTTTAAGCTAATGAGGAGATTATTCTTTTGGATTTTGATGTACAAATGAAATGCTTGTAATAATACAGAAGGGGGGTGGTTCTCATGTTGCCCAGTATTTATGTTGATTTCTACAAATGTATAAGGCAGTACATTAAGACACAAAAGGCATACATGAACTGTCCTATCTGTAATGATTCTGAGGTCATGTGTTTTCCTGCCATTATAAGGTGGTGAGGCTCAAAACTGCTTGGTGCTGCACAATGAATCAGCATTCACTGAGCATCAAGACTAACCAAATGAATTTTCCCGGATCTAATGTTTATAATTCAAGACTTATTTAGCAAGTTTAGCTTTTGGGGTGTAGTTTATTCCTAATCTGCTCTAGATTTTCCTGCTTATTATTCTCAGATGTGGTAATAACAGTGTTCCAAAATTATGTGGAATTGCATATTTCTTTATTAAAAACATAATTTTCTTGGGGGGAGGACCTCCAATCCCCCACACAAAAATACCATCTTAATTTTTTATATTATACAACCCTGTCAAAGTATGTTTTAATCCCCATGGACATTATTTCTATTATTATTTGTAAATGTACCTGCTTTGCACCTGCCTCAACTTCTCCCTGCACTCACTCACACACCTTTACCTCTGGTCTCTCACTGCAAACACACCGGCTTTCCCTGCTTCTCTCTGTCTGCTCCCCTGAGTTTATCCATCTGCAGTAGGTTATGTTTTATAAAGTCACCAAAAAAGACACAGAAGTCCTCTTTTTTTTCTATCATTGATTCATTTTTTACGTCAGCATGTGCACCACATGCCAGCTTGTTAATTCCATAGCTTATCAATGTCATCGTCCATCCCGACGTTCCATTGTTGTTGTCCAATGCCACTTTTGTAGACACACTCTACCCTAATTTGAATACACTGATTTACTCTGCAAGTTATTTAGTGACTTTAGTGAGTATTCCCTTTGTACGTTTTTTTTCAGTTGTGATATAGGTTTTAAATTTCATTCATAATGGCCTTAAAGGGTTTTAAATTTGACCAGGTGAAGCCTGCAAAAACCCTGATATTGTTCCATTACCTCGTCTGACTTAAAAATTTGCATAGCGTGGAACTTCTTATTTTAAACAGTCTTTATCTTTATTTGCTTATGATTCTGTAAAACTCCACATTTAAAGCTCCCTTTATGTTATTTAAGTAAAAGTGCTGCTCATGGAACTGTACACAACTTGTACTCTGAGGAAAATCTACTCAAAAATAATTGTGCTAGACTCTAATACTAATGGAAACTCACTAAAAAATTACTACTAGTCAACTTGAAATTTACAAAATGCCCATTTTCAGATAGTCCTTAAAAACACAAATACAACTCCATTATTACAATTCAAGTTCTCATATCTCCCATCATTTCTACATTTAACGGAAACCTTGTTTCTCTAAAATGTGTTTTCCAGAACAGAGGAATAGACTTGCACCAGCTGCGTTTTTCTCAACCTGTAACGCATACAATTTTGACTCTAAATTATTGGGGGCAGCAGTAGCTCAGTCTGTAAGAACTTAGTTGGAAAAATTTGTGGAAATTGATTACCTCAAACTTTTAGTAATATTTGAGTAAACCTTAACCTAAATATAATTTTTTTAAAACCTTTAATTTCTGCATACTAAATTACACTGATTCACTGATGCTTATTAAAATTCAATTCCACTAATTCTTTACTCAAATGTAACCTAGTGATTTATTGCAGGGGTGCCATGAATGTGAAATTAATGCATCTATTGTGTGTGGTGACTTTACATGCTCTGAAAATGTTACACAGCCTCAATGCAATAGCACTGCCTACTGGTGGAAAAAAAAACCCAAAAAGCATCAGGTCTAAGCATCACTTAACCAAAAAGAAATTTTACAACGCCAGCATTGACTTTGAGGTTTGTGTTTCCCCACAAACATGTTTCCTATAGGTTCTTGTTAAATATTGTGAAGAAAATGTATCATGAAAGACAACTGCCAACCACAAGGTTATACCAAGATTTTCAACCAGCTCATTTGGTTTTGTTCTTAATTAACTCCCTTTCAAAGATGCTTGTAAAGTGGTTGCATTTTAATCAGCTACAAATTGTCAGTGTAGCAGTCTTGTTTCATTTAGCAATGCAGTACAAGTGAAATGATCTCTTTTCACTTGTTTGAAGCGCACAACTCAAATAGAATGAAAAAAAAAAAAATCCAAGAGACATTCATGGTACACTAGTCATTTATTTTATATAAATACATAAAAAGACAAACATTTCATGTCACATAACTTAGGGTATTAACTATTTGTATAATAAAGGGATTTGACAAGGAACTGAAAAAATAATGTTCATCCCATCTGTTTTTACTGCCTCTGTACATTTGTTAACATGGGATTGCACCTGAATAAAAATGGTGGAACTCTTCAACCCCCATGCCAAGTGTGATCCTATGACCTCAGTCAGTCACCAGAGGAGCAGAGTTACATTCACTTTTCAGTTTAAGATCATCGTAACCAGATATAAATCTACTCCACAGACCTCAGTTCAAAGGCACTGCCCGACTCCTGTCGTCTGAAGACCCCGTTAGCCACAGAGCTTCACATGACACAAAATACTTTAAAAAAAGCAGGCAAGCAAGGCTGCTCATGCAGTCTGGCTAAATAGCGAAATCCATTAGATGTGCATATTGCGTCCTGTAATAGTGTTACTTTGCAATATGCCTCAGTAAGAATTAGTTAAACACCAGCTCTGCACTTGATCCTGCGAGAACCAGTGGTTCATCTGCTTCCCTCTCTGGCATCTCAGTCACACCACCACTTCATAGGAGATTTATTAAGTCAAGAGAATACATTGACTCCACAGTATAAAACATAATGCTTTTCACTGGATGTCTACCATCAGTAGTGTTGTGACTCAAGCCATTGAGAATTGGGTATGCCTGTGTGTTCAAAACTAAAAAGACACCCTGTTCTGCATTCATGTAACCATTTAAAGACCTTAACAGGACATGTGTAGCCTAAACACCATAATCAACTTGGAACAGTCAACGTCATTTTAGGGCAAGTGAAATAAACAACCTTTATCTTTTTTAGTGTATAAATTAAACTAAACTGGATTTCCTAAAAAGTCTTAAGTAAGATCAACTCGCAAAAGTAAAAAAAACACGATCTCACCATTAGAAGCTCTGAGAAGGCCCAGTACGACTGTATTGTACAGTTTAGGGTCCTACAGTTTCACCATAGGTAAATCTCTACATTCAGTGTGAATAATGGACTCAATTTCTGACACGTACAATTTTTTTTTTCCAAACCATAATGTAGTAGAAAAAGGAGGGATACTTGCATAGCAGAACTTGGGGCTTTACCTTAAGTGTAAACAAAAAGAATAAAAAAACCCTTCAGCTTGAGTCAATAAACCTCTTAAATATAGCTTTGGTCATAATTTAAAGATTGTCTTCTGCAGTTGAAAGTAGAAAAAGCAATCAAAATACAGTCCAAACAAATTGGGGTTGTATCTGAGAATGCAGTGGTTTGCTTACGTAAATGAGGTCAACCCCCAAACCCCTTGATGAGCAGAGGCTTGCGTCACTCATCCTTTTCATGACTGGCATTTCCATTCATAACTCCGTTGCTGTGGTGTCCCCATGTCTGAGCCTGCAGCACTTTAGGCAGCCTCTTGCCCTTTGTGTAGGCGTGGTACCAGAAGTTAAGGAAGAGGAACAGGAAAATCAGGCCATACAGGCCGATGATGTAGACGAAGATAGGGAACTGGTAGGGGCAGTCTTTTATGAAGAAATACTGGGAGATGTGGCTGGTCACCATAACAAACTGGATCTGGGATGCAACAAAGAAAGAAGGGTTGATTCTGCTGCCATGACTTGGTCTTCATAAACGTAAACTTTGAGAACACAAGATACACAAAGCAAACAATGAGCAGTCCTGCAATTGACCGCTCGACATACCAGCTGAATCGTAGTGAGATATTTCTTCCACCACAGGTACTTCTGGTAGCTGGGGCCCATGGCAGTCAGCCCGTAGTATGAGTACATGATAACATGGACAACACAGTTCAGCAGGGCGTGGAATGTCCCCAGACCACCTGGGCGGGGGGGGGAACCAAACACAGGAAGTGCATCAGGAACAACATCACAAAATCTCAAGAAAATTAAATTTAATAGAAAATATTGCTTGTACATTTACAATAAAAACAATTTTAAAAGTAAAAAGACAAGGAAATCCTACCTGCCGCAAACCGAACTCCAAACCACCAGGTGAAAGGCATGATCGAGTGATGGTAGACATGAAGAAATGTCACCTGGCTATTCTTCTTCCTCAGCACAAAGAAGATCTGGAAAGGGACACAAACATCCCTTGTCACAAAAAAACTGGGGGACACTATTTAATGTAATAATTTGACTATTAGATTTAATGTTCTCCAAAATCCAATTCAACACTTTTATGTACTCAATTCTTTGTCTGAGAATGTTTTTGTAACTTACAGTGTCCAACATCTCAATGAACTTTGAGAAGTAGTAAAGCCAGCATGTTGCTGCCATCTAGAGGAGACAGAATATTTTAGTACTTGTTGTTAAAACAGATCCTACTCCACATGTTCAGTTCAAAACTCAATTCAGATGCTGCAGTCATCCCAGTCTGTAAAATGGCTTACCCGCACAGCTTGTGGTGAGTCAGAGTAGTCGACCAGGTCACAGCGGAAAGAGTACCCTGTTCCCCATCCAGACATCACAAACTAAAGAACAGGGCCAAGTGCAGTTATTAACAACTGGGGAAGGAAGGGTTTAAAAACAAATATGTCCCTTCAAAAACTTGAAGTTCACTAACATCCTTTTTAGTTAAATAAATGTCTGACTGCCATACACTGTATATCACGGTGAAGTTTTATAAAGGAAATAAATCATTCTAATGGGAAAAAAAATAAATCAATGAGCACAGCTGGGATTAGGTTGAACAAAAGTGTCAATATTTACAAGACACCACCTAAAAATCCATAATGTCACTCAGTGGAAATACAAGCGTTGACAAAATGAAGTAAGTCTCGACTAGATAGATGCAGGACAGAGTCATGCTGAAGCTATGCATCTCTGGGGAAACTGCTGCTTGGAAAGACGACACCTGCCAAGCTGGTTTAACCTCAGATCAAATAGTCAGGTTTAATTTTTTTCCCCCCCCTCTAGAGTCTAGAGGATTTCACAAGACTGTCTATGGAATGTTTCACTGCTGTGTGAAGCTCACATTAAAAGAATGATTCAGCAGCACAAATTTTATGTCAATAGTGCAGGACAAAAGATAAAAGGTGGTGACTCACTTCATAGCACATGTAGAGTGAGAGAGCCACCACGCCGAAGTTGTAGACTATGAGAACTCCTTTGAGGTCAAAGGCTTTGCGGTTCTCCATGATCCGTGGCCCCAGCGATGTGACAAAGTAAATGTACGCTGCGATGATGATCGTTTGGGGGAGAGGAGACGACATAAGCAACCAGGACCCTGTCCGTCTGTCTGTAACAGAAGCATGTTGACATGTTTGTGAGCTGAGCTCAACGAGGTTCAATACACGAAAAGTGATGCAGTGTAGCACGTTAGAGTGGATTCACATACAGAAACAAACCCAAAAGGAGGATGGTGTAGGGTTTTAAGTGACATGTCACAGAATCTTGAATGCTTAATGTATCTGTGAATGTTCAAAGACTCACCTGCATTTTGGATGAACTCATCATAAATGAGTGCAGCAGAGGACTTTATGTGATCAAATTCCATTGTCAGACCCTTGCAATTCACCTACAAGAGAAAAAGGCAAGAGGTTAGGTAGCCAGCATTTTTTTGAAATGTAGGTACATTTACAAAAGCTGCTAAATACACTATAGAGGGACACTGAGTTTTTACTTTGAGGAAAAAAAAAAATCACAAAGTTTCACATTGAGGAGGTCCACTTTCATAGTAAACTCCCAGAAAGGAAGTAAGTCTCTCCCCAAACAACTGCTGCAAAAGTTGTAAAACCAAAAAAACAAGTGCGACCTGTGCTGTTCACTGACAGCACACAATTTGTTCAATGGTTTCTGATAAGATATGAACCATGTATATGTACATTTGTAGTTTTTCCCTTAAAAACGCCACACTGTCATGGCTGAGAGACTGAACTGTTGAGGGCCGGGGGGGGGGGGCACCCGACCATTTTTTTGCTGCCCCTCTGAGGCGAACAAAGCAAAGATTGTACTGCAGTACAATGAGTAGCAGTCAGTGTCTCCCAGTTTTCACAGAACAAACAGTGACTACAATTTAATCAACAAAAAAGTACACATGGCAGATAAATAAAATATTTTGGCTGCCCAGTTACAATGTACTCCATGTTTTTAAAGGTGTGTGTATCATAACAAAAGCACGCCATCTTGACTCACGCTGGTCATCATACAAACCTACACGAGTGAGACTTAGTCTTACAGTTACTCAACAGGAGGTGCTTTACAATTAAGTCACACTGTAATAATGTTGTCAAAATGAAACCAAGCTTTAAAATTTCAGGGGGAAAAAAGTAGACAACATTTTCCAAGCGTGTGCTGAATCCGCAACGCAGCCATTAGCCAACAGTCTAATGGTTCAAATCAAGCACTTGTATAAAATGTTATACTTTCTGGACATGGGGTGAGGCCTGGCAGAGGTACAGGGTCGATACTCCAGTGGGGCAAGGTACGCAATGACTGGCTTGACTGGTTTGTCAAACCTGCTTGCATTACAAAAAAAAAAAAAAAAGTATGCCAAGGGGAACGTCATTTCTTAGACAAACCAGAAATCATAGAAAAAAAAAAAATTGTACTTAAGCTATACATGTTTGGGTTCCCTGCCCCCAGAAAATCATGGGGCCATTTGTGTGGGGCATTGAAACAACCTGATGTTTTCAAGGTGTGCATGAGGAACAACCCTACATGACAGGTTTTCAAGGTGTGTCTACTTGAATGAAACAGGGCATGGATAAGTCATTGGGGTTATTGTTTAAAAAAAAAAAAAAAAAGTATTGCTGTCTGTAGTCTCTACACCGATGAAGACATGGCATGCCTCGACACGCGCCAATTAACGTTATAGTCAGGGGCTGCTAACTACCATTGCTAATCCCTCATCCACATTTGAGGGAGATTTGGTCCTACATCGACGTTCAGTCAATTGATAACTAAGGCAGACTTACTCACGTGTTGCATAGCCATACCAACACGTTAAAAAAAAACCCAAAAAAACCTGAACACATCTTTGCATTAAAACACACGTAGGAGTCATGTCAATCAAGTTGGTCTAATCTAATAAATAAGTAGATTAACTTCAAAAATTTGGCCATTATCATGATTCATAACATTTTCTCAATTTCACCTGAGAAAATTAAGTGGTCCTGCCTCCTCGCACATTAAAGTTAATTCCATTGCGGGTAGAAGCAATTTAAGTTCATCCTTATATAAAGACACTCAATTTAGACAGTGCACCACTGAAGGCATAAAAAATCGGAATAAAAACTTATTTTCAGCCAGGGCCAGTTAATTGTACACACCAGTATCGCTATAATCCTCATCAAGATGTTGAGTTGACGAGGACCAGGTGACAATTAATGAAAATCCAGTCCTACAAGCCACCATCCAATTTACAACGACAAGTGTTTCGACAATCACGGGCAGTTTGCGTTTGTGTCGATTCACGTTCTCAGATTTTTTTTTCAATAAGTACATTTAGTAAGTTATTCAGTATTTTGACTTATTTTATCACTTTACTTAGATTCAGTAAAACATTTTTAAAAAGAAAATTACTAACCTTCAGTGCTGCTGCTGTCGCTCAACGAAAATCCTTTTAGTCTGTCAAATTGTCTGTAGCCAATCCCCCCCGGCTCACCTGCACCTCACCAACAGGTGTGCCTCCAGCTCTGCTCAATAGCTGACACAGCCCGCTGCACTCCTTCCTTAAGGGCCGCCATCGGAGGGCGGAGTCTGGTCGCCAACGACGCCTCCTCGTTCGCTGATTGGCCAAGAGACAAGTTCGATCTCGAGCGATACCTCACCGACAAGTCTTTGTTAACAATTCAGTACATCCTCTTCAGGCGCAATTAATCATCGGTTTCAGCATAAAAAAAGGGCTTAACAGCTTTACAGTTAGTGATGCGTTTTTCCATAACATCAGCAAGATTACACAAGCAGGTGAAAGAAATGAGGTAGCATCCCCAGTGCTTTTAATGTAAGACAAGAGGCAGATAATTGAAGAACTGTACAATTCAAGACACTTCAGGTAATTTGGGGGACAGAGCTGACTGCTACATTAAATGATGATAAGAGACAAGACATAAAAGGTTTTTTTTATATTTAAAATGTTTGGATCAATACCAAGAAATAATAGTGTTAATGTTGATCACTGTGTGTTTATGTTATTGGCGGGTTTGGGGAGGGGGGCTCATTTGGGTTCCAGGTGTCCACATGGTAACAATATGTAAAACTGTGAAAGGGGAGGGTCAGACAGAGAGGTTTCAGTATCACTCCTTCCTGCTGGTTTCAGCAAGTGCTGGTAGCAGAACTTAAAACAAACGCAAAGCATGTCAAGAATGACAATAAGACAACGTGTGTTTCTGAATACACAGTCCCTCCCATGTTAGACATATGGGTCTCTTGTTAACTTGGTTGCAGAAACACAAACGCTAAGAGAGACACCACAAACTCTTTTAAACTCTTGCACAAGTCTCCTTAACCAAAATCTTATAAATACAACACACTGTTTAAACTATTCAGCATCTGTAAATATTTGCACAAACAATGGCAGACACCCCCATGAGTACAATTAATTACTGAAAATACAAAATTGGTTTGCAACAGGTTAAGGGGAGTTCAGCAACATGAAACTTGCTATGGATACCAAGGACTGCGTTGGCTTTACATTCCAATAAAAAAATAGCAAAACAATAACAATGCTATATCAAATATAAACAAAACCAAACCTAATTCCCAACACTGTTGTACAATTATTTACACATTTCAATTCCATTTTTAAGGCCTTCATCTTTGCCTGCAATGATGAAACAGGAGAAATTTCCCTAAACCCATTAACATCATCTATCTATTTTTTTGACAAGCTAATCGTGGAGGGTGTGTGCTCATTTGCATGTTCAGATGCCTCAACGTGTACTTTGCTCCACATACAAAACACCAGCTTTAATCTTCATCACTGCTCCATGCATCCTGTAAGGCAGGGTTCACTGAAGACTGGCCAGCAGCACCCTGTAAGGAATCAAGACATTCAGCTCAGCATCATGTCTGAATTAAGATACTCTTCTTCACATCGGATATACACCATGTGCACATTTGCCCGACAACTATTTGTATATGACATATGACAGCTATTGTGGAGTTCATCTGATAAATGTAGTTAAACTGGAAAAAGACAAGTAGGTGATGGGGAGGCATTTGTTGTTACATAAGTGTTGTGAAAAAAAGCGAGCCAGGTTCAGGTATGAGGAAGACGTTTCGGAGACTGAAGAAGACTTACACAGCATTTGTTTATGAAGCCCTGCCGAGGACATACTGTGCCAGCATCCAGCGTGTGGACACGTGCAATGCAAACACCAAATCTGAAGGACACCTCCTGGTCCACAGTATTCATCCCTGTGCTATCCCATACTGCCTATAGGTTTTCTCTATGGAGTCATCTTTAACAGTCCTAAACCAGAACTCAATTTCATTACCTATGTCATGTTGAAGTGAAGTGATTTGCACTCTAAACTGTGGAGCCAGGAGGTTCTTGTAAACATATAAGATTCCCAGAGAACACCAATGTCTGCAAGCCTAATGCGTGAACTACAAGTGTCACCCATATCATTTTAGCTGTCATCACCCTGACTAGGAGAGAGACAGAGGCCAAGAACTAAAGCTGGAAGGTCAGTGAACATGCACTTGTAGAGTCTGCAGCATGACCTGCCATAAGGAAAATGACCTGTTACCTGAATTACACCCACCATAACATGTCTTTCACAATAAGCACTACTACAATTTATAAATGGCAGGAAAGAGGGCTAATGTGTTTGTAGTTTTTATTGCTGTTTTAATCATGTGTCATTTAAATACCTACGGTGACACACCGCCTGTCCATTATCTCACTAATGCCATGAATGCTTAGACAACGTCAATTAATTATCACGTTCACACTTTAAGAGAGTCATTAAATTCTTACTGTGGGCACTGGAATACAAACAAGTGACATCAAAACACTTAAAATAGAGTTCATCTGTTACACGACTTATTTCCTATTGTTAGAACGTGTACCTTATTTGCACCGTTTGACTCTTCTTCCACGTCTGAGGCACGAAGAACAGGAACCCAGGCCAGGATGTTACAGTCTTTACCTCCGCTATACAACTCCTGCATATAAAGAAGCATAAGGGCACCTCAGTTCTGACACATTGATTCACACACTGTTGCAGGAAATGGAAGAAAAAGACCCGCTGTTGCAGCATAACCTTCACCCTAAAGCACTTCCAAACAAGGGCCTCAGCACCAGGGGGAAACCAGCGTTAACAATAATGAGCGTCAACAAACACTGATAAATTAGCTGCCCACGCAACACAAATGGAACTCATGGGACACATTCTCGTTGCCGTGGGTCACATTTGTGTCATTACATCAGACAAGAGACGAGAAAGACCTCCATTTCTGGAACTCTCAAGAGTGACGAGCAGCCGAACAGCATTCCTGTGTTACACAAGCAAAGTCTGTGTATGACACCGGATGTTGAGATTGGCCAATAATGAGGGCGTGGTTAAAGTTTAAATGCAATAAAGCTCTTTGAATGTAAGTGGCATTGTAACTATGTATCGTAAATGCCACATGACACATTGATCAGGAATGTTCCTTCAATAACCATATGAAGTTTGAGGCTGATTCACCAAAGTATTTCAGAGTTATTCATACTTCTAGTATGAAATTGCTTGCCATGTTGACTTTTTTGGAATATTCCAGGTGCAAGTCCTGGTAAGAATGTGCTGGTTCTTTGGCCAATTGTATTTCGAATCAGCAGGATTTAGCACAAGAGTGTGTTTCCTGACAAATGTCTACACCGAGGAGAAAGAGGTGACATATACAAAAGTGTATTATGTAGTCTATAGCATCTAATACAATATAATTGGATACATGCAAAGTTGTGACACCAATTAGTGTAATAACAAAAGTAATTAGCCAATTTAGGAACATGATGTTTGATTAATCTTTTCCTTTATGTAGTTTGTCTTTGTTGTTAGCGATTCACATCTCAAATATTTGGTCGAGTTTGGCCTCCTTGATAATGTTCTATGTACTCCGGATGCAACTATGTCAGGGCAGGTGTTTTGCTCAGGACCCAAATGGGCACTGCACTAGCATTGAAAAACAAACACAGATTTTTCTTAATATTCAATTTTGCTTATACTGCACAAATAATATGACGCATACGCCAGGGAATATGCGAACATATTGGTAGACTACAGCTTGATCCATGCCAACAGCTTGAATAAAAACAAATATTGGTTTTAGTCAGAAATTACTGTTATGTCAATATTTGGCCAACTGTTGAATTGGCATGTTTGTGTGTCCATTGTAAAATTAACAACAGAATAAAACTAAGTCTTCAAAAAAAATTAAGCTCCCTTTCCACTGATATTTAGTAATTAACCTCACAAATCTGTATATTCTCGCCATGCTGAAACTCATGTTGTACATTTGTTCTGTTGCTGGTTTGCAATAAAAGCCTTGATATTTTCTTCAATCAGGCAATTTGCTGTGTTGCAATGAGATCTCAGTAACTCCACATTACATTAGTGAATTAAATAGTTAACTTTTCTTTGAGGTCCCACTGGCTTTCTTACAACCCCATCCTTTAATCCTCAAATGCAGGCAGGTGCATTTGCAGGTGAGATGATGGTGAAACTAAAGTAACACCTATACTTGAACTCAGATAAATGAGAGATAAAGGAGATGGCATTACTTTGGTGCAGCTGAACCTTCATCATGTGCCTTCTGAGAATAACACAGAGTCAGACTCGACATTTAGGCTGAGAGCACCAACTTAGGTCACACACGGGGAATGCCTGGATTTGCATTTCCAAAGCAGTTCAGGAAATGTTGATATAACAATGTTATCGGCTTATTTGATACTGCCATGGTAAAAACTGCAAATTAAACACTGGACCAAGAGAAAGTGAATTCTCTAAACATACAAGAGACCAAGAAGGCCTGACTGGCAGAGCAAACATTAATAGATGGAAATATAATCAAAGGCATCAGTGCAGCTAGATGGTACATTGGCCAGATGCAGGGAACAGCTACCACCTGGGACTTCGGTGTGTCTCACCTGGTAGTCTGGGTGGAACTCACAGCAGTCAACGTTGTTGTAGTGACCCCTGAGCATTGTGACCAGCTCTCCGGTGTGTAGGGCGTACACCGCTACTGAGCTGCCGCATGGCACAAACACAAACTCTGGGCTGCAGCCACGTGACACCGTGAACTGCAGCCTTTTACGGCTCTCGTTGGAGACCTTCCCGTAATTTACCTGAGGGACAAACAGTGAAGGCACACACAGTTATAATATACAAACTACTACATGAGACGATTTCCTGAATGAATGAAGCATTGTCCTTGTTTGAAACAAACAATATATACCCTTTTTTGTTACAATAATATGGCTACACCACCTTTTATCATTAGACTTTTCCACGACTTGCTGAGAGAATTCAAGACAAATGGGTACAAACGAGCAACATGCTTCACTTTGATGTTGTACAATTACTATGCTTAATTCATGGCTGTCAAAAAGGTTTAAGTTGTAGAATGCATTTACTTTTACAACCCATAATGAAATTCCCACTACCTATAACAACTCTGATTTGCCCAGGAGAGAAGGTCATCCACCCTTTAAGTTACTAGTTGTCTTGCTCTGCAGCCAGAAGATGGCTGTAGCTGAAGAAGACTTACACAGCATTTGTTTGATGGCAACCGCAGCTCGAGGCAGCGGAGCAGGAGATTAGAAAAGAGCCCAGTGCTTGGCTTACGTTTAAGGTTATGTTTCTGTAATGCAGGGTTGTATATGGGCATATGTTTGGGTATATGTATACCCAACGCTATTAAGCAAAGTTTCTTAAAGAAACGAAAATAATAGAGTCTGTCCTGAAGGGCCTGTAGCAGCGATGATGTAAACAGGGCCATATAAGTGCAATTTGTTAGTTAGCAGTTGGTGGTTGTTAACCAAACATTAATTCCTGTTTCACTTGTTTAAATAATAACATGATCATTTGGTCACATCATTCCTGTAAAGGAATAATTCTTTTTAGTAATTCCATCTGTTTTCTTGATTTTCTCCCAATTACAACATTTTTAGAGACCAGCAAACGGTTTAGAAAACAAATTACTATTACTATTACTGATTCCCCTGTGCCCTTGAAAACTGAAGAAAATTAGTAACCATGCTCCCTCAGAACTTAGCAATTTTAAATCAAAATCAACCTATTTTTTGGTGAAATAATTGAAAAACAGCTCCAATTGTAGAGAATTGTAACAGTATTATACAGCAGTTTCAATCTGGCGTTCATGTTAACTGCAGCACTAAGACAGGCCCAGTTAAATATTTGAGAATGGTGGGTGAGAAACCAGTTATAAATGGTGCAATCAAATTAAAAACAGGTGTCAAAAGGAGCACTGAGAACCAGGATAGATGGCCGGGTTGAACCTGTATTTATGAATAGTTTCAGCAGATTCCAAAACCAGACTAGAAGGTATCAATGGACATTTGGGGTATTTGGTTCTTCACACCTCTTTCAGGGATCTAGTTTGGGGAAAGGCAAATGAAATGGGTCTGGAAGTGCTGCATCTGCATAATCTAAAGTGTTAATACAGGTAGGTTACGAGGACAGCAGCATTTACTCTCACTCTCACTCTCAGTCATACACACACCTTACCAGTGTGTTTTCCCCTGTGGCACTATTCCATAGTCGCATGCGGTCATCAGTTCCAGTGGTGAGGACGTAAGAGGCCATCGCCAGTAAAGCACAGGCCATTCACTCTGCCATTATGAGCTGTGTTCACTGGTTAAACACAGGTCAAACAGGTATCATGCGTTTGTCATCGTTTATTTCCTCCATCTTTGTCACAGCACATATTTTTTCGACATAATCACTTCCCATACTTAGCGATCAATGACATTCTTTCAGTGCGTGTGTTGAACAGAAACGAGACTTCAGGTAAAAAAAGAAACAATAGTGTATGTGCAGAATGTTGACCTCTAACCCAGGAGACATTCTCAGTCATAGTAGTATACTTTATTGTCCTCGAAAGGAAATTTGTTTTGGACTACATGGTTGCTGCGTGTACATAGAAATATACAATATACAAGTATAAAAAGTATAAAAAGTCAGTCATGTTTAACAGAAAGCACAGAGAGACACAGAGAGGAGGAAAATGTAGCTGTAGAACTAATTTTTAAAATAAAATTAACTTAGCCTTCAAATGAATCGTTACAAGCACCACATACCAGGAAGGTTCATGCTGTGGCTCTAGATCAACATGAGCCCCTACAGTTCTTTAGTTTGTACTTCAAAACACAGCAGTTATGGGCATGTCTGCTCTTATTGTATGTATGTAGTATGTCTGTGCAGCATCACAGTAAGGTATATGCCATATCATAAGGTTGCTTAAGGGACGTCTTGGACAGTGATCGGTAGATTGATATGGATAAGGCAGGAGAAATGTATGACAGGAAGCAAAACCCCCAAAGTTTTACCCTGCCAATTACATCCCAGGGGGCCCGTCTGACACTACTTTCTGTCCTGATGCCTGATTCAATGCTTGTTATCACTCCTTCAAAAGGCTATTATGTCTATAAAGAGCCCCACCCACTCAGGATGAATGAGGAAAAAGACACTGGAAAAGAAAGGAAAGGCGAGAGGTAACAGTACCTGCCTCAGAAGACGCTTTTGACTTGTCTCCATTGTGCTGGTCCAGAGTGAGGAGACACCCAGCAGCCCGACGCACATCCCATACTTTCACTTTGCTGTCTGCACTTAGAAGGAAAATGAAGCCATTACTTTAGTTTTATACTCTCCTGGTGAATAACTGAGGATATGTTTGATCATCCCATTACGTATCATACAGGGATTTACAAGTACAATAGATGCTCAAACTGAAGCACTGCTTCATATACAGCAATGTGTGTAAGCCAGTGTTTGTCTTTAAAGGTCAGTTTTCTGTTGGGGATTAACATGCTGCTCCATAACAGAACATCATACACGTCTCCGAGCGCCTCTCTGTTCCAGTTGTTTTTCAAAAATCACTTACAGTCCACAGGGAAAGCAGCACACTGATCCCAATTGGTTAATTAGCAGGTCTAATGTAGCATAAAACAGGTGGGGACTGTATCTACCATATGCTATACTGACAGGGCCACTAGAGTGTCACAGCGATGTGGTGGCATTATCCTTGACTCAGTGTTGCAATGTGGCCAGATGGGTGGAAACGGAGATGACAAGACCTGCTGGGAGACAGCATGGTGGGGATTGTCCTGTAACTAGCATTATTCTTTGATGTGGCTCAGAGGGCAAGCTGGGTGAATGGTTTTAGAGAGTGAATCTCCACAGAAAGACTGCGGCAGTTACCGGTGCCTACCTGGCAGTGGCTAAGATGTGCTCATATCTGGGCGACCACCGCACAGACAGGACCTCTGCTCTGTGACCTAGAGGGGCGAAAGGTAACATTTGTGTGTGTGAGAAAACAGCAGCAATATGTAAGTGTGTGTATTTGTGGTCTAGTTTACTAACCCTGAAGAACATGTATCCGTGAACCAGAGTTCAGGTCACACAGCTGGATTTTAGGGTTTTTGGTGCCAACTAAAAAAAACGCAGAGACAAAGGAACAGTTGAGGGAGGAGACTTAAAAGGCTGCCATTATTTCCTTGTTTAAAACACTTAAAAAGTGAATTACAATTTAAAATTTTTTACAACAGTACATTCCTACTTATCTATATTGTCACTGTTTACAGATGGTGAGTATAATCTGCGACAAAGTGTGTACAAAGGAGAGGTGCTTCAGAAAGGTAACATCTAGGATACCTTGTTCTCAACAGATAAGGTGTGGTAAATATGAAAACTCACTGATATGAACTTCTGATAAAGGTGAGCGAACACACCCAACATGTGTACACAGGAGGAGGGCAAGATAGTTTATTTTGAAGTGTAACAGAAAAAAGAAGCTGATTGGGGGTGTCATTAAAATCTAAATAGCCAAATGCAGAATTAATGAGCTACTAGTGATTTTTAAGAACAGATTCCCTTAAAAGTGTCTTCCTGGGTAAAACTGAAAACTGAAGGGAGGTTTGCAACTTGTTTGACAAGCACCTGTAATACCTCTGAGAGGGAAGGACACACAAAAAAAACAGACACTGTGATTGTTTCCGGCTCAGAAACGGGCGTGTAAGAGCGTTTGAGTGCGACAGGGAGGACCTGTGTGCACATTTATGAACACATACTCAGGCATACGTAACCTGTTGGTCCTGCCTGGTGACACTGTGAGGTCACAACAAGATTCCTATGTTTTTTTTCAGGACAGAAATCTATGTCTCTGAACCTGAATTTCTGTGTAACCAGCTTCTGTCCCCTCTAGGCACATACAGATCTCTATGTAACCTGGGTTAAAAACTCAGGTACAGGGTAAGTGCAGTGTGTGGTGGGGAAACATCGAGTACACTGCTTGGAGAAACAAACTGACAGACAGGGTAATTAATGAGATTTATGTTGCTGTTTTTTCATCACACAATGATAGAAATGCCAACAGGTACTCCAGGTGTTTTTTTCTGTGTCACTGGGATCACTACAACAGTGACCACATTCACACACACACACACACACACACACACACATACACACCTGCAATAAGACTGTGCTTCCTGGCAATGGGGGACAGGTGGTGGCTGTAGACATTGCCCTCAAACTCAAAGACTTCAGCAGGCTGAAGAACCAAAAAGTCAGAGAAAGAGAGGGTCAGTAAGTTCTGGCAAAAACTCAGCTATCAGTATGTTTAGTGCTTGTGTGTATGCTAATTGAATATCTTAATTTTATGATAAAATATGCAGCTGTGACCTTAAATAAAGCCTTAAGTTAACTTAAGTTATACTACAGTCTTAAGTTCGGCTGTAGTATAAATTCACCGCAGTGCACGGCTGCATTAGGTAAAAATATATATAATAAGTGAGCAGAGATGAGGGCACAGCAGGTCAGAGCTCAGAAGGCAGCTCACCGGACTGCAGTGGTGGTTACAATGCAAATTCTTCAGCAAATATAAAAAGCCTCTCTGTGCCCCATCTGTCACTGTGTGCCAGCACCGGCATGGACTCCGCCAATGGGCACACACACACACACACACACAGAGGAGGCTCTGTTTCCATAAAAATACCACACATACAAATACACTACGTGCCCACCCATGAAAAGCACACACTAATGTGCAAATACACAACAATAAATAATTTAATGGGTATGGGCCTGTGTGTGTGTATGTGGGACAGAAACTCACAGAGCAAAACAAATGAAAGGTCTGTGGGTTATTTTCTGTCCCTTCCCTGACCTTTTGAGGTAACCGTGATGCCAGTGTAACTCTAGCACAGCTCAGGGCCTGCCACATGGGACTATGTGGCATAGAAAGGTAGCAAGCATGAAGCAGAAAAGAAGAAAGGGGAAGAGATAGTGAAAAGAGCAAAAAGAGAGAAAGGGTGGTGGAACTATAAGAAAACAAATGTAAGCTAGTTACTAGATAAACCAATCTCCAATACAGCATTACGTTGAAAGGTCTTTCTAAATGTGTCCACCTCAATTTACACACTGCGCATGGGGGAAGGTGTACTTAATAAACTGGACACTCAATATTTATCACACTTAACATCCCTACCTTTAGCGTCTCAGTGTCCCAGACTTTCATGGTCTTGTCAAAAGAACTGGAGACAAACATGCCTGTGTCATAAGGATACCACTGGACTGTCTCCACGCTGAATTTGTGAACATACCGGCTGGACCTAAATTTAAAAAAAAAAAAAAGAGTCATATCACAATGTGCACAACAGAATTTTTTCTTCCTGCATTCTGAGCCTGTCGACCACTTTACTTAGCATTTTCTCTTGTTTAAACAATCTCATATTAAGCACTAGATATACTTGAAATCATTTATCTCTTGAATTGGCTCTTCATTTTACTGATGCATCTCCATTTAATAAAAAGTTGACACATTTAAATATTTGCTTACGATTAGATTGATTCTGGAATTTCTTTATACTCTATTGATTTTATTATAAATAAAACAAATGCCAGAATACTACATCGGTCAATTAATTGTTTTACTCTTTAAGTAAGAAAACAGATTTTCTTACAGCTTTTATTTCCCATTTTAGATTTATGGTAATATCATTTACCAAAAAAACCCCTCTCAAACCAAAATGTAGTTTACATTAATATCTGTAGCTTTGTCTTGAGGTGCCCTTATCCCACACATCATTGTTTCCTGAATGATACACTTGATACAGCTGTTTGCTCTTAACATTTTCACTGGCTGCTCTTTGTTTTCAAATGCATTTACTTTAACTTTCATTTTTATTTATAAACAGCTTTTAGTTCCATTTAGATCATCATACTCACATTTTTTATGGTGCCTAGAATCTTTAAAGAAATTAGCAGACAAATTAGGAGACATGCTCTTAAGTTGGGCTGCACAATGAATCAAAATATATTCCAAATTGCAGATTTTTTTGATAAAGGTAAAATGTATGACTAAACAGCATTATAATTAAGTACTGTAGTACTGCAGACACGCACCGGCCTGCGCATCTTGATCTCCGGATATAAAAAAACAAAAACATTTGTTTGGTACAGATCCCATCAAATGTCACATCATCAATAGTTTTTTTCAGTGAAAATTAAACTGTGAAATGATGAATCATATCACAATATCTTTCAAAAAAACCCGCAAGATGTTTTTTTTAATCATATAAAAAGTAGACGGCCCTCCTTTTAAGTTTAATGTACCATCAGATTAGAATAATTTGCCTTTCTTCTACTTCATTTAATACTTCATGACTACAAGACTGTACTGTCCTTGTTCTTGTTTTTGATTGTTTTAACTTTTAGTTTACAGGTAGACCCAGTAATTTAACATGACAGTTTGTGTGGCAATGTTACTTTAGCTTGGATACACATACCCATGCATGGCACGTTGTACTCATGAGCTCGTGTACTTATCTTACTAAGGCTGCTATAATTTTCACTGTCATTGTTCATTAATTGGATAATTTATTTGCATTTTTTGATCAGGGAATTTTTACCAAATTGTGTCATGTATTTAGGTTTATTAGTTTTTTCTAAATTCCCAAAGGGAATTCTTCTCTTACACGTTTAAGACCAGTGTGTGGTCTTAAACATGGTGTGGCATGGTGGGCGTGGCATGGTGGGCATTGCTGAGCTTTATAGAGTCACACTGACAAATTGGAGATGACAGCCATGGGCTTTCCCAAAAGAGGAAAGAAATGAAAGGAAAGCATGATAATTGATGGCTGGACTCTCTCCTGAGTGGCCTGAGAGTGGTTCAAATGAGAATACAGGGTGGCACCTGCAGCGAGCAAGCCTCCTCCTGTGGGTCTGGGGGCGGCCCAAGACAGTGACACCATGTTGAGCCCTCACTTAAAAAAATAAACAACAATAATTAAATGAAATAATAAAAAGAAAGTCAAGGTTGACCCTGCTTTAAGGCCTTCCTATGGAGCTCCCTCTGCTGCTTCGGGCCTGGACTAAGGGGCACACTCTCTGCGCACCTTAAGGTTTTATAAGGTGACAGTAGAGATAGTAATATGGTGGCGATGGTGATCATGGTTAATGATGATTGTTGCTGCTTCTTCTTTTTCTCTTGTTCTTACACTATGTAGTACAGCTCAGCTCTCTGTCATCGTCATACACTCCTCACACCTCCATGCATTGCAACACACTTAAACCCCATAGTTTATTTTGCACATCACAGCTATTTTCTCTTGGTAACAAAATAGAAAATTAAACTAAAATGTAATATACAACTTCATTGATGCAGGTTTTTGCTTTAACTCTTCAGTTATCTGCATTCTTGAATTATATTCAAAACACAAAAATGCAGTACAGTACAACACAAACCTTCATGTTGCATTCTCCTGTAGCCCTGCTCAGCTATGTAGGTGCATGCTTTCATGATAGATAGATTCAGACTAAGGACACATTTGTGGCAATGTGACCTCAGTCTGAACTGCCATATTAGATTGTGTTTACTTTTAGTTTTAAATCTGCATCAAAATCAGAACCATGTATTAAAGTGAGAACTGGTCTCTATATCGGATATTAAACTACTTATAAGTTTGATGATTGATGACTCGGTTGGTGCTTGACACTGTGTGTCGTTATTTAAATTATTTGATGGGTAAATGTTTATCTTGTATGTTTCTTGTGGAATTGTTGTCTGTAATCTTTTTTTATGCTGCTGTCTTGCCAGGTGGCTCTTGTAAACGAGATCTCTGATCTCAACAGGTCTTACCTAGTTAAATATGGGTAAAATAACAAATGCATTTTTAAAAAATGCACAAAATAAGGTTTAGTGGGATGTCTGTGTTCACATCGCCATTAAAAAAAACAGACCTGAGTAACAAATGAAGGAAGAAACATTCTGATTCTGGCCATTTCACTTTCACTTGTTATGGTATGTGGCCTAAAGGACATGGCTGTAAACAAGCTTGGAAAGACATGGTACTGTGAGAATTTAATGCAGTGCTACCCTCTAGTGGACAGATTGAGTAAACACTCACCTGCCCACCGTGCAGACTGCCTTGCAGGTGTACTGTGGTTTACCAGTGTAGTTCTCCAGGTCATAGATGACGATAACGCCATCTGCTCCGCCAGACAACATGCTAAACAGCAGAAAGGGTTAACCACACAGATAGATTACTTTTTTCTACAAACGTATGACAACTAGCAGTTCTCTATGAAAACTTTTGAGAGAAAGGTATGGCTTAGTGACTAGAACAAATATTTAAGAACACTAATAATAAATGCCAACGTTTATGTCACATACAATTATACACAGTACAAAGAATGCAAAATTAGTTCTCTGCATTTAGCCCATCCTAATTAGGAGCTAGGGATGGGCAAAGCGCTAGCTAACATCTCCCCTGTACAGGACATTTTTTGACCATTATGTAGCATTGGATAAATTAGTAATAAAGTAATATTAATTAGCTCAGCTGAATGTTATTACTAATTTACCTACTTGTCAAGGGTTGAGAACATCAGGTGCAACCTTAAACTAAACTGGTGTACAGCCTTTATACATGTACATCCTGGTAATTAACTTCATATTTAAGTATTCAAAGGAGTCTGACAACGTGCTGTTAAAGAAACGAGGGGCCATGGAGAGGAGGTTAATGAAGTAAATTAGGGATGAAAACTAGTCCTTTTAAGCTAATTAAGAGATGTTTCTTTTGGATTTTAAAGCACCAATTAAATTCTTAGTATTATCCAGAGATCCTGTATAGGAAAAAATTATGCATTAAGATGCATCGATAATTGTTTTCTAATTGCATCGTAGCCCTCTGAATCGTAATCGAATCGAATTGTGAGGTGCCCAGAGATTCCCACCCATATTAGGAGCAGTGGACAGCCATTGTGCAGCATCCGGGGTTCAGGGCCTTGCTTAGGGTCACCTTTGGCAGTGGTCCATGCTGAACTCAAACTGGTGACCCTCCAGTTCCCAAGCCAAGTCCACATTAATCTATATTGTACTGGGCTCTTATCAGAACATTTTGTGCAGGATAGGAACAGTACAACAGTTTCACCAAGGGATTGTAATGTAGTCATTTATAAATCTGTAAATAGCAAATAGGACTTACTATCGGCCCTCTACTGCTTCAATGTCAATGGTGTTGATGCCATTTCCATGGACTCTGTCCACGTCTCTGTCAGGATTCAACTTCAGGCTGAGGACCCTTTGTACAGAAAGGGGAAGAGCTATGCATGACTGGTCACTCCAATTCATTTCACACATTTCAATCCCAAGCTGTTGATAAAACTTAAGATAGTGGATAGTGGAAAAGACACCGCAAAGGAAACAGGACATCTGATACCTGCAAAATGATGAAACCATCACTAGAGTAATCAGTTAGCCAATCAGGTTTTAGGAGCTGTCTGACTAACTATGTGTATGAATATGCCCCCTGGATTGCAGTAATGGTTTAACTCTTTGTACAGTTTATATATGAGACACGCTTGTATTCTCTCACCTTCTCGTTGACTCTGCACGTCTCAGGCGCAGAGGGTCATCCAGACCTGCTTGCCTCGCTGTCAAAAATCCCAACATTGCTTCAACTTGAGGGAAAAAACTGGTCTTTATTTTAAAGCAGGACTAGTATTTCATCTACCGTTAGCGAACCTAGCTCAGCGGCTAGCATGTCACCTACACTGAAGTAAGCTTCTGATCCAAACTGAATTTATGGGCATCCAACACGGCATGGTTGTACCCACCGCTCCTTAATAGCTAAATGCGCTATTTAAATCTATTAGGGTTCTTTGCTTTTATAATTTATTGTTTATTTTACATTCATTTCAACAAGCTTCGCAGCAACTCAACACAAATGGGCCGCCATGTTGGAACTAAACGTCAATTCTATGACCGATGCGATGATTGGCTGGTCAGGTATAGCGGTCCAATCACAAAACACTTTATTGACTCTCTTCCCCCCAACCCACGAACACTTACATAAACAACCCCGTGAGAGGGCAGACAGCTAACAAGGGACACAAAATACACCCCATAACCTTCGGGGTTATCCTGTAAAGATGAGCAGGATTACCGGCGTTTTAAGGCGTGCGTTTGGAATAGTCCGCGACCACGTCGGGACGGATCATTTAGGGAATAAATATTACTTTATCCCAGAACAGAAGACATGGACAGGTAAGTTCAGCCGTGTTGAGCCAGTCGTGAATTCGCTAATGATCTTAATCCCCGCAGACTAATGAAGAAAGCGTCAAAAAGCAGCGATTAAACTTAATTTAGCCCTTTTCTGTCATTGACACTATTCTGTCTGTAAAGGCTGTGGCTGTTTTTACCACTACAAACTTAGCATTTCTTGCTCAAGATGATATACAGGCTACGTGTTTTCCATTGATATTGGACATTGTTTTTGTTTTTTAAAATCTTGATGTTCCAGTCAGCGTTACGTATTTTGAATTGTGCATGTACCAACGCTCTCCCCTCCTTCCTAAAATGTGTTGCTGCTAAGATTTTAGTATTTAAAAAAACTCGCCACTAGATGGAGCAGCCGCCTCAATAAAACTATCTTTTTATTGTATTTTAATAAGATTTTTTTTGGTATATATTTAATGCAGCTTACTGCAGTAAACATTTTACTAATTTTTGGGGGACAAAATCACGTGGCAAACTAATGGTAGCCACTGTCACTGTCCCTCAGAGAGGAAAGAGCCCTCCAATGGTGCAAACCAAATGATTACTTGTCTGTGATGAGGATTTAGAAGGAGGTCATATAACCCTACTGAGACGTGGCAGTGCTACAGTATGTAATGCTCAAGCCAAGCAGTAGAACTGTGTCATCAGGCTAATCCATGGTGGGATGCCAATGCTGTCCTTCCTTCACAACATCTCTGACCGTTAGAAGGGCCAAGGACGTGCTCATTGGCCTTGCAGACTCAATGCCCAGGCTTGCTGTGAGTCCTTCTCCAGTTGTCCTGTCTTTCTCACTGAGTGTCCTAAAGAAGTGTGTCTAGGACAGGAAGATAGTGAGGTGTCAGCCATTATGATGACTCATGTCAGCAAACGAAAAGGAGGTTTGGTGGCACCCTTGGCACAGCTGCCTTTCTTAGTTTGAGAAACACAACATACTTTCTGTAAGGTGTTTACAGGAAGGACATGCTGACATGACTGACTGTCACTTTTATCAGATGACAACAAAAAACACATTGTGGAAATTTCCTGCAATTATGTGTCATACTCACACCTGCACATTAACTCATTTTTGGGGAAACATAGTGATGCACAAATTGTGTGTAAGTCTTGTCTGTCCTAGTTTATTTCATTAACAGAATCCAGACTAGAACCCCCCCCCCCTTTTCCACCTTAAATCATCGTCAGCAGGGGTCCTACCCAGTCTATAGGCACCAGGTCAGGGGTCCCACTTCAAAGAGCACGACCTTTGCCTGCTCCAGACATGATACTGCTGCTTAGCCAGCCAGTCACTTTTGGTTCATTAGTATCAAAAAGGTGAAATTGATAATGCCTGAGCAGAGTTCACTCCCATTTCAGATACTGCATTTGCGTGATTGTGGAACTGCACTACACAGCAGTAGTCTGGGAAAAATCGTATCCTACCCACGCATGCTTGTGTTTGTCTCCCTCTCTTGGTGTCACATTATACCGCTTAGAAAAGATGCCTATGCCTTCTCTGCCTATGACTGGCATAGGCAGAGTAGATATCATACACTGCATACATTCAGTGGTACTTTTCTTTGAGGGCAAAACCAGGCTGTTTTGTTTTTTGTTTAGCTGGAGAGGGAGTGACCTCTAGCAGTTTGCAAGCCTGAGTTCTTTCTGACTGAAGTTGACTTTGTGCTTCACCTTTTCTCAGCAGTTTGCGGGGGAAACTTGCGCCCACCTCGTATTTATAATTCATTACAAGGCTGCTCCTCCACCCCTGGCTGTCAGACTATTCAAATGAGACATCACAGAAGGCCATTTTCTTGCACGCTACAGGCTACCATATTCACTGTCCAATCACAATGACTGACACTGTGGAGAGGCTAGTTGGCCTGTAGAAAATCTGGTTCTGAACAAATAACTTCATAGAGGCAAAAAGGCACATAAACATACTTAAACACACATTCATTATAAACAAATACAAATGTATGGCGCACACGTTTCCCTCTTTTGTTTTTTTGCCACTCACCCTGTCCAGCCTTGCGGAAATAAAGCAGATGCATTATTCAGTCCATATGTCTTGCTAAAGCGAGCTCTTTTTGATCTTAAACTGATAGGCCGAGCGTGGGCTCAGGGCCTTAAGGCATGGACCGCAGGGCTTTCCACTGCAGCACATGGGTAGTGGTTAAAGTAGGTGAGGACTCTCTCTCCTCTTCCTCTCTCTCTCTCTTTCTCTCTCTCTCGCAACTCTGCCCTTTTCTTGTGTTCATTTGTCCATCCCTAGTGTTCAGTCAATCCCTCTCTACCTTTAGCCATGCTTTGCTGCTCCCATTTTCTACCTCTCTCAATCTGTTAACTTTAGAAAACTGGGGCGTAAGCAATTCAGTGTGTGGTGGGCTATGTATGAGGATGGTAATGGCTGCTGAGATAGAATAATACAAGAAAAAAACCCTCCTCGTTTTATGTGAATTTGTCCTATCTGATCTCAACAACTGCACAGATTTCTCCTTAGGTTGACCTCTTTATATGCCTCCAACCCTTCCTTCCCTAGCCCCGCCCCTCTGTTGCTGCCTCTTGTTTTCCTCCTTTGAAGCCAGTCCAGTGAAGATTTCTATTCGCAACATTAGAGTAGTTCAGCAGTGTGGAGGGCTAGACCCAGCAGAGAGCTCTCTATCCCCCCTGTCCTCAGATGCTGCTGCACATCAAAATGAAAAGGCCTGATTCTGAAGTACACGCCTAGAGAAAGTCTGTCTCTGTCTTTAGAAAGAATCCAGCTAAAGAGGCCTACTGTGTGCTGCTGCCCCCATAGAGAGAACTATGCTATAGGCTGTGGAGCCCCAGTGATTGTTGTCTATGGCAGGGCTACAAGAGAAAGCCAATGGCAATGTGGCCATTGGTCTTTAGAAGGTCTTTGCCTTGGTGTTGGCTCCACAGAGTGAATGAATAGAGAATCTATATTCTTCTTTCTTTCTGTATGCATTTGTCCCCCAGGCCCAGCTCGGCCTCACACTGCATGGGGCACCGTGTCATGCTGCCCAGATGAAAGCAAAGCATTCTGCGGATGGGCTCATTCGTCTTCACCAGTGGGCCTGCAGCTTTGACGCCTGCCTTCCCTCCCTTTATTTAGGAAGAGAGGTGCGCTGACATTATCGGCCGCTGCAGGCACATTTGAAAATAATTGCCTGTATGATTGCTATTTTTCTTACCTCTTTGAGGAGGTGTAGCCTTTGTCTTGGAATCAATGGCTGCTCAATACTGGACAGGGGAAAGGCAGTTTCCTTTCATGTCTCAGTGAAAAGGATGTATTTTTAGCGCTATTCATTTTAGCAGTGTGTGCCATGCAGTTTTAATCTATTGGTCCTCTCCACTGTGTGGAGAATGGAAGGGATTCAGAGGTTCTTCAGAGGTGCACCACGCTGTTGCAGAGAAAAGATGCATTGACTTGTCGTCCTATCACTATCCCTCTCTCTTTGTCTATTATTTATTTGATTCCCCAGCTCTGTTCTATGAAGTGAAAAACTGAAAAGGCCTCAGTTCTGCTATTTCAGGATGGGTGACTCTGGGGACTGAGAGAGGAGGTGCGTGTGTGTTGTTTTTGTACTAGTGTGTGCAGTGTCTGTGATTGTGTATATGTGTTTGTGTGGCATTGCAACCACACACTGTGCGTGTGTGTGTTGCATGCATTTGTATCTGCTTTGTATTTAGAAAAAAAAATTCTGCGTTTGTGTGTTCTCTCTCCACTTCATGCCCAAACACACTTAACACAACAACAGATGGCTGTGTGTCATCAGAGCGTTGATTCAAGCCGCATATTTCCATGGAAAGAGTCACAGCGGAGAGAGACGAGGGTCCAAATGGCTGTTTACTCTGCCACAAGCCATCCCCAGGGTGTCATGAAGGAAGGTCTATCCTACAGTAGGACACTGAGTCTGTGTTTACCATGGAACGGCTATGACCATAGCGGCTACAGTAAATCATGTTAATTGATCAGCAGCTTTGCAATGCAAGGGTTTAAGTGAAGGTTGTTTAATCATTACAGGGAAACCAAGTGGGTTTAGCTCATCTTTCTGTATACTGATTGCCAAGTCTGTATTTGCATGTGTATGTGGGGGAACATCATGGAGTAGCATAACAACTTCATTAAAAATTCATCTGAAAAGATAGATGCTGAAAATGGGAAACAGGCACATTTGTTTCTTATGAGATAAAATTACAAATGGGCCTAGTTCCAACATGAGTAGTTTAAGCATCTTGCAGGTCTGTTAAACACTGCTTATCTACAGCTGCATCTGTATGTATTTCAGACTACACCTGTCTCACAACCTATATGAATGTGATTGTTCCTGCCTCCTGCAAATAGATTCGCTGTTTGGCGAGCAATCAAACTGTTGATGATTCAATGAACAGAAAGACGGCAACAAATTAATCAAATACATATTGGCCTGGATGTGATTCACTGTCCAATGCATTCGTGTCTCTCTCTCTGGTCAGATGGCCAGCGGGGTGATTTGACACCTCGGGGCTCCTTGTCTGTCAGAAACTCAGCCAGAAAGACTGACAGTCAGACCAACACACAAGCAGACAACTCCTGGAGCCCGCCACTGCTTATTCAATTCAGAATATTATAATAAAGCAGACAGGCAGAGAGAAATAAGGCTTGGAGTAAGGGAGGAGAGATAAGGCCGAGGGAGACTCGCAGAGGGTGGAAAAAAAGGTGGGGTATAGAAAGTGAGTGACAAAGAACAAGGGGGATGCTGACATATGGGGTGAAATTATAGAGTGGGGGAAGAATGGAGAGAATGAAAGTGAAAGGAGGGTTTCTGACAGAAAGAGGGTGAAATGAGTGGGTGGAACAGGCAGACAGATAGAGGGGGAAAGAGAGAAGGTGGAGGTAGGTTAATGGAGAGAGAGAGTGGGGGGGGGCTGAAGGTGCAATGGAAGGAAAAGCAAGGGGGTTGGATGAGAGTGATGGAGGTGAATGGAAAAGGGGTGGACAGCTTGGTGTATGGGCATCACAAGCATGGGCCTCGGAGGAGCCGTGGAGGAAGTGGTGGGGGAGGTGAGGGGGGGTGCTCACTGCTCCACAGCCTGACAAAGGACGCTGACTTTCTGGCTCGCCACGGTCCTTTTCTATACCCCATCAGGCAGGGAAGAGACTTCAAGAGGATGGGTGGTCTTAAGTGGATGGGGCTAAAGGATCTCTTCCGCCCTCGAGTACGCCTGCATTTAGTAAGTAACACACAGGGGAAATCATAGAATTCTTTTCAGCATGATATTACTTTTATATGAATTATTCTCCTCTCTTCTGCCGTGAGTCGCTCAAGCCTCAGTGGGATCGACAGCGGCAGGGACAAACAGAATGAGGGCTGAATAAAAAAAAACCCAGCAGCACCCTACTTTATGCGTAAGCTCCTCCTCTCACCAGAACTAATGCAACAAAAAAAAACAGCTGGCCTTTTCCTTCTAAACCTCATCCCACGTCACTAGGCTCGGGGCTAATGGGTAACCATGGATACAGGCCTCACACATCCCCTCCATTTTTCTTTAAATGGAAAGAGATTTGAGAGAGAGAAACAGAAAGAGAGAAGGAGAGGGTGTCAGGGTACCTGGTTGCCCTTGTATCGCTGATGCTTATCAGATCACTCCATCTTCATAAAGCTGTCCATTACCATTCACATAGTGGTCCCCAATCCCTTTACAGAACACAGCTCTGCAGGAGACGAATAAGCTAGACTCAATCCAGGCCTGATGGGGCTCAATGCTTCAGGACGGCTTTTTGTTCCACCACAGTGTCAGGCCTAAAAGTCGCTGCTTTACCTCGCACAACCATGAAGACCGAGAGAGCTGCTCTTTTCAGCTGTCTATTGAGAGGGAGAGCTGAAGTTGTTGGATGCTCCACTTTTCCAAGAGGTGCAGTCTGTTCAGAGACGAGTGAACATGGTGTTTCACGGGACAGAGATCTCTGTTGGTGACGAGGCGATCGTCAGCACATTGGTCCACCAGTGGGAGACAGATGCAGAGAGCTCATTCTGTGCTGTCATGTCTGTGTATTTTAGGGCTCTCCGTAACCGGGTGTTGCCAATCGAGGTATGTTCCCCTGACATCTGCGTCTGTAATCAAAGACAAAGTGCACACCGCGAGTGAGACAGTCCAAGACACCCGGAATGACATTGTGGAGGTGAAAAACCTCTCAGGTCGCCCCCAGCAGTACTCACCTGGGAGCTGATGTGTGAAGTTGGGGGTTGTAGTGTGTGTGTGTGTGTGTGTGTGTGTGTGTGTGTGTGTGTGTTGAGGCAGGTGATGGAGTTTAGCGGGGTGTGTTCAGGGTTCAAAGAGCAGCCCTCAGAACGCATCACATCTTATTCTAATGAACGGGAAGGATAGGCGTTCCTGCCATTGGATTGGCTGCTGAACCAGCTGCCACGGCAACCCCCTTACCCATCCTGCCTCCTGCCACCTGCCCCCCCCCCCCGAGTTCCACAGCTAGGCTCACAGATGAGTTGCGCTCAGACAGGTGAGATGGCTCATGAATATTTATGCGGTGGGATTTCATTCCTCCTACCGCTGGCCCTTCCCCCTCTCAGACGCTGTGCTGCGTTTGTCCTTCACGGTAAGAGGCAGCGTCCTCGCTCCTGTCCCTCAGGTTAATCTGCTGCTCCCTAGCCTGTGTGTGTCTGTGTGTGTGTGTGTGTGTGTGTGTGTGAGCCTGAGCCTGGTAAGTAGGTTTCCCCTAGTGAGGGGAAGGCAGACCTTTCACAAGGGGACCCGCTGAGAGCTCCTAACTCCTTTCATATATCTCTCTCCATACACTGTAAGATGCTAACAATAAGACCATATAATTCACTTAGTCGACTGTACTGATAATCAACTGAAATATGTTTTTCAGGTGAAATCCTAACCATTAAATCTTAATGTGAAGATTCCAAGTGACATAAATCAAGCTGACATGACTTTAATTGACTTCTAAGGCATCACCTTATATTTGGATTTCAGAGACTAAATGCTTAACCAGTTCATTTGAAAAAATATAATATAAAAATGGAATAAGACTACTACTATATAGACTTGTGGGTTTTTTTTCCTCATGCTAGTTGTGTGTTTGCGTTCTATTTTGGTTTGGGATTTGAACAGCTGTAACACTGACTAGATTGTTGCTTTTCACCAATGTTTCTCCATCACTGCAAAACAAAAACTTACTTTCAGGATTTTTTCTGACTGTTGGTCAGACAGAGTAAGGAATATTAGATTAAATTGTTAATCATTAATCATTGTTTTTGTCATTCTTACAAAAGCTCCTGTGAGGTATTTAGATTTTTATTTTTTAGAGAAGTGGTGTGTTTCTTTTGAACTTCTGTAGTAGATGGTATACATTTTTGTTTTTTTCTGCAGTTGTCCCAGATCAGAGATTAACAAGAGAGCGAGATTCACCCCAATCAAACTGGCAAGCCTCCTCCCAATGTGTATGTGGTGGGAGGATCAGCCGTGTTTCATAAATATATGTACATACTGTATTTGTTATTCAAATCCTAGGATAAAAGCCGTGGTGGAAAGGGTTTAGTCATGCTGTAAAAGCAACAAGACAAGAGGAGAGCCATGCTGGAGTGTGACAGAGAGTAGAGCGGGAGATGCGACCTAGCGAAGAGAGAGAGAGACAGAGAAAAAGTGGGTGCCTCACTTTATGCTTATTAGTTAGGCATTAGTTGTAGCTAAGCACATTGCTTGTGGGGACTGTACCCTTTCAGTCTGCTGCCACCCACACCCAATGCAAATATGGATACGATCTGTTTATAATTAGCATACCTGTTAAATGTATTTGTTAGTATTGCCTGGAGAACATAGTCTTTTACTGGCAGTTGTTTTTGTTCTGCTAATGTGGTGGGGTTTCTAGGAAACTGTTTCTTAGAAGACATTTTAAGGCATACACGTACACAAATGTGAATATCATAGATTATGTTTTACGCATTGCTGGGCCATATTTGGAGATAGGGAAAGAGAATGCAGTGTTTTTGTCAGACCTGGATATCAGAAAACCAAAGCGGCGGAGCTGGAGCCTGTGAGGCCCTATAGTGACAATCTAGTGGGAACCAAAGCAGAACCAAAGCAATCCTAGCCTAATTAGCTGACCTGATTACTATATAGGCTGGATAAAGTATGGAAAGGAATCATCCTCATAAGGCATAATGATAGAACAGCACATGCATTAAAAGTGTTTTTGTCTCCAATAGAAGTGGAATAAAACCGAACACATAAACTTTTATTAAGATGGCCAACACAGCCTCCCATACACACGCTTAGCCACTTTTTAGTGCCATCATTCATCTATCCCTGTGCCATAGCTATCTGTTATGGCTGAGGTAAACATTAAGGCCATCAGTCTGCGGTGTGCATGGAGGTGGTTGCCTCCATTTGTCCATGCCCAGTCAGCTGCGGAGAAACGGTGATGGAATCCTGACAGATTGTCTGTGTTTTGGAGCGTGTTGTTTTCCTTGCCCATCCATTTCTCTCCTCCTAGCCATGTTTGCCATGCATCATCACTCTCTTGCTCTTTCTCTCTCTCTCTCTCTCTCTCTCTCTCTCTCTCTCTCTCTCTCTCTCTCTCTCTCCTTCTACCTCCTCCTTCCTTGCCTCACCATTTCTCAGAGGGATGGGAGCGATGGATGGACATCCGGCTACCTGCGAGGAGAAACTATGGAAACACAGCGCTTGTTATTAGTGAACACTGTATGGAGCTCTGTAGCACCACACAAAGACACAACACAACTGGCTCTTTTTAATTCCCTCGCCGTCTCTTATTCTGTCTCTATTTCTCTCGCCCCCCCCCCCACCCTACCTCCGTCTCCATGTCATTGTGTGCCAGCCAAACTTGTCTAATCAGCAGATTCGACCAAAATAATTGGCGGTGGCCTTGCTGCTAGCGAGCGTTGTGCTGTATACAGATAGGGAAAGGAGCACTTAATATTCCGCGCAGCTCGTGCCTCTCCTGTTCTCTGTGATATCTGACCTCTTTTGTCTCCTGCTCGGCTTGATGTTGATTTTGGAGGGCATTGTTAGCCAGAGCGCTGTGATTGGAAGAGGTTGTCAGTGAGGGGGGCTGTGGTTGGTTGGGTTAAAGGGACGTTGATTTGCATAAAGGCTTAGCCCAGATTTGGAGCCACTCAGCGAGATCTGAGGAGAAGGGCCCGAGGGCCACGAGGTAATCATCCATGGCCTGTCACAGTGCTGTCATCCCTCTGTGTATTTGTGTGTCTGTCTGTATCTGTGCGTCTGTTGCGAGCAGGAGATGGGGAGCATTGTGTCTGCGCCTCTTTGTGTTTTGTTTGTATTCCTTTGCGTTCTGGATGCATCATTTTTGAGCATCTCCATCTCACTCTTGTTTTTTTTTTTTGGGTTTCCCAGGAAGGCCCGTCCGTGCCAAGCGTATCGTAGTGGCAGCCAATCCTACAGAATATGAATACATAGAAGGCAGCATTCCCATGGAGTGGGACGGTAAGTCTGGACTGCAGCATCACGGTTACATACTTTAACTATCACTATCATTAATAAATGACAATGTTAGCAAAAGAGTACACAAAGTGCTGCACAAATAAAATGGAATAACAAATTCATGGCTTCATCTATTGGGGACTAGACTAATCCATTGATTTTCTTTCTTCTCTTTTTTTTTACTGCGAGATGGGGGTTGGGAAAAGCGTATTCATGAGTTTATCAAAGACGCCTTCTGCTGGTGTTATACAACTGTACCATAAAATAGTGTTTCAAATTTCTTACAACTGGATACAAACTGTTCCCTCTGTCTCAGACTGGCTTTATCCACCTTAAACCCCTCATCCTGCTTTGCCCCATCCCTCATGCATTTTCATCAGGATGCAAATAAGAAAGGGATAAAAGAGGCCCAGAATCCCTGCGCTAGCTGGAGGAAGAGTTAGAAAATCTCTCTCTCTCCCTCTTTCTGGCTTCCTTTAACCTGTTCTGCTGTGCAGGCAGCTCAGCCAAAATAGAGGTCCTTAAAAAGAAATGAAAAGAGATGACAGACAGACACAGTTCTGCTCAGGAGGAGAAAGAAGGACAGAGGCGCTGATGGATAATGGCAGAGTGTGTACTTTCAAATTCAAAGATCAGAGCAGATCCATGCTTTCTCTTGTGAGACACAACACTCAGTGGCCCTGCTCAGCCTAGACTAAAGCGGTATCAGTCTTTTGAGTTGATCATGTGTATAACGTGGATGTTTTACCATTCTGCATTTTCCCCTGTAGCTTGATTTAGTGAAATGAAACAAAACAAACTGAAAACCCTGGATACCATTTCCCGACTAGCTTAGTTACTCAGTTGTTGCGCTGAGCTACTGTAGTGCCCTAAACCTGATGCTATAGCCGCAGCCTTTAAATATGACTGCAGGTTTTGTTGTTGTGCAGTGAATGTTTGTGTGGGTGTTCTCACTCTTCTTCTTTTTTTCCTCCTCTCTCCTCCTCCTCCTCCAGCTTGGATCCGAGGCAGACGGAAGGAGCCCCCCTCCATCGAGGTACGCTCCCCCCTCCCCAGCCTCCCCGCTGTGCTGATGGTTGGACTCTGGGGGACTGGTTACAAGGGAGGGAAAGAAGCAAAGACGGGGAGGAAAGGCTTTTATTTGTTTTATCTTACAGTTTCGAACTGAATCCTGGAACTTTGGGGGGACAGGTGTTAAAATAAACAGCAGCTGAAGTGCATTGATGGCGAGACGGAGAGCAAAGACAGCCTATGAACAAGGGGCTCACTGACACCATGTCCTAGTTTACTTTCTTTTTTTCCCAGCAAAAGCCTGCATCTCGGCTTTTTGTGTTTTATTTCTGGCAGTCTCCAAGATGGGAATGGTGAAGCAGTGCAGTTTTTCCCCTCGTGTACCTCTCACTGGGTTTATTGCTCTTTAAATGTGAGAATGCTGGAAATTATTTGGCTGCCGAAATGTGGGTCTATAGGAAATCCCTTGGAAGGCCAGTGCGCAGCACTCTTTCTATCTCTCTGTCCTCTCTCCCTGCCAGTGGCCAGTGCCATCCCCTGCCTCTGTTGCCAGAACATTCTCTTCCAATTTTCTGCCTTGCGTCTGCCCAATAGCTGCCATCGACAGCTGGACAGTGTTGATGTGGCCAAGGCTTCACTCCCAGCACATTACCCTACCCCTTGTCACGCTCCCTCTCTTCCTGGTCCAAGCCGACATAAATTGATTGGATTAAATCCTGTCATTAACAGGCTGGAAAAGCAGCTCAGTATGTTTGTCTCCCTCCCCAAAGCGGGGCTTTTTGGCCAGGGCTCTCCTCTCTCTTTTCCAGTCCTTCAGTTCTGCCAACACACAACAGCATTATGCCCGGTCCTCCCTTCCTTTTTGGTTTCCCATACTAGGGAGAGGCTAACATTACTGGACACACTAGCTGTGGCTCAAGTGGTTAACTATTCCACCGGTGAATTGTATTCAGGTTATAATAGTGTCCATGAGCCGGAATGGGTGTTTATATTACAAATGCCTGCTGTCATGTTAGTTTACCAATCTGGTCCAAGCACCACATTTTTAACCAGGGTTTACTGGACCTGTGTTAACTGAACATGCTTGTTCTTTTTCTATTAAATGCCCTACTTCATGCTGGACAGATACACACGCACACATTTGTTCCTGGAAGCTGCCCAGTGTAACTTCATGTCTCTCCTACTTTTGACTAGTGAGCGGTTGCCTTTCTGTGCCTTGCTCTAAAACAAAACAGAGACAGTTGTTTAGGGAAGGCTTTGCAGGTCAGTTTGGAGGTTTCAATAAGTAATCTTGTAGTCACACTCTATCTTATTAAATCTTTAGGAAACTGTCACCTCAACATGTCCAGCGCCACAGACCCTGGTAGGTAATGTCCTGTAGGGGTGGGCGATATGATGATAAATTTGTCAAGATTTTGCCATACTGTTTGTCCAGTCTGTCCCGCTGTCCCTTTTAATATATCTGGGTAGCCATAGTGGGCAATGTTGTATATTAATGAGCCGGGTTGGATTTTTACATCAGTATGATGGAAAAGTGGATAAGACATATGCCTTTTGTGTGAGATCCAGGTTCAGCTCCCCACTGTGACATGTCCACCGATGTGTCCCTGAGCAAGATATTTAGCCCCTACTTGCTCCAGAGGTGTGCACCCTCTGATATAAATAACAATTGTAAGTTGCTTTTGGATATAAGCATCAGCAAAATTAATAAATGTAATGATAAAGAATTTTGATTTGTCAAGTATTTACTGTACATTAACCAAAATTAGACCCCGGCCCCCTCCAAAGCCCCTTATTTATACACAGTCTACATGTAATATTAGGATATCTGCTGGAATTCAGTTCCCTCAGCAACAAAAAAGGCCTCAGATTAAAAAGTCTTGAATTGAATTTCATTCACAAAAGTATTCTTTCTTGCCTGCCATTGGTAGTCACATTAGTTATAACTTTTCTGTGTGTTGTTGCAGGCTGCTAGGACATCTTATACATCTATAAACTATAAGTGGTACTGTTTTGACAGTGGATTGCATACGCAGGCGGCTGTTCAATCCTTTTTAGTGGAGTGTCAGACAGTGCCATCAAACTTGTAGCAAACACTGCTAGTCACAGTACGTAGGAAGCTCATTGACTTATAATAGGGAAGTGTCGATTTAACAAACACATTGTTAACAAGTGATTTTAGTTTTAGTGGGTTAGTGGGTTTAATTTCTTCTGCCTTTATCTGGGTCCAGGTCATGTTAACCTATGAATTATATGACTAGGAAATATTGTTATATATCGCTGACAACAATTTGATATGAATGTCAATAAATTAATGTACTTAATAAATATTTCTGTATCATTCATACTGGTTTTCCATGTTGAGGGGGCCAGGAAAAAGGTATTAAATCGCACTCTAAGCGGTATCAAAAAGGTCTTAAACACTACAGAAACCTTGAATATGCATATATCTGTGTATTTCATAGGAGCTGCTGAAGAATGAATCTTACAGGGAGCAGATCAAATTGAAGGCCAAGGACGTGGAGGAGAAAGATCTGGCTCTACAGGCCAAGGAGTATGAGGAAGGTCTGGTGGCGACACCTGCAAAGACTTTGGCCAAGGGCCATGCAGCCACCACCAGCTTCGGCAAGCAGGAGATCAGCGAAGACCCTACCAGCACTGCAAACACATTCCAGCCTGGCTCCTGGATGCCCAAGAAATAGACAGAGACATCCACATACACTGAGACTGTAGTACAATGTAATACAATCCAATAGAAAAGCACCTGCAATAAATATTACCTATGTGAAACTTTTTCACTTTAAGTTGAGACTTTAATGTTAGAAGCACCTTTCAGTTTAAGGCAATCTAAGTCAACAACATCACAAGCTATGATCTCAGACATTACCTGAGTTTGGTCATCTTATGTCTGACTCGGTCTCTAATAACTGAACATTATATGTTTCACTGAGGAAGTATTTATTTCAAGGCTGTTTTATTGGACTTTATTTATTGGGTTTCTATTTTCCAGTCCCTCAGTGTATATTGGACATACACAGGACAAAAACCTTTCCTCATTTCGAAGCTGAACTAAAAGTGACCGCAATGATTTGATGTTAAAGCAAAGAAAAACTGAAATGGTTGTAGTGCAGCATCTATAAGGTTTATTTTAACAAGAAAGTTGCAATAAATTGTGACTATTTTAATTACATCAATATTGACTCCTTATAGGTAAAAAGATAAATAGTATGTTTTTAGTTCATGCTGATCAGAAGAACAGATCTCAAGTATTCAGCTATAGCCAAAGAAGGTGTGCAGTACTTTTGAATATCCCTCAGAGAAAATGTTTTGACATTGTAGAGATGAAAAGTAGTAATGGGGAACATAGAAAACCATTTTTAATCTTGTGGTAATACTGTATGTAGATAAGATCACTGTTAAATCAGCTAAGATGGTTCCTGCTTATTATGGAAGCGGTGCTTTGACAGTCAAAAGAATGAATAATGTTGCAGTATATTGATCCGCAGTAAGGAGTCCTTCAGGTCTGAGTGCATGTTGACCTCCAAGTTCAGCAGGGTTACAGATACTTGCTAAAAGAGCAGCATGAACCAGGATCCTGCAGTTGCAACATGGTCTCTACAATTTCAAGAGAAAGAAAAGGGAAAAGGATTTTTCAGAAATGTGCGCCATTTCCATCTGTGTTAGAATCAACAACTTTAACTGCTTATATAAATTTCACAGGTACTTAGAATCACTGTTACCTATAAAAAATATCCACCCCACTGGAACTTTGAATGTTTCATTTCGCACAAATCACAGTGAATGTAATTAGTTTTTAATACCATTTTTTTAAAAAATGGAATTAAATCAAGTATATCTAAATTAAGAACATACAGTATATAAAACAAAATAATTGTCTGCATAACATGAAACCTGCCCAAATCCAGTTCGCTCCCTTCAAGCCAGTGTTTAATAAAAGGCACCACTGGCAGCAAGCTGGTCTTTGACAGCCATTACATAGTTTTTCTTTTTATGTTTTACATACCTGTACTGCCAGGGATTTTCAGTGCCTTGAAAATGTTATTCTTCTGACTTGGTTGGATGTTTCTTTGTCTCTTGTTTTTTTTTTTTTTTACAACTGACTACAAACAGTAGTGGGGCACCTTATTGTACACAGGTATGTTCAGGCATCTTCTAAAGACAACTGGCTGCCCTAATTTTGATGATTTTGACATTATTTGTCATTCAGTTCATAAAAGCCTAATTACATGCACTCTGATTCAGTTTTATAATACAATAAAACAAAGGGATGAATACTTATCTGCCCTTAAAAACACTTTTGATACTTTTTTCTAGTCCAATATCAAATCCACAAAGATGAAATACAATTTTCTTATCAACCATGAAAACTTTATTGATTAGAAAGTAGTATTTTGGATATTTTGCAAGTGACTTCAAAAAAGTTCCAGTATGCTTATGTTACATTGTCAATTCAGCAGAAAATGGATGCTAACAATGGAATGCAAGGTATTGCAACAGCTGCACAATATTATCAGCAGACCTCTCTAAAAAACAAACAAAAAAAACATCATACAGATGACCACTGTGCTCTTGCTGACCGAAGTCCCACTGGGACGAGCCTCCCCCGGGCAGTACTGTCCATCTCACCACTGTGGAGCCAGTGTCCCTCCTCCTACCCCGGACATGAGGCGTAGTGGCCCTTTGCTGACAGTAGGGCTGGGACAAGGAAGGGCACTGTGTCATTATTTGGAATAAGGAGGGCTGTGAGCGTGGTGGTTGCTCCTCCTTTCTTATGCCCTCATTGTACCCTCACAGGCTCAGTCTTTCTTGGTCCTCTTGGCCTTGGCTATGTTTTCCTGACGCTTCTGCTTTTTCTTTTGTTCACGGTCACGTGCCTCGATCATCTTGGCCAGTTTCCAGGACAGCAGTGCGCTGGCAATGAAGAGAGGTGTGAGAGCCAGTATGACAGTGGTAAGAAAACCGTAGGGGTCTTTGGCAGCCCACTCCACCACATACTCTGCCCATGCCCGAACGTCAATCATTCTGGTCAGCAACGATGAGGCTTAATCAAACCTGAAAGGGAAACAGGAGGGAAAGCAGTGAATAGCCAGAGCAAAATTCAAAGGACCTTCTACCAATGATTATAAGTAGGCAAGTTGGTGTTATGGATCTACTGTCACAGTATGCAAATTCATAATCATAAATTAAATCATACGGAGCATTTTCTGGAAAACCAATTAATCAACAGAAAATGTAGTGTCATCAGCACACCAGGAAAAATACCAAATATTTGCTGACTCATGCTTCTCAAATGTGAGGCATGAATGCTAATCTCTCTTTCATATAATTATGCATTGATTAAATGTATGTTTTGGACCTTGGTTGCACAAATAAGCAAGGTGACAAAGTTACACTGGGTTCTCCAAAACTGTCTTTAAAGACCTGACAAGTCTACGAACTATCTCACACTGTTAGGAAAAAAACAATATATAAATGCAATAGTGCGGTACTTCCTGTTGGTTGTGCTGCCTTTTATACCCCTCTTTCACTTACCTTGTTTCCCGTCTATCGCTTTACTGCCCTTTCTAACAGAGGCGAAAATGAAAAAAATCCTGTGCTGCCGTAAATCAGCAGGATCTCACTGATTCGCAGCACTGCTTACAATGACCTAACACACAGAGATACTACAGGAATAGCTTTACTTCTGGAATATTAGGAATAACATTACTGTATTAACAGTAAGCCAAAATCTCTGAGGGTTAACCATTTGATATCATCTCAGGGCATTTCGTCATATCCAACCCAAACTGATATTCATCACATTCCCTTCTGAGGAAAACTATTTGTTAAAGTGGCTCAGCTGATGTTCATCACATTGGGCGGCACGGTCACATTGAGTTAAACACAAGTGGTGAAATAGCAGTAGTAATACAGCCATGGCTCTGATAACATAGCTAACATTAATGACCACTCGACTAGCATAAACCAGAATCGCAGTTAGCATACGTTAGCTTAACAGGCAGAGAAAAAAACGTTACAAACTATTTATGTTTTCAATCTCACACAAACAAGCTCACGAAACAAATTCACCGTGTCTGCCACTAAGCTTAAGCTAACGTTAGATATGAATCTCTGAAATGTGGATGAAGATTTTCATTTACTAATGATAGGCTTAGCAACACTAACGTTAGCTAACCTGCCCATCTAGAACGGCCTAATGTTAACTTTTAACTTAGCAAGGACACTGACTTTCGGCTATGCTACGCAACTACGAATATATATTCTCAAACTGGTTAAGTGGCGTTAAAAACTATCTAAACACAAAATAAACTCACCAAAGTGCAGAGATTCTGTTTATACCCACGGTAATGAGTACCAACCCCTCCCTGTTCCGGGAAGTGTAACTGGTGAGGTTCTGCTCGCTCGTGATTGGATGTGACGGTTACCATTAAATATGGGAAATGTAGTCCTGTAGCCTTTGAATCTGGATTTCTAAACCATCAAAATACAGGAAGTGCTGCTGCTGCACTGGAAGCACTGAAACACACATAAACCTCTCTTCTTTGGTGACTCTGGAATGACTATAACCTTTGTATTTATCATAGTTGCCTAATGCATTACTTTGTGTTAAAGCTTTCTTATATACAGTCTATGTGTTAAAGTCACCATAGGCAATGTGCTTTAGTTGTGATGCTCACACAATCTTTGGAACTTTTGCAATGTTCCAAATGTCCTGTAAACAGGAAAACATTAGGCATATTTAGTGCAGTGCTGTAATATTGTAGCTTACAATTTGTATCTCTTCAGTGGTAGGTTAATACAAATATTTAAGACAGGCTAACTGAGTGCTCTCATAGCATTATGTGCATTGCTGCATTGTTTAACTGCTTGACAGCAACGGCAGAGGTTTTTAATAACACCCATAGTAAACCATACATGCAGAAGAGGGAGTAGCAGTCATAACTACGATATACATAATGCAATGCATTTAGAAAGACAATAACACCATGTTTATTATTGTTCTTCTTTTATTCTTAAAATTACCATTTTAGCTATTTGAACTTGTGGCATAGTGTGATTTGAAAGAACTTTGGAATGGTTAATAATACTCTGAATTACTCCAAAATTAAAGTATTTGAGATTGGATTTTTTAAATTTGGGGTGCAGAATAAATTTTAAATATTTCAGCGAAATTAATTCAAATATTGTGTCTTTGTGAGTAAATGAATCTGTTTGATATACTATGGTAAGTTTTGATAATAATAGCAGAGCAGACCTGGGACCAGACATTTGCTGTGTGAAACAAGAGACTGTGTATATGAAACCCTCACTCTTTTGTCTGTTGATCTACTGTCAGGTTTCCAGAAAGAATTTAAATGTGTGTCATGATTATGCTGTAAAACAATACCTGCTGGATAATGATTAAATTCAAACATTGGTAGAGGTTGGCACAGATAAACAATATCTTGAAAAAAACTCAGTGTAGTCTACTTTGTTACTGGTTACAGAATCAGATGACATGTAGCTGTTGCTGAAACCACAGATCATGTGTGTAACTGTTCTGTCTGGAGAGTAAAACCAACGACAAGGCAATAACTGTAAAAAATGAAAAAAAAGAAAGAAAAGAAAGAAAAAGACTAGAAAAAGCAAAAAGCTCCACTGTCCCTCTGAGAAAGATGACTAACATAACAAAGGAGGACCTGCTGGCTTTGTGAACTTCCTGTGGGGAAGTATTGAAACCAAATCAGGTTAGGCCACATCTGCTCTGTCCATACGGCATGGATCACTTTCAGAGCAGTTCAAAGGCCAGCCTTTTAGACCTACTCACAGAGAAGAAGAAGGGCAGCTGGGAACACATGCAGACACATTGTAAACACACATTCTGGATTACCACCATAGGTTCGGCCAAGTTTTATAGAGAATTTAGACAAATATCCCCAACCTGGTGCTTATAATTATTAGCTTCTGCAACATGTCTCATCAGGCGAGAAGAACCCAGGGGGTGGAAAATGCAGCCACGCCCTAAACCCCTGATGACTGTTTTACTCCTACAGAACTAGGCCCCCTTTTCATGACATAGCAATGGAACTAACATTATCAGCAGGCGGACCATAGAGGAGGACCATAAAATGACTGCACCACAATTTATAGTTAACCAGCTCCACTAGTAGTGTGTGTCATAGTGGTTACAAGAAAAAACACTAGTTTGGCCAGACCTTGAGGAAATTCATCCTTTGATTCAGCTTTTTCTGTTGCAAGTTGATAGTTGACAGTTGTCAACCACTGGAGTTAGAGTAGAGAACGTGACTAGACCCAGAGCTCTTAAAGAAGGGTTAGGCTACTCCAGTAGGCCTAATTTAGTGTGCCTTTTCATAAAGTTGGGAGACTTTGGGAGACCCCTACGAGAGAATAAAAAACAATGGTCAAAATCGATGTATAATCGAAAATATCTGCATCTGAAGTCACCATTGTGAGTGAAGCTCTAAAATGCAATATGATACCATTGTAGTGCCTTTACTTCCCCAGTTTCTGTTTCAAATTTGACTGTCCCAATCCAATAGAATCCTGATCCCTGCTTTCTCAGATTTAACCTGTAGCCTATATATATATAGGCTAGGCTACTTATAGGGGGCTCCTCCCAAGCCACAGAAGATGCCTACTAGTGTTTTTACAGACTAAATACTCCTCTGCCAAGGCCTATATACAATTATACTGAGCTGTGCAAAATCCATGAAGTGACCTTTAAAATTAAGATGAATATAGGCCTCTGTGTATGTGTGTGTGTGTGTGTGTGTGTGTGTGTGTGTGTGTGTGTGTGTGTGTGTGTGTGTGAGTGAGTGAGTGAGTGAGTGTGAGTGAGAGAGAGAGAGAGAGAGAGAGAGAGATCTTGTCTTTCAGACTGTGTTTGTGGTTAATTGTCTAAAGGCTACAGGCTCCAGCACAGTAAACCAAACAGCTGACCAAAATGACTGATTAGTGACTACAGAGGACAAGCATGTCCAGCTCCATATCTTTATGTTCCTCCTCCCACGCCCTTTAAGTCTTTGACAGCTGAAAGTCCTTTGGACTAAAGCTTAGAAAACAACCATCACGTTGAAGCTAGTGCCCGGGGTGGTAGCACACAGGCTCCAATGGAAAAAAGTCAGTTTTCTTGCCCCCTTTTACCCCTGTGGGAAACTGCGAGACCGCCCCTGGATTAAGTCCCCGCCTTTAAACTCAAATAAGAAGGAAACTTCAAAGGACGTCGGCCGCCGGGGCTCCGCCCTCGCGCTCCCGAGCAGCTTCACAAAGGATTTGCCGACGTTCGGGAATTCCGCCTCCAGTTCCTTTTATAGCGCCACTCGTGCGCTGGCAGCGCTCCAGGATCCCGCCCATCCCGGTTACTTTGACAACACAAAGGACTTCACGGAACTCGCAGGCGCCGCCTACCTTTCCAAATAAGGACAGTCTCTCCATGTACGGCAAACAATCGGTGCGAGATTGCCCTTTTCTCTTCCTTATCCCGTTTATATGATCGGAGAGGAACTGCGCTTCAGGTTGGAAGCGGTGCGATCATGGCCGAGCGAGTCCAGCAGCCCCCAGCCAAGCGGCTCTGCTGCAGGCCCGGCTACAACCCGGCATGCAGACAGGGGCAGCGGGCTGGAGGAGTCCTGTGTGGCGGCGCAGGGTCCGCTCCTGGAGGGTCGGGGAATGGAAAAACGCACAACCCCGAGTCGTTGCTCGACATCGCGGCACGCAGAGTCGCGGAGAAGTGGCCGTTCCAGAGGGTGGAGGAGCGGTTCGAGAGGATCCCGGAGCCCGTCCAGCGGAGGATCGTATACTGGTCATTCCCGAGAAGCGAGAAGGAGATCTGTATGTATTCCTCCTTCAACGCCGGAGGAGAGGAAAGTGGAACTAGCGGGGACAATAATGACGAGACCCAGCTGCCTTTCCTACGGGGTGTCACTCTGCTAGAGGGTGGCTGGGTGGACAACGTATTGCAAGTCGGTGAGTGGACTATAACGTTACAAAAATGCAGGGAAACAGCCCATGATAAACAAAACATCGAACTTGCACTGTTTGCCTTTTTCTATGGAGCCACGCCAGACTTTTTAAAGGGCTTGTTTGCCTTCCATAGCCGTGTGTATTATAAACAATGCAGGGTATTTCCACACCAGTCTACCCCTATAGCTGTGTGAGAATAGCCTATTTTCAGATAAGCCAGTAATAGTAGGCTACCTCACTTCTCCTTGTTTTTGCCCACTGAGCGGCGCGCATTGAATTGCCCAGAGCCATCCCAATTGGAAGCTTAGCACTTTGTTCCTATTTTTATGTCTTTCCAGCTCTCTATGCCCCCACCAATGGGTACGCAGACAAAAGCCCCCTATATCTTTTCACCGCTGGCTAAATAGACGATATTTAGAAAGGGTGGGAGGGACGGTGATTTAAAGCCACAGTGCTTCTATTTTGTTTGCCAAACACCTTTGTGAGACAGACTGAAGCTTTTCTGCTGCCTTCTCAATGTTCAGTTAAAGCCCAGACTATATGTAGCTGATAAAGGCAAAGATGCATTTATTCTCTCTCTCTCTGCTGCATTATTTGTGGTAAAGCTCGGAGTAAACAGAGGTGCTGTAGGCTCAGCAACCCCCTGCCTGGCCTGGCTGGCTGGCTGGCTGACTGCCTTTGCCAGAGCCACAATATTTCACTGCAATCGTCAATGCAATAGACTCAGCTGTCAATCCGACTCCCCACCCTTGGAAACGGTTCAGGATTCTAATCCCATTAACCTCCCCAGTTCATCTGAATCTTAATGCATTCTGCAAACAAGATTTTATGCATGATCTTCTTCCTCCTCCCTCCCTCACCCTCTCTGTCCCTCTCCCCCTTGCTCCACACTCTCTCACTTCTTGGCTTACTATCCCCTCCAAAGAATCTGTGTGGAGATGGCTTCAGCCTCTTGTGGGCTCGGAGAATGTGCAGTGCACAATAGTAGCCATGGAACAGGCAGACAGACAAGCAGCTCTCCCTCCCTCTCTGGCCTGTTTACCAGATTCCCCAGCATTAGACTCATTTATGTGCTCACTCTTTTGGGGCTTTATAAGCAAATCACTCAGCACGGTGTAAAACAGGGTACGGCGTCAGTGAGGAGATATGTATGGGTCTGCTTTGGAAAACAGTGACAAAGAGGGTAACTGGGTCATTTTCTTTGGCCACACATGTGTTTTTGTGTGTGAAAGAGAGGGAGAGAAAATAGTATGTGTGTGTGGAGGGGTTGGGGGGGTGGGGATGGTGGTGATAAACACAGAGGGGGATTGTGCATGTGTGTGTGTCTTCCTCTGCACGGGCTGTCAGTCTCATCCTGCATGCTCATAGAAAGTGGAGGATGACAGGCGAGTACACAGCAGGAGGAGGGCATGTTATGCTGATTGCAATTTTCGCCCCAGAATTTTTTTTAAGCTGGGGAAAATAAAGCCAAGGAAGAGAAAACGATAAATAAAAGATGCAATCTACTCCAGGGGACAGGCAGCCACTGGAGGATGAGGGCTTAAAAGCAGGGCAGCATGGGAGGGGGCTGTCAGCCACATCACACACCACATGTATTGGCCCATCAAACACATACAGTGGGTCTGGCCTGGAAGAAAAGTGCAGGGTGGCTGTCAGGGTGTGTACGTGTGTGCACACAAGCGTACATACATGGCTTTGTGTGCCTTCTGTGTGTGTGTGTGTGTGTGCTGTCAGTGGGATGGGATTCAGTGTTGATGATGAAAGACAGTAGTGCAATAGGATGGATGCAGAGGTTATGGGGGAAAGCTAATATACTCGAATGGATCTGCTGTCGTTGTATTCTTCTCCTCCCCCTCTCCTCTCCTCCTCCACCTCCCTCTCTCCCAAGTGAGCAGCTATAAAACTCTCCATATTTACTCCCCTAAGGCCAACTACCAGCCCCCAGTCTCCTGTGATTATTTATCTTTTTCTCAAAGACATTAATCACACGCGTTTCCCTTTTTTCCTAAGTCTCTTTCCATACATCAGTGCTGCATAGGGAATGGATGGGGGGGGCGTTTAAGGGGAAGAGCAATAGATCGGGTGATATCAAGAAAAAGAGGGGAAGCCTAGAGGGAAAAAGTGGGTGGAAAATGCAAAAGAGGCATTGAAAGGGTGATTGCAAGAGAAGGGGATGTATGGATGTAAAGAATGAAGCACAGAGAAGGGGAGAGAGTGAGATGGATGGGTTGTTCTTTCTCCCATGCGAGCTCATCTGTTCCAATGCCAGCCTTCCAGATATATTTTCATAAATGAATGCAAGCAGTCCACTGTTCCTCATGTTATAGCGGTGTTATAACAGCACAGCTTCACATCAGCCCTCTTGCACTCTTTCTACTCTCGGATCGGTGATGAATTTGTCAGCTGCTGACCAGGTAGTGGGACACATACTTACCCTTAACCTGTATGAAAAGGGTCTGTGTGTAATATTATATTATAAGCTGCAAATGAAAAACATAAAATATGCACGTCGCTTCAGAGAACAGTCCCGTAACAACCGCTGTCTGTCATAAAAATGACATTGTCATGAGCTGATCACAGAAGAATCAGTAAATCTCACCCAATTTCAATAGTCTTTTGGTTGTTAATCAGACCGTGGCGCAACTGAGCATCTTTTACCGGTATAGAAAACTTGCAGAACTGCCTGTTCTGATCACAGCATCTGTTCTCCAGCCCCCTTGTGTAATTTAGACTCGGCAGCTCATCATGCTGAAAGGAAGGCTAGTATTATGGTGCCCCGTCCTCTAATTATAGAATTCTAATCCTATGGCTCTAACATGGCATGACAAAGCATGTTTGCACTTCATTACCCTCCTTCCTGTTTTAGTCCTCCAGTCTGGGTCAAGTTCATCCCCTCTCTTCTCATTCATTTATGACATGTACTGTCCCGCTCCTCCTCCCTTTGACCCCTCATCCCTGTATTTCTAACTACCCCGCCTGTTCCCCCCGTCTGCCTCCAGGGCTTTGTGCCAGGAGGTAAAAAAAAACATAACCCCCACCACGCACACACAACACACCACCTCACTCTTACTATCCTGTTACCGTAAGCCCCATGTCCCTGTGGAGTGACATACTGATGCCTGGCATATGTCGCTCTCTGCAATGTCATTAGCCTAGGCTACATGCTACAGCCTATTTATCCAGCTCTCCTTGTTAGGCTAATTTGTGTCATTTTATCAAGCTGATGCCCCAAATCTGAGTGATAAGGTGGATACTTTGTTGAGGCTGTTTTAAATTCAATAAGAATGAAAGTAGATATCCATGTCCTGTAGCCTATTTTTGGTGTATTTTCCATGGTGGTGTTGTTGGACTAGATACCCTAAAATATCACTGAATGTCCATGGCAGTCATGCCTGTTTCTGTGTGAATGTCATCCTCCTATGCTCCACCTATTTCGGAGGACGAATTGCTGCGTGTGTGTGTGTTTGCATTTGTGTGCGTCTGTCTTGTGCTTCTGCATGCTCATAACTCAGGTTAATTTGTTCACGCTCTGGAGAATCTTAATTAGGTTTCTGCGTCATCTACTCTCTCTCTCTCTCACCTTCTTTTTGTCATGATGTCAATGAAACAGTGAAATAACAACCAGGGCCGGTGGTTCCCTGTTTTTTAACCTCTTCCCTTTTTCTGTAACACAGATGGTGAAAATCATAAACCTAGACTCTCCTTAAATGCGTGCTCTAGGTGTGTGAATACAGGAGGTTTAGAGCCATATGTCACTTCCTATTGACTTTAAATCATGTGCCGTGCTTAGCATTCAGGCAGAACAGCACCTATGTCACACACAATTTACAACAATATAACGCAAAGACACAGACAACACCCACAAAACAAAGGGGCTGATAAATCAACACAGAATATTTGCACACACTGGTAGGTTATTGTTATTGTGACAAAGCAGTAAGCCAAAATGCCAAGGAGAAATCTGTACCACTTACAAAGGTGGGGTAAAACTGAGCATGTTTGTGCAAGAACACTCTCACATACGCACGCACACACATTTTTGTACTTTTTTTTTTAACTGAAAATTCACAAGGCTTTTCACAGGGCTTCCTGAGGAACCCACATAGACATTTCAAGTATTTTGTCCACAAAGGTGCAGAATTTAAGATGCCAAACTTAAATCTTGCATGAGCATGTTGTCTGCGAGACGCTATCAGGCTGAGCTGGATTTTTGGTGGGTGAGGGCTTATTCTTCTTGTTTGTGTGTGGGCTGTTTCTTTTCATGTGGGTGGATCTGGTTTTATTTTCCTGTTAGGTTAGAGAGTTCCTTTATCTTTTTACAATGCCCATCGAAAATGGGCCCACATGCCTACCACCAAAGATGGAGAGACGGAACGCTTCTAAATACGCTGTTTGTGTATGTGAAACCAGTATCTTGCTAAGAGGCTCAACTTGTGACTCAGGATTTAAAGAGATGTGGACACAATTTGACATATGATATGATTTCCCACACAGAAACATTTTATGGTATTCTTTTTATGTTTTGAAAAGATAAGTAGAGGTTCTTTCTGAGGAATCTGGGAGAGTAAACCATAAAGTCAGATAATCGGATGTCAATTTTTGGCCAAGCGCTGAGGTGATCCTGGATCCGGTGCCTCAGGTCTACCCCCAGCCATGTGACTATCCCTGGGCTTGTATCGTCATGGAAACATGGCTGAGCCCAGAGCTAGTGTAAACAAATGGCTGTCCAAGAGGGAGAGAAAGAGGGGCAGCAACCGCATCCATGTGAAGAGTCTTCAGCGAAAGTGCTCTCTGACTTTGCGTATCTGAGAGACTGAGAGAAGCAGATTCCTAGCCTTTGTCACAATAGGTTGGTTGAATAGAAAAAAAGATGGGATAAGTTTCAGCTGTCGCGTAATGGAAACACATATGCTTAGTGTGTCTTTGTACAGTCAGATGTTCGTGTGGCCAAAATATTGTGCAATGTGTATATATTTTGTGTGTTTTCAGTTTAATGTCACCATGGTTTGCTGTGTGATGTTGCTTAGTGATAGTTAATACCTGGATTAACAAATTTTTGTTTATCTCTTACTGCATAGAAAATCTTCCATGTACGATGAAGTTAGAGCAAGCATCACTGTAAATCTGAAATGTGTTTACGTGATAATTACTTTCATTCTACTCATAATGAGTTTCAGCACAGGCTCAGTTTCCGCCTTCGATTACTTGCAGACCGTAAGTTAGTTTTCAGTCTGGGTGGCCCCCAGAAGGACTGAACCCATAATGCAAAACTTGACATTGCCTTGCTGAACCCATTGAGTAATAGATGACCACTTTTTCTTTTGCTAGCTCTGTCGTCCTCCCAGCACATCAGAAGTATCCAGAAGGTCCCAGTGGTTGTCGCATCCCGAACTCCCAACTAACCACCCCCATTCCCAGACTCAGATGTGCCTCTAGATAGATTATTCCCACCACAGACCATAACTTCCTCTAGCCAGCCATGTTCCATCTTCTACACCCAGCCATAATGGTCGCCTGCTCTTCACATTTCCAAGACTGTACCCAAGATGTAGACATATCAGGCTAGCTGTGTCTGCCTTATTTCCAGTCCTTCCACCTGACTGGAGCCAGCCTCCCCCTCCCAGTCCCATTCCTGGTCCCAGACATAGCTGTTTCCTTCCTGTCCCTCTTAAATGACTGTTCCCCGTTCCAACCCTAGCCACCTTGGGCTTGCCATGTTTCAAAACGACCCCGCATGCTAATACTTGCTCTTTTTCAGAGGCGCTCAGTGTACAAGGTCGGCATTGCCCCTGTTAAAATAAACCAGCTAACGTAATAAAGTTCCTGCATGAGCTTTCTAACGTCTGCCCCAGTCCCCGTTCCAGCTTGACTTGTCTCCTGTCCCAGACTGTGGCTGCTGGGTGTGCGTCAGCACAGCTCCTCGGCTGGCTGACTCTGTCTAGGAATCCAGTGCTCCTTCCACAGCCCCTGCCCCTCTCCTCTCTGTCAGCACAGGGAACGGCAGAGGGAGCAGGCGATAGAAAGGCTACTAAATCCACAACGACAAGGCCCTATTAAAGCCTGTTTTTTCTATTTCATTTAATGACTTTTATTACCAGCCGCCCTTCTCTCTTCGATTTGGCAATAATAACAACAGGGGAATGCAGCACTCAGCGTTCTCCTATCTGATGCTCCCTTTCACTTTTTTTCTTTTTAATGAATTCCTCTTTGCACCAATGGGCTGCTGAAATAAGCACAAAGCAGTCCAAGACTCTGCTTACTGCAGTGGAAGGTTCAGTGTGTGTATAGTGTGTGTGTGTGTGTGTGTGTGTGTGTGTGTGTGTGTGTGTGTGTTCATTTACTAGCCTACATAAGTAGGAGAATACATGTTAAAGACTACACATGCTTTCACTGTTGCCACAGAACAGAGCCTCTCTGTGCAGTTTGGTCAACAGCTGTTTCTCCCCAGAAGCCAAATAGCTTCGGATCAGCCCAAAGGCTACAAATGATTTTGTGTGTGTGTTTGTGTGTGCACATAATCACTGTATGCTTAGAGAGTAGAAAGTTACCTGCTGTTGTCCCAGATTAAGGGCAATTATTTTCTGTCAATGCCAGACAAAACTGAAGGGTATAACTTTGGCTCGTATTGCTTGGTGTACATTACTAAGTTTTACCATAGCCCCTGCTTGCCGATAAAGAAACCACCAAGGCCACAAGGATGTTGTGATAAACTAACTTTGATTCTTCAAAAAGATTGCTGAATTGAGAGCATAGCAGGATTTACCCTTTAAAGCTGCTTGCTGGACAAACTTACCTCCCACCAAATACTTACACAGGATGTAAGTAAAGCTAGATTCTTTCAGCCCGTTTTTATCTCTGTGTGAATACGAGCATGTGCATGTTTGACTTTGTGTGTTAATGGCTCAATGAGTGTGTTTATGGCTGTGTGTGTCAGGCTGAATAAAGGTGAGGCATGTTAATGATAAGAGGGTGGATGACATTCCCATCTGTCACCATTCCCACCCTCTCCCATTTCCACTCTTGCATGCACACATACTTGCCTGTGCACATGCTTTAGGAGACACACTTGGTCTCATGGTGCCAGTGACTAGGCGCCTTAGAATAAACAACAGCAGAGGATGAGGGTTTACCTGTCGCTGACCCCTATCACATTCACATACAGAACCCCAGAAAGAGGTGTTCACTCATCAACTGGTCCCTCCCCCAGCATTGAGCTGGCCCAACGTTGACCTCTTCACTTGACCCCCAGGGATTTACTAAAGTCAAAGGTCAATCTGGTCAGATTGTCCCTCCGGTTGCCGATTGCTCTGCTTGAAAGACAGGCCCATGCTGACATTATTGTTTTCCAATAAACAGTACCTGACCAAAGGGAAAGGTTGCTTGCTCGAGTGTGTGGATGTGTCTTTTGCATGTTCCAATAAGCAATTTCTCACCTGAGAGATCAGTCCGAGAAGGAACAAAGTATATGCCCAGTCTTTCTTCTTTTTTTCCCTTTTGTGGAACAATTGAGAATCTGAGCCGGATTGAGAGGGGGAATTTACCCCCTTGTCTCTTCTTGCCCGGCAGGCTGAAGTGCCGTGTGAGCTATGCCGAGGAGGAGGTCCTGAGAGTGTGAGGTGCCTCTGGCTGTGCCTGGTCCAACGATGTCGTGGCTGTGTGGCATGTGAGACATGCATTCACTGCACTGTGGAAGAGCTGAATAGAGCTAGAAAGGCTCTCCAGGCATGAGAGACGGAGAGACAGACAAAGAAAGGGAATGAGAGAGATTCAAAGGGAAGGAGGACCAGGCTTTCAACTGACTATGGAATTTAGTTTGCCCCTCTAAAGAGTTTTATCTTGAAGGACTTCTTTTCTTCTTCCTTTCTTTTCTTGCTCATTTTCTTGCTTGCTTGTTTTTTTCCTTCTGCTCCTAATCACTCCATACCTGTGCCTATCATCCTCCTCCTCTTTCGTGCATTCCTTCCTTGTGTTTAAAAGCTCACATGGTCTCTTTTCCCCCCTTCTCAGTTTTCCAGTTTCATTTCCCAAGCCAGGCAATAGAAACTCATATCTTATTTACACTGCCCCTATCTAGATACAGCATGTTTCCATAGTGTTTCCTGTGTCTGAACTCCCAAAGGAAGGCTAGCTGGCTAGCTAGCTAGCTCTCTATGCTCTGCTCAGTGCCAGCAGTCTACATCCAGACCTCAGGGGCTATCGCTGTTTCTACATTTAGAAGCTCTCTGTTTACCACTGTCTAGGATTGGGAGAGGAAGAGGACTTGGCCTATTTGCTGTGATGTCTTTCTCTGAAGTTTATAAATGATGTTCACCCTGATGTTTTGAGAAACATCCTAGAAACCTTTTCAGGGTTCGGCATGCTCTGCCCTTCAGAAATTCATCTGGTATCATTGCTTTTTATAGTCATTGAGCTGATGCACTCAGTGAGCAGTTCAGTGCTCAGTGTCTTACTCAGTGACACAGTCAAGTCACAGGATTGATTGATTGACATCTTTATTTTGAAAATGTAAATAAAATAAAAATAAAAAATAGTGGTAAAAAACAAATGAACAACAAAGTAAAACTCCATACTTTCCTGTACTTAAAAACCTCTATTTACATGTGCAAAAGGACCAAAGGACCAAATCTTACTCAGGCTTGGTATTGAACCTCAGTACTTTTTTGGTTATTTGGGGGCCAAAGGTATTATTTTGTTATTATTCTTATTTTACCATTTTTATATAGACAAAGTACTTGTAGGGCTTCTTGTGTTTAGACAATATTGAACATCTGAGAACTTTTTTTGTGTGGAAAAGGGTATTTTGTAGAAAATATGCCTTTATTTCTCAGGGTACGGTATCATTTTTGAAACCATACCCAGCCCCATGTTTTTACAGAGCATTGTAGCTGCTTTGTTTGAATCTGGGAATTTGAGGGCACATCCTTTTGCTGTAAGTCTTTGCAAGACAAAAACTGTGACTAGCTATTTATGATCAGTGGCTAGTGGGAAATTAGCACCATGTATCAGGTTGTGCCTATGCCATGCTGTGATCATAGAAGCATACAGGACTAGAGTGTAGGTACAGATCTCCCATTGTTGTTACTTGGCATTGTTGAGGATGTCTGTCTGCCATGGTGTGTTACTGCCACCCTGTCTGTCTGCATTCTTGCCCAAAACCTACTATCTGTCTGTCTGTCTGTCTGTCTGTGTGCCTGGCTGTCTGGTTAACTGTTAGTTGGCTAGTTGTCCCTCCTGGGTGGCTACATCACCTCACCTCCTACCCCCCTCACAGCCAGTGACAGGCCAGCCCAGGGAGACATGGGTAATGGTCCTCTCTGATGTACAGCCTGACTCAATTGGACTGGATGGCAGACACACGCCTAAAATAACAAAAGGAGGGGAGAGAACGAGAGGGGGTGGATGGGAGAGGGAAGGGGGGAGGAGAGGGAAGGAGCGAATCGATCGATAAAGCAGGGACACATCGCCTAATAAAGATTTATTCCTTTTTTTCCCCCCCTCACCATCCGCCTTGGCAGGGCAGAGAGGGGGAGGAGAGAATGTGATTAGTGGACCTCTTCTCCCAGGGTGCCTCTGATAGCATGTGTGTACGCGTGCACAGCAGTATGTGGACCCCAATGCGTTGTGTGTATTTTTTTTTTTGCATCTCTTGTGTGTTTATTGCATGTGTCTCTCCCTCTCCCGAGAGCAAAGAGGGTTAAAAACAGTCTCTGTCGTTTGTTCTGCTGGCAGTGGCACTAGCAGCTGCAGCTGTGTCCCTGCCTCTCTCTCTTCCTGTCAGCTAATATTTAGTTAATCTTTGGTCTGGGACTTACGGGACTGGCCGGAGCTCCTGGTGCCCCATCCATCTCGCACTGATCTATATTCCATGCTGGATCCCTGTGCCATTAACCACCACCAAGGGGAGGAGAGAAGGGGATAGAGAGGCGTAGAGGTAGAACGAAGAGGAAAGGGCAGATGGGTGGAGGGAGAGCTGTACGGAGACAAGAGCGTGATAGAGAGAAAGCAATTCAAGAACGTGAAGGTGGTGGGGTGGGGGGGGGCTGACTGTCTACTGTCTGAACACTAAATGAGAGGGAATGGGAGGAGAAGAGGTGGGCCGGCTGCTATTCCAGCCTTGCACAGAAATGTCTCCCCCTAATTTGGAAGAAAGGTCGATTAAAAACGGCAGTGCCAGAAATGTGCGAAGGGACGCATTTGTCGGGTTTTTTGTTTATTTACGGAGCGCACCACTCCCCATTTATTCTCTCCCACCTCCTCCTATTTCCTGCTTTATGGGAAACTGCCCCAATCAACTGTTTTCTATAGAAGAACAGGTGGAATTACTTCAGTCCAGCTGAGAGTGTTTCCACAATGAGGTGCGAAAGGTTGAGGAGGAAAAATGTGGCGTAGGTAGAGGGAGGAGGAGAAGGGAAAGGTGTGGGAGTGAGTGATCCATATGCATAGAGTGGGCCACTTCATTGATATGCATTGTCTAGTTATGGGGGGTCCACCTGTGAGGGCTGGTGAAGTGCTGAGTCACTCACTAACACACAGACTAAATGCTTTTAGCCCAGACGCCTGGTCCATCTGAATGGAATATAATAGGCCATAAAGTGCTTTGCTAGCAGTGGCTGCTTGCCCCATGGCAAACCCTCGCCCTTCGCTCCCCTATTCCAAATCTCATTTCACCACTTTTATGGAAACAAATCGTATACACGCTCTGCTTTAATTACATCGTTTTTTTCCCTCCTCTCAATTTGTTCTCTTCTTTCCGTCCCTCTTTCCTTGTTCTTCCTCCTGCAGTGCCTCTCAGGCAACCACAGAGAGCTCTCTCTTCTCACTTCGGCCCTTCTGTCTACACTCCCTGCGTACCTTCCCCCCTTCAGTCATGTGTGATCCCTTTGCTACTGCTGTGTGTGTGTGTGGTGTGAGGGCACCTGTTTGGGTTCTCGGTGTGTGTTTAGGGTCATGCCTGCAGGTCGTGTGTAATGAATAGCGAGGCTGTTGCTGAATCACAACTGGATGAGGAGGTAGCCAGAGAATAGCGCACCAGTGATGGGAGGAGAGGAGGAGGATGTAGGGATGCGTGGAGGGAGTGAAGAGAGGAATAAGGGAGCGGGAGGACCAAATGAGGGAGGAAGAGAAGAGTGGTTGCAAAGCCAGTGAGCCTTAACCACCTTCTGTCAGTGTGTCTGCTCTCAGCGCGCTGTTTTCTCTCTCATAGGAATCTAATGGCTTTTCCACTGTCGTCTTTCCAAACCTCCACAGCCACCCTCTCCCCCTCCTCTCCTCTTTTTCTCTCTCCCGGCGTGCTATTTTTTTCCTTTCTCACCCCATCTCCTCTCACTTTTCCGTTTCTCTGTTAAAATTCTCCCCCCGTAGTCTCTGCGCCGTCTTCCCCTGCTACCTCCACTCCCGTTCTCTCCCTACGTCCTTCCAGCTGCTGGCCAGGGGAACAGCTGACTAAATCTAAAGCTGGGGCCCCTGGCTCCGGCCCCGGCCCCAGCTCCAGCTCTGCCACAGCCTCCTCCTATTCTCAGGCCCCTTCCCTCCATCCCTTCCTCCCTCCCTCCTTTGGCCTCTAGCCCTGGCTCCTCTCTTAGCAGCCCCAGCTCAGCCCTGGCCCTGCCTCTGTGCCTCGGCTCCAGCTCTGCCTGACTCTCAGCGGTTCCCTCCAACCATCCCCCTCCATCCCACTTCGGAGCTGAAAAGCCTCAAAACCCCTTTCTTTCTCTCTCTCTCTGTTTTGCTCATAAGCCTGCCCTCTCTCTCTGTCTCCTTGTCTCCTTTTCTGTTTTTTTTTTCACTTTGTATTTCTTGCTAATTCACTTGCTCCCCCTCCTCCCTCCACCCCGCTCTGACAGGCTGTAGCTGGGCCCCTGGTACTGTCCCAACTTATCTGGACTGACGCCTCATCCAGGTTGGCTGCAGTTCAGTTCTCTGGCTCCCATACCCAGCATCTCTAGCCAGGCATCTTTCTTTCTCTGGCTAGTAATGTTAGTCACTGTAACTCATTGTGGCTCGCTTTACTCCAAGCCACGTTCGGCGTGTACATTCGGTCGTCTCTCTGGCTTAGCACTTCCTGCAAAGCTCTTTGTATCCTTGTGTGTCTCTTTGTCTCCTCGACGCTCACGTCTGTATGTCTTTTTAACTTGTGTAGACAGGCTCAGCCCAAGCACAAACACATACGCTCAGCACACATATGCTCAGCACACAAACACGCGCATCGTGCAAGAGTGTGAAGCATATGACACATGATTGGCAGCAGGGGGAGGATGGGGAAAAGCAGCGAAAGGGGAAGTGGGCCTTGTCACATCTCCAGGCAAGCCGGGGGCTCGAGTTTGATCGCTGCCCAGGGAACGGAGCCTTTGTCCCCCCTCTCTCCAACCTCTGTGGCTGTCAGAGCGAGGCTGTAGGCTTGTGTGATTAGGTGCAGGCCCAGGTTCCGCCATCACTCTCCGGAACAGACATTGCCCTCAGAAGACACCTGTCAATGCTCTTCCTCCTCTCTGTCACCCAACTGCACTCAGATGAGCGACAGACGGCTGACAGAATAAAGTTCAGAGAGCACCCCACAGCTACAGGGGGACGCGCATACACACATGCAGATGTTCCCTTTGTGTGGAAGTGGGCCAAGGAAGCCCAGGCAGGAAGAAGCAGTTAGTCTGCACCAGTTGAAGCGACATCAGAATCTTCTGGAACACCTCGCAATTCCTCACAGATTATTATTCAGCCCACTCCTTGTCTGTCTAATGCCCAATACAGCCTTTGTCGTTCTTGCTGTCTTTGTTGTCATTTTTTGTTGTTTTGTTTTGGTTTTGTGTGCCTGGGTATGTGTGGAGAGGAAATTGGCGGGGGGTGGGGGGGGGCAGCAAAAGTTTCCTTTGGAGTCACATTTTCTCTTGTTGACTGACAGATGCGGGACGATGAAAGCAAATCACAACGTGCCACCAACTTCAAACGTTCCTGTGTTCTGCCGTTTATTGCCAACAACGCATAACAACCTCTCTCCCAATGTGGATTCTTCAAAATAGGGAGGGAAAAAGCCCGGCGAAACAGAGGCAGATGACAAAGAAGCTACCATCCAAACAGCTAGAGGGGCTTGAGTGAGGAGGAGGGGTGCTAAATAATCAGACCTAAACGCTGTAACCGAATCGGACTGCTTTTCAAAAGCATTTTCAATCAAAACAGGCTTTTGATGCGCACTGATTCTGATACCAGGGATGTTTGAGTACAGAAAAAGTGACCGATTGAAGTTGTAAAGAACTCTCTTCTTTTGGGAGTGGGGCTCACTCTGAGGCTGTCTGTGGTGTGTGTGTTTGTCCGTGTGTGTGTGTTTTGTGTGGACCAGCGCAACAGTAATTAACTAAGTGCAAAAGCTAAGATGAAGTAAGCCGCTTGGTTCTGCTCTCTTAACCATATATACTCTCTCTCTCTCTCTTTTGCTGTTATTCTTTCTCTTGTCCAGGATGGCACCGATTGACTGCCACTGACCTAATTTGGGCAAATTTCACTGACCTACTTCATGGGTGAATGCTGACTTGCCCACGGGAGGGGATTCTCTCTCTCTCTACACACACACACACACATAAACACACACACATATATATATACATGCATGCATATTCTTTTCTATCCTTATGATTAATATGCAGACCCTCAGCCCCCATTACATTTGCTATGGCACTGGGCGTGTACACTCAGTTGTGCCCTACATCCCCCTTGATTGCCACATTAAACCCCCTGTCATAGCCTCCTTCGGCACCCTGGCATCCCAAATGGACATAATGAGGATCTCAAAGTACACGTGGTAAAATATAAACAAAGCGGTTGGCCTTTGTTTCATGCAGCCTCAGAGGTGACATAGTCCTTCACTTCCCAAGTCTCTGAAGAGACATAATCAGCGTAATTGCATACAGATATGATTGTTCGTTCGTCATCTATGAAAATGCTAATTTGAGCAAATTTGCTCAAACAATGTGGAGATAGTTTTGAGTGTACAGACAATCACAGTAATTTCTTTAAAAGTTAGATGGAGAGAGACTACAGTCTGTGGAGCAGTGGTGGTCCCATAGGAGGATTGGCATCTTTAACCCACTTGTATTATAATGAATTCAAGCATCATTGCGTCCCACTAGCAGATTAATTCCAGTTGACCAGACACATACGATCCTCTTGTGGGTTTTGGAAAAGGTCTTGTCATAGTTGGATTAGTTTTGCCCTTTTTAACGTGAGGATGATTAGTAATAAACGTCTCTGCCTGCAGCCTCCCACGAGGACATGGTAGTTGGAAGCAAGTCTAACCTGATTCAGTGTTTTGGTCACACTCATGTATTATTCTTTGCAAGCTTTTGTGCAGCCGTGCGTGTGTGTGTGTGTGTGTGTGTGTGTGTGTGTGTGTGTGTTTGGAAAAGATCGAGAGAGGCATTTGTGTGTTTTGTTTCTGTGGTGTGTGGACTCGCCTGCTTTCCTGTGTGCTCAACTGCGTTTGCCCACATGTATGCAAGGTGTGTGCCCCCACAGATACAACCCATGAATGCAAACATACACGTATACACACACTCGCACTGGGGCAGACATGTGTTGTCATGGCAACACATACAGATATAAACAAAAGAGGCTCCAGGGTGAACATTGTCTCCATCTTGTCCAGCAGGGTGCAATTTATCTCAATGCAGCCATGAAAGGCCGCAATTTACATGAAACAAGAGCTGTTTCTGGGAAATAGGGGTCTCTCTGAAGGTTTTGATGTCAGCTGCCTGCTTTTAGCTTGAGAGTGGAAACCTAAACCATCTAGAGAGGGAGAGAGAGGAGCGAGCTGTAAACCTACTGAGAGGGCTCGGTTCCCTCATGTGGTTGCAGTTCTGCACTGTAAAGTCTCTCACCGTTTCCCCTAAACACACTCTGAGAAGGCCGAGCGTAGCGTGTGTTTTCAGATGCTTACAGTTTGCACCGAGTAAATCTAACCCCCTTGCTTTATAGCTTATCCTTAAGAGAGTGGTCCTAACATCAACGTCAATATTTACAGGAATAGCCCGCAGGCAAGAGAATCGACCACCACGATTCAGCAGAGACATATTCAACCTTTCTCTTGTACCCCCCCCCCACCTCCTCTCTCCCTCACTTCCTCTCTCCCTCACTTGTCTTCATCCCGGTTATTCCCGTTCTCTGCAGCAGTCCGTCGATCACGGCGGCAGGTGGCTGAGATTTTTGTCTTTGTTTTGTGTACAAGGTGCACCTTGTATACGCATGCGCAGCATCTTCGACAAGGCTACGGCGTTGACACAGGCTCAGCGGCTGTTTGAGAGATGCTGGATGACGCGTGTCAAGTGATATTAAATGTGAGAGAACCTCCCCTCCTCCCTCCCTCCTCTCCTCTGCTCATCCCTCTGCTGTGGACTGTGTCTGCTGTGGTTAGTGTGAGCTATGACACTTTTCATTGTGGTGTTTTAGGGGGGAAGGCGCCATGTCTGATGTATGAGGCCTCACATCTCAGCGGGTAGAGTGGACACTTTGGCCTACATAAGCTCTTGGAAGGTCAATGGATATCCAGCTAAACAGATACAATGCCCACATACTGCACATACTGCTCTTTGTAATTTCATAATCCAAGTAAATCTGCCTTAAGTTGGTTAGTGTGTGAGCTGCGTATTTGTCTGTGGCAGTTATTAGTTGCTTGGTAATTGTTAATTAATGGGTGCGGTTGCAGTGCTTTTGTGTTGTCTGCCTTCAAAGAGAGATGTCGCTGTAGATCCAGGTCACTCTCAGGCTACCTACGTATTTAGATTTTTTTCCCTAATTTTCATTGTATGAAGAAAGACAAGCAATACAGTGGGTAGATTTGTTCAGCCACTACAGTGAGAAAGGAAAGTGGCATGTAAAGGTGAATGAATTATTTCTTTGTGGTGTTTGTGTGTGTTTATACGCGTGGATATATCTGCTTCCATCCGTGTCAGGTAATAATGTGGAAGTATGAGTAGTGGGCCAGTGTGCTCGGTGCTACAATGGGGCCGACTGAGCCGGGGGATGTTGGGGGATGTTGGGCAGGGGCGGGTTTACGGCAAGATGTGGCATATGCCGCCGAAACAGAGAACAGTGGGTGTGACCTCAGTGACTCCAGGAAGGAAGGGGTTAAGCACGAGCCGGCAGGGCTGCGTTACGCAAACTGGCGGCTGGCTGGAGCTGAAAGGGGAAGTGCTGAGCTCAGAGGAACACTGGCTCAGAGCCATCACTCCCTCCTCCCTCCTCTAAAACTCCCCCCTTCGCCTCCCCTGGCCCTCTTCCCCACCTCCCCGCTACAGCTGAGCGCTCCCCATGCTTCCCACTGCCAGGCGTGGTGATGTGTGTTTGTGTGTCTGTGTGCCTGTGTGCCTGTGCTGGAATGCAGCTTCCCCCTCGGCTGGGGCCTGTGTGTGTGTGTGTGTGTGTGTGTGTGTGTGTGTGTGTGTGTGTGTGTGTGTGTCTGTCTGGAATGATTCCTCCCCTTGTCTAGTGTGTGACGTCAGTACACACAACGGGTCAGCTTAGGGCTAGGCAACGTTCTGTGTGTGTGTGTGTGTGTGTGTGTGTGTGTGTGTCATGGGAGGGGGGAACAGGGGAGGAGTTAGTTATTGGAGAGAGAGAAAGGAAAGAGGAGGGGCTGTTTGTGAGCAGAAGGAGGTTGACTGCAGGGAGTCACTGAAGCCAGTATGCGTGCATGCATGAAGGCATCATGAGTGTGTGTCAAAGGGTGGGGTAGTGTGTGTGTGTGTGTGTGTGTGTGTGTGTGTGTGTGTGTGTGAGTGTGTGTGTGGTGGAGTGTGTTGGGTGACTTTCCAAACGAACTGGGAAGGGTAAAGACTGTAAGGTTATTTCCTGGCGTGGGCAAGTGAACCTAAAAGCTCACACATTCTCGCACATGTCCGCACACAGTCATGCTGTAGTTTCCAGTCCAGTGCCGTTAGTGCCCAGTTATTTTCATATGCTAATGAATTCTCTTTACTTTCAGCAATGTAAGTTTTCACAGTAGTGGCTTTTTGTACGTGTGCTGTTCCAGCTTTACAGAATCCTTTTCCTACATTTTGTTCTGCTTTTACCTTTTTTTTGTTTTTGAGCTTTGATGGCGCATTTTTGAAAGCTGTTTTATCAAAAAGATGAGTCACAAAAGGATCTATAGGCCAAAGTTCAAATTAAGCAAGATAAACGCATCTGTAATCAATTCTGACAGGCATTGCAAATGTCATTGTGGCACGCTTTCTCCATGTAAATTATGTGTACGGCCTAAAAAACACAGCATACACCTCACAAACACACATTCCAGCACCAATGAAAATCATGTATCAACATATTCTTAGCTTATTCTTTTTACAATGTGCAGTCTTCTTAACTGAAACAGGCTGGCTCATCTCGACCTAGACTCGCCTCCTACATAGGAAGAAGGATGCTAGCGCTATAATGTCTCGACTGTATGGGTTTGTCATTAGAAAGATACTCAAACCCTGAAGTGGCAGACAATGGCTTTTCAATGGATTCTATTACCTCCGTCTATAGCTTAGCGTGGCTCTACTGGGACAGACCGCTGCTAATTACACACATTCATTTCCAGCCAGCTGTAATTTCATTCACACTAATGAACCTTGCACATGGATTGGGATAATGTATAGTTAATGTACAGCCAGGAGACGGAATTAGCAGGCTACTTGCTTCTGCAGTGACAGAGATTTGTTGAATAACGGCAAAAGGGACAATACCACACAGGTGCCATTCTGAAATGACACCTAATAGGAATTTTAGCCTAAAGTGTTAAATAGTTAAGAAGGACGAAGATAAGATCATTTTATACAGAAAACATATTGAAAATGTTTTCTTTTTATTTGCTTGCGGTAGCTGCATTGGACAATGCTGTCACCTTTTTGACGTTATCGATAGCTTTGACATTATGGTACGTAGCTATATCTACACATATTTGTTTTCTAGTCGAGATTTAGATCAGACTATCAATACCACTTGTATTTGTACATTGAATATGAAGCTATTGCCAGCAGCCAGTCAGCTTAGTTTTAGCCAGCTTTGCATTATTATTGGAAACAAGGAAACAGCTAGCCCCTAAGCTAACTAGCTGCTGGCTCCAGCTTCATAGTTACTGTAAAGACATAACAGTGGAATCAATCTTCTCGTCTAACTCTTGGCAAGAATGCAATTGCTTATTTCCCAAAACGTCAAACTTTTTCTTTAACAAAATCTTGTCCCAGCTAGTTCATCAAAAAAGATTTTTTATCCCCTTGAATTTTCAGGTTTCTTGCATCTGCCACTTACTAATTTTCTCATCACTGTATCCTTTTTGTCTCGTGTCAATCACTTCCCAGAACAGAGGCTTCACTGGTTTTCTGTAATGGTCAGCCTTCTGAACGCCAACCTTTGGGATCAGTCAGCAGAGGAGTAACACCAGCTCTGCCTGACAGGGCCCAATCCAGCAAAATTAGAATCCATTTTGAAAGTGATAGTTAGAAAATTGCAAGTCATTCCTGATGTACCGCATGGCAACTAAGTGGCAGCAGCCCAGTAGTCGACTGTCATTTCAACCGCCAGCTGATGACAACTCCAATCACCCACACAGCCGTCAATGCACACACACACACACACACACACACACACAGACAGAGATACTCTCTCCCTCCCATCCCTATGATTAACATGCAGATTTTGCTGTCAGAATCTCAAGCGGAAGTAAAAGCATTGAAATTCATAGAATATCTCAAAACATTCATTTATGCTCATTTGTGTCTGTCGGAATAAGCATTCAAACTGTGAGATAGTACGTGAATGTTGGTGCACGTGTGCATGTGTGTGTGTGTGGATGTGCGAGTGATACAAACACACCCGGGGAGAAAAAGGCTTTTTGGTCTACCAGAGGGTTTGAGGCATAAATATGGTCGACCCTTGGAGCTCAGCTGTGTTATTCCAGTCCGTCCCACACCTAGGACACACACACACATGCCTAGAGCAAGGTCTCCTGCAGAACAGCATTGATCTCTGTTTATAGTCTCTGTATGGGTGCTTCCTTATAGGACCACACAGGCATGTGCTCATTGTTTCTCACATAGACTAACCCTCTAAGATGCTGAAAGGGCTTCTGTTTGTCTTTGTAGCCTTATTAATTAGGCCAGTTCAAGGAACCACAATGAAGGAAATGCTCCTTTAGCTGTTGGTGGGATGAGGTGGCATTAGAGGTGGGGGTTGCCCAACAATTCTCGACCCTTCCTTGAACTGCTACAGAGCCTTGCTTTCCTTCTGTTGGGGTTCACATTGCCTTTCAGCAGGGCCTCTAAGTTCAATCCAACCAAACGGATTGGATTCCAGTCCAGTAGCCTCGTCTCTGTGAGGTTTTAGCAGGCTATCTTTGGTCTACATAGAGTAGGATCCCACGTTAAAGCTCCAACTCCTGCAGGTGGTCCGCTCTGGATCAGAGAAGCTCTGGGAGGGCAGAGTCGGATTTAGGTGTTGCTCTTTGTCTGTCTGCAGCTCATGAAGTAATTTGATTAATGTGCAAGGCTAAAGTGAATCGGCGCAGGCGAATGGGCCCTAAATATCTGTTTGCTTTCTGTGTTCGTCCCTCTTTGCTTTTGTTGACTTGCTTTCAAACTAGCCCATTTGTTTCATCTTCTTTCTCGCGCTGAAATCAATCATGTGTTCAGAATCTCTCTCTCACACACACTCACACACACACACACATACACACACACACACACACACACACACACACACACACACACACACACAAATGCAATGGATGAGCGCCGTCTGAACTGCATGGTGCCATATTAGATTTAGGTGACAGTCATTCATGACCCAATCCAGCCAATAAACTTAATGACCTTCCCACTGCTGAGCCAGAATTTTCTCCATTGACTTGGAATCTTAATTTGATTGTGGAAATATATGTATGTTGCTCAATCTAATTTACCCCAGTGATTTTGGAACACTGAGCACTTTTGTGCTTAGGCAAGCAAACCTTTCAGGCCCGGCCCCGATACCCGCCGCCTGCCTTCATGTGGGAAGCTAAATCCTGTTTTATAGAGAGCGTATAAAGGCGGCATTCTTCCATCACACGTTAAAGGAGTTGCAGGTCTCAGTCTGTACTTTTCCTCCATGAAATAAGAGCAGGAGTCCGGTATTTCTGGGGCCCCTTGTTGTTGAATAGACAGAAGTGGCCCTAGCTGGTCAAGAGAGCGCATGCCGGCTTATCGGCACTTATATAACTTCAAAACGAGAGAGAAAGTTAGGGCGAAGGACTATTTGGGGGAATGCTTTGATGTGGGTCCCCAGAAGTGTGTGGGTGGTCTGCAGTCCTTTTGTGGGATTTCAACATGTGTATATACATACACTAGTTCTCCCTCACTCATTCACACACTGTTCTTGCTGCCTTACACAACTCTGGGCCAAGTGTGATTTCACCAGGGCGGTCAGAAGGGGTTTCTAGGGCAACCTCACAGAGGCCTTGTTCTAAAAATGGCCGCCATGGTTACTTTGAAAGCCAACCCTGGCCTCTTGAACATGCACAGAAAAGAGCCCTGAGCACCACTCGGGAAGGGGAGTTGGGTGGACTGGGTGAGGGGGAAACCAGGCTCTTTAATAGCTAGCACATGAGACATTGAAGGTTTCATACCCACCCAACCAGGAGTCATGGGAGGTGTGTGTGTGTGTGTGTGTGTGTGTGTGTGTGTGTGTGTGTGTGTGTGTGTGTGTGTGTGTGTGTGTGTGTGTGTGTGTGTGTGTGTGTGTGTGTGTGTGTGTGTGTGTGTGTGTGTGTACCTAAACAGTCATACCCCTGTACTCAGTGCTTGGCTAAATTAAAAGGGCATTTTTGGCATGGGGGGCAGTTTTTGGTGCCCAGACGATTGGACGGGGAAAGGCGAAACTCATTACCTACCCATCTGTCAGAGAGTGAGAGAGAAAGAGCTGTGGGAATGTGGATGGAGGGAGGCATGCATGAAAAGGGCTTGGAAGGCGAGTGAGTGAGAGTGTCCATTAAAGCAGGGGGGAAACGCAACAGACATTTGCTTTTGAACAAGGATAAGTCATTTGTCACTATTTCGTTTTTCAAACTCCATGTGTTTTGAATATGAAAAAAAGTATCCCTGATAATTTTCCCCATGGGAAAAAGAAACATATTTGCAAAGAAAGTGCAGCTGCTTTTACGACAGTCTGGTGTGTGTGTGTGTGTGTGTGTGTGTGTGTGTGTGTGTGTGTACAAGAGAGTGTGTTTGTATCAGAGGTTGATTTTTCTTTGAGCTCCCTCTCAGCCCCACATGTTTTTGATGTTCTCTTTTTCTATCCCCCCTCTATAGACCAGGGGCCACTCTTGAAACATAAGCTTGTGTCACACACGTGCACACACACACAGTCACACACGTGCACACACACACACACACACACACACACACACACACACACACACACACACACACACACACACACACACACACACACATATCCCAAAACACACACACACACACATCCCAAACACACACAATGGTATTAAAAGCCAATGCTTGTTGTTACACAGCTAAATAAGTGATTTCTCCATTCTTCAACCAGCTGCATCGTGTAAACCTTTTTGTCTCGTTTAAGTGTCACTCAGTATGTCTCTCTCTCTCTCTCTCTCTCTCTCTCTCTCTCTCTCTCTCTCTCTCTCTCTCTCTCTCTCTCTCTCTCTCTCTCTCTCTCACTCTCATCACACACACACAGACACAGACACACACAGCCGTAGACATATAGGCTTTGATCACTCCAGATGCAAGTGGCTGCCATATTCAATCCACACCCCTCTTCTGTGGATACTGTTAACGAACATGTACTTCCTCTGCCAGCTGGCTTTCAGAATGGAAAAACATATCTCCATGGCAATGTTCTGCACTCCTGCACTGTTAGACATGTGCGGTTCTTAGTGCTTCAATACAATAACAAAACATTTCTGTTTTGATACTCTTGCAATATTGCAAGTTAGCTGCATCCTTGCTAATGGAGCATTTTGGATTGATAAAATTGTGCCAGGCTTCACTCTAGGAGAGGAGAAATACAAGGCCCCTATAACCTGCTTGTTTTATTTTTTTGTCCGTCCTGACACTATAGGCAAGGGTTGTGACCCTGTTTACTTCGTACTCTATTTTTCTTCTTATTCACCTGCATTCTTCGTGCAGCCCCATAACCATCAAGGAGGAAGAGGAGCGACTTTGACCTGACCTCTGTTCAGCTCGCTTGTGTACCCCTCACCCCATTTCCATCTTTATCCTATGAAATATTCAACTCCTGCCCCTTCCTTCCTACCTAACATGGAGGGCCTGAAAACGCTTTGATATGTGTGTTAATACATGCTTGATATCACAGCGATGCAAGTGCTCAGGCCTTTGATAAACATATTTGAGATATGTATGTCTTTGCCTGGTCCACACATGCATTTCAGAGATCTCTCCTGAGCACATAAATGCATTCATAAGCTACTCTCCGTCTCTCCTAACCACTCCCATTATTAATAAATGCATGATCTCACGCTGCGGCTCAGTGTGCATCTCTTTCATATGCTCATCAGTGTGTGTTTTAGACCACTGCCGGGGACCCCGCCCTGCTCATTCATATTCATCCTTGCATAATGACTAGCCGCGCCTCCGGATAGCGCAGTCAGGATAAGATCAAACATTATATTCAAACAAGAGGCTGTATAATTCATATCGTAACAGCCGCACTCATGGCTCACTTCCTCATCTCTGTCTCAGTTCCTCTTGCAGTGGATCTCCGATCTGAGTTCATGCATCTAGGTTTCTGTCATGACTGACTGAGTGAGAGTAAATGAGCCTAACAGTGGACTGCAGCTGGTCCTGATCATGCTTGTATGATTAGAGAACACAGGGCCTTTTGCAGGTGACTGTGGCCAACTGAGCCTGTTTCATTTAACTGTTCATTTCCATCCTGAGTGTGTTTAGTCTTGAAGAGATTCATTTAATAATGCAGTTTACTAAAGGGCAGCTTCAATGAGTTGATCAAGTCATCCAGTTCTCATATAATAGATGTTTAAGCAAAACGTCCAGGTGTGGCTCTGCATGGAGACAATAGATGCCTGATCTTAGCTCTGTCTTTCTTAACGGCGATTGGCCTCTGATCTTGTCTTAACACTCGAAGTTGCTCAGGTTGGAACGCAATAACTAAAAATGGCTGTATTTGTTTTTTATTAAACGAGTAAAACAAAGGAATTATGTTAAGCAGGGCTGCGACCAACGATTTTTTCTCTTTCTTCAGTCTGGCAATTATTATTTTGCAAGTCAATTCATTGTTTGTTCTATTAAATGTCGGAAAATAGTGGAATGTGACCCTCACAAGTTCACAGAGCTCTCCAAAGATATTAATTTAAAGAAAGAAATTTCACATTTGAGAAGCTGGAACCAGTGAAATGTTAGCATTTTTGCTTGAGAAATTATTCAATAATTGATTGACCATCAAAATCTTCTGTTGATTTACTAATAATTTTAGCTCTAAAGTAAAGATGGGGTAGGGAGGACTGACTGATGGATATCTCAACATACATTTAAAACTTACAGTTTGAAAATTGATTTTCTCTTTTCCTTTCTCATTCTTTTTTAGGTTTCCATCTCAGCGGCACAGTGACGGACCCCGCCACACCCTCATCCCCGGAGCTTGTTTGCAGCGTCAGCGTCAGCTTCGACCGCTGCAAGATCACGGCGGTTACATGCACCTGCGGCAACAAAGACATCTTCTACTGCGCCCATGTAGTGGCACTGTCGCTTTACAGAGTACGGAAGCCCGAGCAGGTCAAACTGCACCTGCCTATCTCAGAGACCCTGTTCCAGATGAGTAGAGACCAGCTGCAGAAGTTTGTCCAGTATCTGATTTCAGTCCACCACACCGAAGTGTTGCCTACCGCGCAGAAACTGGCCGACGAGATTCTGTCGCAGAACTCGGAGATCAACCAGGTCCACGGTGAGGGAAAGTGTGTGTGTGTCAGTGAGTATGGAGAAGGGCATGTTTATGACCACGTAATCATGCAGGTGTGTGTGTGTATGTGCTCATTTGTGTATTCCTGCTTCCATATGCATCCGTGTATTGACAGCGTGATGAAGGTAAAGTGCGGCAGGATCAATCTTACTCATTAGTGAGATCCAGGCAGTAAAGGAGGGACTGTGTGCCTCTAATCGACACTATAGACTGCTATTTACCTGTGAGAGAGAGCGAGATACAGAGACGAAGAGGTTAGCAGACAGACAGATAAAGAAAGGTGCATATCTCTTGTTATCGATACTGTACTTGCTGGAAACTGAAGGGCAAGAAACACAGGGAAAGAGAAACCAGTGAAAACAGGGAGCAGCATGGAAAAGCTTGCATGTGTTATCGTTAGACTGGTTTGTAAGTCTGAATTAGAGGCATACAGGAATCAAACTTGGAGTCAGGATTTTGAAGAGACTTAGAAACAGGGATAAAAAGAATAGAAAGATGGAAAGCTGAAAGTACAACAGAGGTAGAGACTTCCGGGAATGGAGGACAGAAATAAATCTGTAACTCGGAGAACGAGAGAGAGAGAGAGGGATCTACATCACAAGAGTGCTGTGATGAAGAGGTTTTCTTTGACAGCGTATTGATTTGTCACCCTTCCATCAATAAGTCTGTAAAACTAAAACATTTGGATTAAAGCGTCTGACAGAATTATTCCTGTTCAGGTTATCTATTGTTCAGTTTATCAATTTTCAAGTGTTTGAACACTGAAATTGAAAATTATGTTTACTTTTAAGCTTTTTCAGAATTACAGTACTTTTTTAACTCTAGGAAACAACATTACAGTAGTTTTGTGGAATTAAGAAACAGGCACACTGCGTTGTCCTCACAATCTGGTTACAGAATTACAGAATCAATGTGTTTTTGCATTGTTGAAACAGTGTCTGTGCTTCAGCCAAATGTTTGAGGGGACGTTTGAGGGGAATAAATCATTTGGTTAGTTTTGCTTTGGGCTGCTTCGCAAAATATACCCAAACACAGTGCAAGATAATTTTGGATAGTGTTATGGAAGAAGGTAGACTACATGAGAGTATGCCACATTAATGTTACCCTGGCGATTTGCTGAGGTGTCTGCGTAGTTTAGACTGAGGTAGTACAGCCTCTTCCCACAGCTCCACAGTTACTTAAAACGTAGATTTTCTCTTCCATAGAAGCCAGTATGTCTCAATATTCAGATGTGAAAAACTTGGTACTTTCACTGCATGTGTCCCAGGTTAAGGGCACCAACATATTAACACATTTCTGACCTGCTAAAAAGCTCTGTGTGGTGTTTTCTACATTTTAATTGTAAGTTAGAGAGATTAGCTGTCATGTGCATGCGTGCATGTGCGAGCAGGCTAGGAACTAATTGTTTCAATTGCATTTGTGAATGTAACATGTTACTGTGTTAGATTACACATCAGAAGTAACATCAATAATAGGGCTGTAGTTAACGATAATTTTCATTATTGATTAATTTGATGGCATATATTAAAAATAGTCACCATTTCCTTTTTAAACCTAAAGATATTCAGCTTACTATCACATGTGACAAAGAAAATAAGCATATGAGAAGCTAGAATCAAAGACTGTTTGGTGTATTTTCTTGAAGAAACTAGAGCTCTTAGTTAATTATCAAAATAGTTGCCAATTCATTTTCTGTTGATGAACTCATAGATGAATTGTTTCGATTCTACTTTGTATGTAAGTTGGCCCTCAATAGTGGCTGTGTATTTGCTTGTGTTCCTGTATTTAGAAGTGTCTGAGGAAACAAATAAATAGATGCAGAAAATGGAGTTAAGTGCTCTGCTGCTGAGACATTTTGCCGGTCTTCTGCACACATTAACAGTTAATGGTTGGTCTTTTTGTTAAGGTTAGAGTGAAGTTTAAATTAATTAATTGAGGATTAACTGTCTTATCAGGACAAGAGATAATGAATGAATGGAAAGACAATGGCCTAATGCACATTTAACATATATGTATGTGTCTGTGTGTGTGTAGGGGCCCCGGACCCCACAGCAGGAGCCAGTGTGGACGATGAGAACTGCTGGCATCTGGATGAGGAGCAGGTTCAGGAGCAAGTCAAGCTCTTCCTGTCCCAGGGAGGATACCACGGCTCGGGCAAGCAGCTGAACCTGCTCTTCAGCAAGGTCAGGAAGCCAGCGACATTCAGTCGACCACATACAGAACATAACAACACGCATACAGCACATACCAACCACAACCACAAGCGCACAGTTCATCCTGCCTGTGTAGGTTTCACCTCTCTCCCTTTATGTGCTCTTGCCTCGATCCTTCCCCTCTGCTTGATGTTAATGAGTATTTTCTCCCCCTCTCTAGTGCACTTGCATTCTCTTCTATTCCCTTATGAAAAGTTGCTCAAAGTGATCCCAGGCAAAACAACTTGCATATATTGGCACATACATTAAAAGGCATGCTGCCTCTTAGCTAGAGCTAATTGCAGAAAGGAAGAGTTAGATAAAGAGAGAGGAAGGGCAGTAGAAAGAGGAAAAGCTTGCACTATATACTACTCTGGACCCTCGTTTAAACGATTACATGAGAGATGTGTGGTTCTCTCTGATGCCTGGTATTACAGTGGCAGAGCTGGGCCAGCATTAATGTACTATGTGCTATGTAAAGACTGCAAGCCAAGGCCATTATCATCCACCCTGCCCGGCTTTTAGAATGTCTCTCTGCTTCATGCTCTTTGATGCCTGTTATATCTGTTTTCACCACAGCCCCCCTCTGACAGCCACATATACGCCTGCCCATACGTACACCCACGCTGAGAGTCACTTACACATTCATACGTACACCGAGTTGCCCTCAAATGATGAACACACACACATACTGTATATGTATTTGTGTGTACAAGTGTTCCTGTGTTTGTGGCTTTTTTGTGGAGGGTGTTTGTGAATAAATGTTGTCACTCCTCTTGCCAGAGAGACAAAGAGCACACATCATTTGTGCACACGAATCATGTCCATGGGTTTTGTCTGTGTGTGTGTGTGTGTGTGTAGTACAGTTAAGAATTACTGTTTTCACTGCTTTTTACCGAAAAAATACCCTTTAAGAGTTACAGATGAGTTTAAACTATTTTGGTTGTTTTTACAAGAGAGTGGTTGTGTTTCCTGCTTCTAGAAGATGCTGACCATCATTGTTTACAACAACCGGATCCCCGTTCCAGAAATCTTCCAGTGAGAGAAAGTGAAGAGAAAATAAATAGAAAACTCTGCTGCTGGTTATGCACCATAAAGTGAAAAAAGAAATGGTGCTCAGTGCTTGCATTGCAAATAAAAAAAATCTTTTTCGTGCAGTATTTTAGATTTTCAGAGCTGGATTTTGCCTCTTTATGAATAACTACAATAAACACTTATTTATTTATTTTTAAAAACTAAATACCGAACATATTTAACATCTAAGTGCTTTGTAGGTTTATTTATGTGGAAGTGAATAGATTTTCTCTGTGACCTGTGAGTTTTGAAGAATATTTCTTAATAGTTTTGCTAAGTGTAAAACTATTCAGAGGGCATAAAAAACAATTTGAATGGTACTTGAGCTTCCAAACTTTTACAAAAAAAAAACAGACGCAAGGACAGTGTGAGAGGACTCATGTCACCTGAATGAATGAATATTAGCCATTCCACCTGCATGCTCTCAATTTTATTGTACGAGTTAAAGGCAAACTTGATTTGGTGTTGGAAGTTAATTGTTGGACACTGCCCTCTAAGTAAAACAAACTGCTGCCCAGTCTGGAACACTGATATACAGCAACTGTGAAAATAGATATAACCTTAGCAAGTAGATACGTCCTTTCTGAGCATATTGGTCAAAAATTGTTTGAAAGTGCCATCTGAGGTGTGTATGGAACTGTGTACAATGTGAAGACTTTTTCCCCCTTTCTTTCAATTCAATACAACTTTATTTATCACTGTAAGGACAATTGTATGCAGCAGCTCACCACCTAGATCAAAAGATCACACACACTAGATATTAAACAATTCAGTATAATACATTCATAAAATAAATACATTATTAAATAACAACAAATCTAAAAAAAAGCAAAAGCATAAAAACAGCTTGAATTAGTGTGGCGCTCACTTGATTTTCTAGTTGATAAACCCAGATTAGCGTTTTCAATTGCACATTGAAAATGTGCAAATGCTTGTGCATCTGTCATTTTGTTTGGTGTGTCTTTGTATTACCATGTGTGTTTATGTGTCCATTCTCTCTAAATCTGTTTGTATATATATATGTTTGTATATATGCGTGCGCATTGTGTACACACATAACCGTCCTGCCTGTCTCCTCTGCTCTCCTCCTGCAGGTGAGGGAGATGCTGAAGATGCGTGACTCCAACGGAGCGAGGATGTTAACACTGATCACAGAGCAGTTCATGGCCGACCCTCGGCTGGCGCTGTGGAGACAGCAAGGCACCACCATGACCGACAAGTACAGACAGCTCTGGGATGAGCTGGGTAAGGGGGGGGAAAACACGCACACAAGCAGGCACACACGCTGTCCTACAAATGTGCACACAGACGCACACACCTCTCTCACACAGCATGCGCATGCAGATTTGGCAAGGTGGGCTATCGAACCCAGACATTGACACAAAGGCACCCCCCCTCCCCGCCCAATTTGTCGTTTGTGTCCAAGACAGCTCACACAGACACACACTCTCAGACGCACACACTCATCACTTCACAGCCCAGTCTCTCCCTCTCACTGTGAATGTAGGTTTGGCAGCTCAGCAAGAGTGTCTTTGAGAATTACAAGCCGTTTAATGCAGCACATCGCACCTCATCAAAACCCCCCAAATATTATGACCTCCGTAATGTTTTCAAACACTTCGCATCATATATTTAGTTGATGTGACAGAGTGCTGCTCGCCTTGCAGTCATTTGGTTTGATATAGTGTGTAGTTCTTTTGACAGATGCACTGTACCTACAGCAAAACACCTCTCACAAACCACAAAACCAACGAGCCCGTCACCAGGACAGCAGTCATGTTGTCTCTTGTCTTTGTTGTTTTCCTCTAATGTCTTGGTTGATGTTGCTGCTGCTGCTGTTGTTGGTGTTGATGATGATGTTCGTTTTCTCCCTTTGGTCTTGTTCTGCACTTTGTGAGGACAGCGCAGGGATCTCATCTGTTTCAATCCCACGTATTTTTGGAAGTGTTTGTACGGTCTCTTTGAAGTCCACACTTCAAACCCTTCTTCCCAAGTCCTTATCACTCCCCCTGATGTGTGGTGAATGCTGCCTCTCGGCGCCTCTCTCTCTCTCTCTCCCTCTCTCTCTCTCCCTCACTCTTTTGTCTTTCTACTCTTTGAGCCGCAGCTACTCCTCTCCTTCAGACACAAAGCCATGCTTCATTCACTTGTCCTCAGCCATGTTTACTCGTCCAAATCATCGCCACTCCCATTTCATTTTCTGTTTCCCTTTGCTTCTGCTCTCCCTCTGTTCTGCACCTTTTTATTATTTTCCTCTCTTCATGTTCTGTCTCCGTCCTTGTCCTTGTCCTTCCTCCCAAACTCTCTCTGCCTTTACACACATGCATCCGTACAACACACACACACACGCACACACACACACACACACACACGCACTATAGAGTCTACACATCTTCAGCAGTCTTGAGAGTAAAATCCCCGAATGTGCTTGTGTCCCAAGAGACATAGCCACTTTTCATATTCTGTTTGTTCCAATTTACTCCAAAATGATGTGTGCGCAGTCAGCATTGCCTCGGGACTAGTTAAGTTCTCTGTTTTCACAGACTTTTGTATTCCAGTGCAAGATGGCGGCAGCATACAAAATGTGCAGTAACGGAAAAAGGAATAATGTTATGAATGCAGCACATCTTTGAAAACTGCCTCCAGCTCCCAATCTTGCATGATAACTGTATTTAGGATTTTAAATTCAAAAGACACACCTACCTGTATTGTATGACTCATTGCTTACGTCATTGTCACATTTTGGGAAGTAGGGCAGCTGACTGAAGTGTGTGTGTGTGTGTCCAGGTGCCCTGTGGATGTGCATCGTACTGAACCCCCACTGCAAACCAGAGCAGAAGTCATCGTGGCTGCGCCAGCTGCGCAGGTGGAACAGCGTGGACGTCTGCCCCTGGGAGGATGGTAACCATGGCAACGAGCTGCCCAACCTCACCCACTCACTGCCTCAGGGTGCCCATGGCAACCAAGGTCAGAGATTGACAAGGCTTGTATGTCCGCCAATAACATATGTACTTTGTAATCTCACAGTTGTAGAGGTGAGAGGTGCGACAGTACACGCAGGATTTGTGAACATCAGCAGTGAAGCTCTTTATCTCACTTTAGGGCTGGGTGATATGGCCAGAAATGTTATCACGAGAAAAACATTTTATACCATTCGATATCAATAATTATAACAATAAATGTCAAATCATTATTTCTTTCAAGTTTAAAGGCTGATTTTTGTTTCTGAGTGAAAATTGAAGAAACCAGATGGTTAATTGTGTGGTTAAACTTTTCTTTATGGTCTGAACGTGACAAACACTTTATTCCAAACAGTGGATGACTTAACAAATCTGAGGTAGAATATTCAAAACAATTATGATAAAATCTTTTTTCAAAAAATATTATTAGTAAATCTTTTTACAGTTCCTTTTCCTTTTTCAAAATATCTTAATAGAAAAATTAAGTTCTTGTTCATTTGTGATTCAAATGAATTAAATCAAACATTTACTGACAATATATTGAACATTTTTTGTATTGTTATTGAGGGAAATGATATTATCATTATTGTTTTTTTACCCAGCCCTATCTCTCTCTCTCACACACACACACACACACACACACACACACACACACACACACACACACACACACACACACTACTGTTCACCCAAAGCATCTTTCTGCATGTTTTAGTTTTTATTTTGCTTCACTAAACCTGATTTTTTAAAAAACAGTCAACCTGCTGATTCACCCCCATTCACCCTCAATGCATTTTCGCGAAGTTCATCTGAAAACAGTGTATCTCTCCCTTAAAACACTCAGAGCAGAGTGTTGTTTTTTTACAGCATAGAAGCTGGTACATGCTGCCAGTCTTGTAGGCAAAGGCTGTGTTTATGTATAGTGGTTATGCCAATGTCCCCAAAATTAACATATTATTAATAGAGGTTAAAATGCTAGGGCATTTTAGACAAAAAAGCAACCAAATGACCATCCGTTTGAGCCATACTTTTTTCTCACCACATGAAGGTGGTCAGGCATTAAAGTCTGTCACACCTCCTCCTCACTTCTCCCCCTCCTTCTTATTCTTCTTCTTCTGCAGAGATGCGCCCCCACAGGACTGTGTTCACACGCGCCATTGAGGCCTGTGACCTGCACTGGCAGGACCGGCACCTCCAGCACATTATCGCCAGTGACCTCTATGCCAACTACTGTTACCATGACAACCAGGAGGGCTCCCTCTTTGACTCACGTGGCTGGCCCCTGTGGCATGGTGAGTCTTTGTGTACATAGGCGTATGAGAACGCATGTGTCAGATTGGTTATTTATACACAATACATGATGACGTAAGCATGTACAGGAGCCAGTGGAGGAATATTGGAGTTCAAACTGTTTCTCTTCCCCAGAACACGTCCCAACGGCCTGTGCCAGGGTAGATGCCCTGCGTTCACACGGTTACCCAAGAGAAGCCCTCCGACTGGCCATCGCTGTGGTGAACACATTACGACGGCAACAGCAGAGGCAGCTGGAGCACTTCCGCCGACACAAGAAAGGTGATGCTAGTTTTATTTATTGCCAGAATACAAATTAGCAGACCATTCTCACAAATTCACTTATTGTACATACAGACACCACCATCCTACATCCATCTCATGCATAAATACCCTATAATATCAAGGGGAAATAAAAGCGTGGACAGAAATGGCAAGGGAGAAATGAATTCTCAGCAAAGAGACAAAAAGTTGTGTGGTTGTTGAAATAACCTCTTTCCTTCGAAATCGATTTTTCATTTTCATTCATTGTCCTTATTATTTGAATTAATGATCACTCCTTTAGAAGTCAGTTTTTCATTTTGATTTTCATTCACTGTCATTGTCATTTGATTTAAGAAGTATTCATTTTCCTCCTGCAGGTCATTTTTATAGTGTTTTTCCCCAACCGTTAGGTTTGGTGAAGGTCACTGAATAATTTTGGAGATGTCAGTTACATACATGGTTTTGAGATTATGTTAACAGCATCCCTTTGTCGACACTCTGTGGTAACTGTATCTTTATCTGCTCTGTCTCGTCTTAGAGTTGCTTCATAAAGGCCACACCTCCATAACTAACATGGAGGGCTGGGTGGGACACCCTCTGGATCCCATCGGTACCCTGTTCAACACCCTGACGGAGTCGGGACGGGTAGGAGAGGAGGGCTCCAACACCTGCTTAGACCTCTCAGGTGCTGCTGACTTACAGTAACTGGCATTCTGAATAAAACAAATACACACAAATATATGCTTAAATATATCTCTGGCTCTATGGCAACATACGAAACAACACCTTCTAAACCAACACAAATCTAAAATGATCGTACCGCAGTGTTTTATGTATGCTTTTATAATACCATGTTCTTATACTTTATGATTTGTATATGATATACTGTATATGATATATGCTGCATAATAACATACTGTATAGATAGGTAACATAACTACTACATGCAATACAAAACAATACCGTAAGTATAGCATTATATAGAACAAACAGGGCTGTAATCATGAAACATTTGTATATTTATACACAGGTATTCAGCACACTGTATATTATTCCCAGGATGGTTGATTTTTAGTATGGGTTGCCAAATGGGTAATTTAAACTTACATCCCTGCCATATTAACTACAACAGAGTCATTTTTAGTCTATGTAGTCGCATAATAAGACATGTTTTTCAGGTCTTTCATACTTCTCGACTTAAATTAGAATGCAGATGTTAAAAAAGCATAGTTTAAGTGCAGATTCACCTTCAGTCTCTCACTGTTTCTTCTTGTCATGCCTCCTCTCGTGTTTTTGTTCAATTCTCCTCTCCTACGCTCCGCAACCGCTCTGTCCCTCACTGCCTCCTCTGCTCACAGAAATAGCCCTCTCCTCTGAGGCAGGGAAGTGAACTGGGGAATGCTCCTGAGGCACTGATCTTTATTTTGAATGGTTGTTGGTTTCAGACCTCTACTGTGTGACAATGGTTTTCCATAGGAGAGAGACTCATCTAGTGTCCAAAATCTCAGAGGATAACACAGATGAGGACTACTGCTTTATACCTTTCCTTCAGCTCCCTTTCTACACAGCTGACTCTCTATTTTCCCTTCCTTTTTTCTCTCTTCTTCACAGACTGCTCCAGTGTAGTAAGCCGAGCAGACCTCCAGCGGATGCCCGTGCAGCGATTGCTAGGAGACGGTGAATCATACATGGCGCTGGCGGTGGAGACAGCTCTGATTGGCTTAGGCCAGCAGAGGGTGATGCCTGACGGGCTGTACGCTCAAGAGAAGGTGTGTCGCAACGAAGAGCAGCTATTGGCCAAGCTGCAGGAAGTGGAACTGGACGATTCCCTGGTCAAAATATTCCGTAAACAGGCCGTCTTTCTGCTAGAGGGTGAGAGAGCAAACAGATAATAATTCACCCTTTTTTGTCCTTTTATTTCACTACATATCCGAACCCCCCCCACCACCACACACACACACACACACACACACACACACACACACACACACACACACACACACACACACACACACACACACACACACACACACACACACACACACACACACACACACACACACACACATCTCCTCTCTTTCTTTTCTCTCCCTCCCACGCACCAAGAACCTACACCTTCTTTCTAAAACAGGAAAAAACACATTGGACTGTGTCTCACTATTTATTATCCTTTCATTTTGTGGTGCAAATAGAGGCTGAGCTGCCCTGGGCCAGACCAAAATGAGCTCTTTACACTGTAACACCAGGGGTATTGTGTCACACACATGCGCGCACACACAACAGTGTGTACATATACAGAACTGGTGCTAGGGCAGCAATTAGTTTTGGTTATGGATGGTGAAGAAGGAGGAGGAGGTGGAGGGGTTGCCCAGTCAAACTGTACTCCAGTCCCCACCCAAACCCCAGTGCTGCCTTGGCCTGTGCCGCGACCACCCACCTCTGGCTCCGTTGCTAAAAGAGCACCAGGCTCCGAGGCCTTCTGTGGGCCCCTGGAGTCTGCAGCCACGCCACTGTGTGATGTGGTCTGTGGCTTAGGAGCCTATAGGGGTTTAAAATAACTCACCAGAGACAAGGGGAAGTGCAGGAAGAGTTGGGGGGGGGGCAAGTCTGCACACACGACCATATGGTTTTTGACGTCACAGTTTGTTTTATTGTCACCTTGGTTTTGCCTCTTTCTGGCTGGGAGGGATAGACCAGAAGTCACTCCTCAGCGTACTATAGAAAAGGCACAACTCAATATATGAGAAAAAAAAAAATATATATATATATATATATATATATATATATATATATATATATATATATATATATATATATATATATATATATATATATATATATATATATATATATATATATATATATATATATATATATATATATTCATATTTCATATTTCATATATTCATATTTCTTATTCATATATATATATATATATATATATATATATATATATATATATATATATATATATGAATAAGAAACCAATAATTCATTTGTTTTTTTAGACGATAAATATTAATACCATGCTTCCTCTTTTGTGTCTGTGTATTGTTTTCTGTGTTTTTCTGAGCAGCTGGCCCATACTCTGGCCTTGGAGAGATCGTCCACAGAGAGAGTGTTCCCATGCACACCTTCGCCCGCTATCTCTTTACCTCTCTCCTACCTCACGACGCTGAACTGGCGTACAAAATTGCACTGAGAGCCATGCGGTAGGTCTCTTAAGTGTGTGTGCGTGTATGTTGCTGTAATCATGTCAAAACCTTGTAGATCAAATTTTAGGGAATTTCATTTGAAGAATTAAATGCTGATCTTTGGATTAAGAAAATCCTCCCAAATTTGGACTAATGGAGCCTTTTTTAAAAATTACAACGAAAAACTGCTAAGTGCAGGGTGGTCACTCACAAACGTCTGTTTTTCTAAAGCCTTATTGTAATAACCTGGCTTGAAATAGAATCACTTGTCTAGTAACTTTTGCAGATTGCAGTCAAGCTCACCATATTTACCATATTTCTGTTGTTGTAAACACCTGAAACCAAGAGGATCACATTCAGATTCCAACTCTAAAACTCATAAAAATGTCTTATTGCGATGCTTCCAATGAAAGTAACTAACTTAGATGATAACATGTAGTGATCTCTCCTGTGTTGTGCAGACTACTGCATGCTCTCCTCAAACTTTGCAGTCACCGTGGCTAAGTCATGGCTTTTCAGGGGTCTGTATTTTATGTGCGCATGTGTGTCTGTGTTTTGTTTTGTTTTTTTGGGTGGGGAGGGGGGGGTCTGTCCTTTTTGCAGCTCTGACTTTGCGTTTTCCATGTGATCTCTCTGCATTAAGCTCCTGTGTGTATTCATCTGTGGACAATGCGTACATGTGTATGTGTGTTAATCAGTCTGCGCTGCTGTGTTTTGATGTTGTGACTAGTGGGAGCTAGATCAGTGAATATTAATTACATTAATTAGAGTGTAATTAGTGTGGCTGTAATGAGGAGGAAGCACATACACACACACACATGCAGGGCCAACAGGGAGAGGGCAGTGTGGAGAAGATGTTTGTTGTGTTTCTACAAAGCTAGGAGTCCATCGCTGAGAAACTGGCAAATGATTAGTGAATGAATGAGAAGGGGGTTTTTTCTGGCTCATACCATCACGTGTCACAGTCGGAGTAAAGGGGGAACAAAAGGACACATCCTTCACACTTTCCTCCAGTTAACCAGTTGGGAGGTGCCAGGAATTGAAATAGCATGCTTAGATAACCAGAAACAACATGGCTGGCTTTGTGTGGTTTCAAGGTTGCACACCCAACCGCTGAGTGTCCCCTCCTTGCCTCTAAACCCACGTCCCAAACCTGTTTTCCCTGAGTCAGCCACTCCCCTCCCTGCCTTTCTACTTCTCTTCACCTTCCCCGTTTCCTGCCCTCACCTCCTCTGTCCTCACTCGTGTGGTGTGAAACTGGCGATTTAGAATAATATGGCCACTTACGGGTGCTCCTGGGATCCAGGGGTGTCTACTCAGCACATAATGAATGTGTGTAATGTAGCGTAGTGTAATATGATAGCATATACCGTCCTTCTCCCACGGGACAGTGGACAGTTAAATATAGAGGGAGAGCTAAAGGAACCAGGGCTATTTTAATGGACCCATTATAACACAATCATTGATACAAGGAGAGAGAAGGTCTAGCTCTGTCACTCAGTTACACACACACTGACACTTTTTCACTTTCCACTCCACTTCTCTATTTGTCTTTTCGTTCGCAGTTGCTCTCAGTCCAGCTTTTTTATTCTTAATGTGTCAGCCTGCCTCCATACACAAATTCAGTTCCTGTAGATTTAGCGAGTATTTTAAATTGTGTGTGTATGTTTGTGTTTATGCACTGTGCGCGAGGTTAATTAAAGCGTGTGAGAGCAGCATATGCTGTGCAATGGCTTGGTGTGAGCGGCCAACACAAAAACAGAGGAGCTGCCTACTGGTTCACAGTCTGCCCAGAATTTGACTGCAGCCACAGAAGAAGAAGAAGCTTGCATGCCTCTCCAGAGACTGTCCTTATCGCAACTCTTTGGAAGCCAAAGAGACAAATCCCAGCCGCCTGTTATCATATGAGATTTCCATATGAGATAGGACTCCTTCCAGTGCTAATGAATCTCGATCCTCAGTGTAATCCACAACCTTTGATCTTCTGCATAATCCATAATATTTGAATATACAACACCGTGTATCATAACTGTAGTTTTAGGATAAACTAAGACAATGATATACCAGTGACACTCCCAGGGAGCTGACATCCCTTTTTCTTTAAGTTAGGTCAGACTCTGAAGCTCAGCACAGTCTGATATCTCATGAAAATAACAATGATTACTGAATCTGTTCATCATTCAACAAGCATATATGAAAAAGCCAGGCCTCAAATTAAGAAGCAAGGAATCCATAGTCACAGTAGTGGAGAAAAATATTCAGATTATTTAAGTAAAAGCCATACCACACTGTAAGTCCTGCATTCAAAATCTTTAGTAAAAGCAAACATGCTCTTAAGCTCAAAAGAGTACTCATAATGGCCCTTGAAGATATATAATTATATTATTGGATCGTAAGCAGTATGATATTGGTTGAGCTGTCAAGGTGAAGCTAATTGCAAAAAAAAATCCCTCTGAAATGCAGTGGGGTTGTGAGTCAAAGTTGTTCTATCTCACACAGGCTCCGCCCTCTACTGGACTCTAAGGGTACTACCTCCTCCAATCACACGCACGGACTTGCCCACTGAAATTTTATCGTGCATGTAGCCAACCAATAGGACGTCGCTACCGATACGTGCGTGACGTATAAATAGCAGTGTCCCTACTGCCTCAGCATCCTATTTTCTTCAGCAAACACAAACTGCTCACTGAATTCACCGCCTCCACGGATGGAGTTGCCACTACTAGAAAATTATCTTTGCACCCGGTCGAGGTGACCCATGTCCTGCCCAGATAAGTCCAGGCCCCCACCCCCCGCCAGCCGACCTGCGGCTGGGGAAGGGAGCGACTGGCCACGTGACCGTTTTGGAGGGAGAGAGGCCTGCTGACACTGCCACAATCCCCCATCTGGTGTTCAAGACGCCATTGTTTTATACGTGCTGCTTGTGTAAAACTATGTTAAAGCTTGAGAATGTGGAAACAAATGTTTTTTTGAGTAAAACATGTTTATTACATCCCTCAAAGAGCTAAGTTAATTTCTCTCATCAAAGAGCTACCGTTAACTCCTGGAGTAAGGCTAACGGTTCGCCCTGCGGCCTTGTGTTGACGAAGCCACTGTTGTAACATGTGCTGCTTGTGTGTACACTGTGGTGATGCTTGTGAATGTTAAATTGTTTATTAGAAAGACATTACATTCTTAAGTGCTAATTCCCCACCACCAACCCCATCCCATTGAGCTAGCCGTGTTGAATGTGCTGCTGCGCTCACCAACGCTAAGCTAACGGTTTGACACGCGGCCCACGCCGCTCTCCCGGTCAGAACCGAGTGAGAGGGTGAGGCCCGAGCGTCCACTTCGCTAGCCTGACCGCCAAGTCCACACGGCCATAATGGTCCGCTTCCACAACGTGACAGCCGAGAAACGAGCTGTTCTTACCGTGGAAACTGAGCAATGCAGCAGTGTACTGTAACTCTGCATTACCAGTGTGCCCATGAGGACTCTCACGGGCGTGTTGCTAGCTCACCGGCGGTGGAAGCCTGTTACACAAACAGACACGCTGCCCTGCCGACATCTCTTTTGCCGAGCGGTCACAGCGCAGCTAGGCTAGTCTGCTATAGCTGGAGAGAGACAGCTAAAGTCAGGTCTCTCTCGGTATAGCAGTATGAAAAGATCGCTCGCTACTTTCGTTGGTTTTGTTTCCTCCACGAGCGGCTTGTAGCCTGTTGCTGCAAGCGAGGCTGTCTACCCTGCCGCTGCTTCACATGGAAGCTGTGAGCTTGAGGCTGACCTCAACACTGGGTTACGTGTCAACCACAGTCATACTGGCTGTGGTGCGTTCAAGGCCTGGTCGGCCTTTTCCAACTACCTGGGCTTCCTCCTTGCTAGCTGTCTGGCACGCGCAACAGTTTGCCTACATCACCTGGCAGCTGAATGAAGGGCTGCTGCCATGACAGTGACACAATGCAGCAATGAGAACAAACTCTGCCTTCCCCGTGCTCGGACTCGGATTCACTCGGCAGCTGTGTTGATATTGACTGCTCCACTGACAACGTGCTCACGGTGACACTGTTTCACGTTGAGCCGTCATTTGAGCAGCGAGCTGTGGTGCGTTCAAGGACACCATGGAGCAACAGACTGTGGAGTGTTTGACACCACAGAGCAGCAAGCCATGGTGCGTTCAAAGATACCAGGGAGCAACCGGTCCTGGTGCATTCAGGGACACTATAGCCCATTTGACGTCGGCCTCCCCTTGGGCTAAACTTCCATTTATGGAAAGTTTGGCGGTGGAGAGTGCAGAAGATTGTTCGTTGTTCACGTGTACACATTTTCATGCAGAATGGCAACACCGCTGCATGCTGACAAGCTGGGTGGACAGCATTCTGAGACGAGGCTACTCTCTTCAGTTCTGTTGCATATCACCACTTTTCCTGGACATAATGGAAGCCAGTCTATCCTCTCAAGAGAAAGTGGACTTCCTGGCTGCCAAGATCCAGCAACTTCTGCTGAAGCAAGCTGTGTTAGGACATCTCTGCGCATGACATTCACAGGGGTCTTGCACCATGTACTTTTGGTCCCCAAAAAGACAAGAGGCTTCTGAGCCATTCTGGATCTCCGCCACCTGAACCAGCATAATGGACAAGAGGGTGTTCCACATGCTGATGATCAAGAAAATGCTGGAGCCAGTGTAGCCCGGCAACTGGTTCACCGCCATCGACCTGAAAGACGATTATTTCATGTCGAGGTGACACAGTAACAGGGAATTTGTAGTCTTCTCCTTTCAGGGGGTAGCCTACAAATATATTAGGCTCCCTGTCAACTACTCGCTAGCCCCCCACACACTCAACTGATGCATCACACTGCAATGCGGGAGAAGGGCATGAGCGTTCCTTTCTACTCACAACCTCATGGTCATGGAGAGATTGAAGCCTTGAGTGATTTCCACACAGCCCAGTTGCACCTCAACAGCCTGGGGTTGCGATCAATTGGGAAGAGAGCTCCCCCCAGCCACTGAAGCGTGCAGAGTTTCTGGGGATTGTGCTCAACTGCAACACTCCCAGAGCGTGTCTGTGCACATCGCTTGGTGGTCCACAGGCTGCAGCAGAGGACAGCTGCAGCAGCGCTGTCAGTGATGCTGCTGTTGGGCCTCAGGGCAGTAGTCCATCAGGTGGTCCCTCTGGGCTTGCTGCACATGCGACGGGTACAATGTTGGGTTGCCAGCCTGCATCTGAACTTCAACAGTCAAAGGTGATGCATGGTGACCCCGGCCCCCCGCCTCCCCTTTCAACTCTAATGCAGGAGGACCTGCGATTCTGGGGTCTCTCATTGTCTGGCAGCGTGGGTGCTGCTCGGCAGGGTGTCTTCATCAGTGTCCGTGGGACCTGCCAGGGAAGTGCAGTGAGTGTTGTGGCTCCCCGAGGAGAGCCAAGGGGGGCACACAACACACATCCACAATCCACTCCAGGTTTTGTTTCTAGTGTGGTGGTGCGTTTCCTCCAGCGCACGCATCAACAGACAGGGCGAAGTCCAATCCACTACTCTGTTGGCGCTGGCAGGGAACCTATAGAGGTGGGCATCAGAACACCTGCTGTCTCTGAAAGCCCTTCACGTCCCAGGCTTGGAGAACGGCGGTGGCTGACCTCATGGTGAGGGCTGGCTCCCAACCGAGCGGATGGAGACTGCAAAAGAATGTGGTTCAGCAGATCTGAGCTTGCTTCGGGAGAGAGGAGGTAGATCTGTTTGCCAAAAACCCGCTGCCCATTGTGGTTCTCAATTCAGCCACAGGACAGCCCACCCTGGGGGATGGACGCATTACACACATGCCATTGCCAGAAGGGCTGCTGTATACGTTCCCCCCACCCCATCTCATCCCTCCAGTTAGGTGAGGCGGGAACGGTCGTTCGTCATCCTGGTAGAAGTGACTCAGCCTACAGTGACAGCCCTTGTACCTCTGGTCTGGGGGGGCTCTGTCACAATGGTGAGGCTTCATATGCACAATGCTGGTGTTGGACCAGCCTCTCCAGGTTTTTCCTCCTAAAATTGTGGAGAGACAGACTCAGGCTGGTCTACCCGCTGAGGTCACACAGACCATCCAAGCGGCGGGAAGTCTCCACCACGTCTTGCTGTAAAGCTAAGTGGTTGGGCTTTCAGCGTTGATGCATTGAGAGGGATACGGATCTGCCTACCTGTTCAGTGGGATCTGTTTTCTTTTTCCTGCAAGGTCTGATGGAGAAGGGGCTGTTGCACTGCAACTATCTCTCCTGTCACAAGGGATTTGGTGACAGAACAGTCTTCATCCACTCCCTCGTGATACGCTTTCGGCAGGGTGTGAGAAGACAGCGACCGGTGTCGTGTCTATCTGTGTCTCAGTAGGACTTGCTGCTTGTGTTGATGGCTCTACTATCAGCACCTTATGAGCCCCTGGAGCAGTCCTCATTGAAAATCCAATCTCTGGAACAGCCCTGCGCCATGCTCTTACCACTGCTAAGAAGGTGAGCTGTGAGCTGTGTGCCCGTCGGTTCACCCCAGCTGCATGCTGGTTCTTGGTATCCACAGTGCAGCCAGATTGAGACAACACACCTCCTTTGTTCTTAAGAACATAAGGAGCATGTTCAGGCCCAGGACAATAAATATGGAGGCTTTCTACGCCACTACCCCACTTAGGGTGCAGGGAGGTGAGAGTACAGCTGTTGTGTCCATGTGTGCTAGGCTAACGTCCTATGTAGAGCACACAGCCCCCATTCGATGCCGTTCGTCTGTTTCAGTGAGAGTGCAGTCAGTAAAACCCAAGAGTCCAAGAAGAGACTGGCCAGCTGGCTTTTTGAGTGAATCTTCAAAGTCTTCAAATCTTCAAAGCCTGTACACAGGCGGGAACTGACCCACCCTTAGCGGTGCGTGCACATTCCACTCGGAAGTGTGGAAGTGTATACGATCTTTTTCAGTGGGGTGTGTTTCAAAGAGATCTGCACAATGGCATCTTGTCCCTTACTGTGCCCATTTGTGCAATTCTATCTCTTGGATATGTCGGGCTCCTCAGGATCCAGCTCGAAAGTGCAACCTAGGATCTGAAATGTGAGGATCTGGTGACTACTGGGTGTAGAGGGGAACATACAATGGCAGTGCCTGACGTTTCAGTGAGAAGTCAGGGCACGGCAGGTGTTAATTGTCAGGCCAAGCCCCTATCGGTCCAGCAGCCTTCCCAGGGGTGTCCCACCATTCTGTCACTAGGTGATGTGGTGGTCGGGGCTTTGGCTGGCCTGTGGACGACCGGGTTGGCGTGGTGGACTTTGGCTTGTCGCGGCTAGGGCAGACAGTCATCGGGCTCCACCCACTGTCCAGTAGAGGGCGGAGCCTGTGTGAGATAGAACGACGGTTACGATATGGTAACCCTAGTTCTATAAGCACAGGCGGAGCCCTCTACTGATGAGCCCTGACGCTGTCTGCTGAAGAGGCGGTCGGATGCTGAAGCAGTAGGGACACTGCTGTTTATACGTCACGCACGTATCAGTGCGTGCATGTGATTGGAGGAGGTAGTACCCATAGAGTTCAGTAGAGGGCGGCGCCTGTGCTTATAGAACTAGTGTTACCATATCGTAACCTTCGTTCTTAAGTACTGAACTTTAGTAAACTAGAGTTACTTTCCACCTCTGCATACAGTAGCTGCCGTCGATTTGCACTCTGATTTTGCTTTATAGACACATGCTGTAACATGTGCACACACAGATAATAATAACAGGTACAATGGGACCGCTGTTTGAAAACAATGGAGCAATATCATCAGCATCTTGTTTTTTTTATATAGAAGCATTTGGACTTACCAAACCATGGTACTATTCTGGAGTAGTAAGTATCATTGTGAAAGTGTGTTTTGCCAAATATATTTATGTAATGTCATGTTTTAATTCAGATGACTGCATCGCAGAGAAAGTCCTACAACCCTTGATGCTTATAGAACTTGTTTGACATCTCTTGAAAAACTAGAAAAATGCGCAGAGATCAAGCTAAAAACATTTTGCTGAGCTACTTGCTCTGTACAAAAAAAGGCTTCCTTGTACCTTGTCTTTCAAGCATCCAAGGCACTTTAATATTGTGAACTAAAGTCTGGGGTTACGTCTCAGGTCATGTACGACTTGATCCCTCCTCTCAGGCTTTATGAAGGTTTCCAACTTTGTGTTGGGTTTGTGTATAGAGAGGTCTTCCAGCGGATGTGACACTTAGCTGATAGATGTGTGCTTGATAGATTATGAAAGTGAAGGGTGTTTACAGTCAGAAGGGGGAAGGAGCATGAGGTAGAGAGGTCAGTAGTCATGGTGATGCTGACCAGAAACCCAGTAGGGCCTCAAGATTTAGGTAAAACCAGGCTGGACTGCTTTTTATCAATGTCCTATTCTTTCTTCTTCCCTTTCATTTGTTTTGCACCTTCTTCTTTGTATATGTGGATTTGAATGTTACCATGCAAATTCAGTGAGTGTGTGCTACTTACTATCCATAAATAATCCTCCCAAGCTACTAAAAAGAGAGATATCTAAATATCTGATTTCTGACGCTCATCATATGGAGTCTTTCTTCCACGGTCCCTTGCAGACTCTGTCCACACTGCCGCACTAGAATATTTCTGGTGTGATAAGTATTGCTGTTTCCCTTTCACATGTGACAGGGTGCTACAGTGCCACAGGACCCGTTTGACACCACAGCTGCACACCCCCGCCCCTCCACACACACAAGGATTGATTGCCTCTTCCAGCTCACTCTGTTAGTTGTTTTATATATCATTGATAACACACGTTTGTGTCCAGCTATGGCAGCGCTGTAAAGAAATATGGGTTTAATTTGATGTTTTCAGCACACTTGACATTGAGTTGAGAGTTTGTATAGTGTTATTGCATGGCGAAGATGATCATGTTTATAGCTGATGCGTATCGTTTTGTGGTAGTTTACAAGGTGCTCGATGAGAATGCAACAGTAGCAGGGAATAAACTTTACTTAGATTGAATGCTTCAGAGCTTCAGAGAATGCTTTTTTTAGTTTCCCATGGAACAATAGCCCAGTATGGATTTTCCTCCTCACATTTTAAGGAGGTTATTTTTCAGCAGGCCAGGCCTCTCAAGCTCCTATCCAATGGAGGCCTCTGGGTCTCTGGTGAAAACCAAACAAAGACAGGAATGTTGATGAGGCCTCCATCTTTACCCAGGGCCCTTTTTTGTGCTTTGCTACACCCCAGGAATCTTCCAGAAGGCCCCAGTGTGGTGGAAGCTTTTAGCAGCTCTTTAGATGTGTGTGGAATGAACCCGGCTGTTGCTAGGGCTTCCAAACATCTCCATTTTACACCAAGTGTCAGTGTTCACACTCGCACGCATCTCTGCTGGGTTTTTGCCACCTTCTCTCTCCGCTTGTGTCCTCTTGGGCAAAAAAAAGGAAAAAAAACGAGTGACGGAGAGACTGTTTTTGTACATGCCTTCACTCAGGTGGCAACAGTATCACATGCACTTTGCTCTGAAATTGAAACTGGCATTTAGCATCACATTGCTTTTACCCGGCTGCTTTGATGTGTTTTCAAAAGGGCAGGTGCGTGTTTGTGTGTGTGTGTGTGTATCTGAGCATGTGTGTGCTTTCATACGTGTGTGTGTTGGGTGGGGGGGGTCTTTTCATTCATGTGTGTCAGTATTTGTTTGATGTGTGTCCAGCCTTACGGGGCTGGAAGGTGAATTCCTTAATTTCCCCGTGGACTCAATTAGCTTTGTGATTGGCTGAGAGAAGGCCAGGTTGTGCTGTCTTCTAAAGGAAAGAAGACCTTTGAAACTGAGGTGGAAGCGGAGGGAAGAGGAGTGAAGCAGAATAGGAGATGAGCCGGCCACACTGGTAATGGTGGTGGTGCTTGTGGCGGTGGTGGAGAAAACTTGGCCCTGTCAGTATTATTATAATGAGTGAGAGAACTAGTGAAGCTCCTTCATCCACTAGCAGGTGTTCCACAGCTCTGACTTCATTATGACCAATTACAGTGAAGAAAATACTAATTATACCTTGGTTTCTAGGTGATTAAATACTATGTTGGAAGTAAATTGCAGGGATAGGCTAACTGTAATCCCCCTGTGATCACTAAAGTCATTTTAATTTTGAAGTCACTTTGAAACCGTCATAATGAAGACTTTCTGTCTGTACAGTATTTCTGTCCGCTTGTTACTGTATAAAGACAGAAGTGACTTCACTGTGATTTCGATGATTCGTTAACTCTTGGTGTCTCTCTGCCTCTCTCTGATTATCATTTCTCTGCTACTCGTGTCTTTTCTCTCCCAAACTCTCATTTTCTGCATGTGTTTCTCCATCAGGTTGCCCGTGTTGGAGTCGACGGCTTCATCCGGAGACCTGTCACGACCCCACCACATCGTGTCCGTGGTGCCCAACCGCTACCCGCGCTGGTTCACCTTGAGCCACATAGAGTCTCAGCAGTGTGAGCTGGCCTCCACCATGCTCACTGCTGCCAAAGGTGCATATATTTTGCAAAAACACACAAGAAACAAGAGATAAACAAGTATTGTACACAGACAAAGGTCTGTACTTCTAACTCCCTCGATGTTAATGAAGATAGTATTAGCAACACACACAAATACATATACACACATAAGTTCAGCGGTAATCTCTATTCTAGTCTGAAGCATTCCTGTGTTCAAATCCCTTCTAGGTGACAGTCGGAGACTGGAGACAGTCCTGGAGTCCATCCAGAAAAACATTCACTCCTCGTCTCACATCTTCAAACTGGCACAAGATGCGTTCAAGATCGCCACTCTGATGGACAGCCTGCCTGACATCACACTTCTCAAAGTCTCTCTGGAGCTGGGACTGCAGGTATGCAAACGTGCACACATTGTTTGTCAAAATGGGTACCGCTGTATATGTATTCGGACCTTTTTAGATGGTTGTCAGTGTGTACCTTTTAATACATGTGAACAATCAGGCCTGGCTAATTTTACAGTTCAGCAGAATCACCATATAAGCCTGGAAACAAATGATAACCAAAATCAAACAAATTCCCATTACATCACTTTAATTAAAAATGTCTGGCATTACATTTAGTATGTGTGACAGTAATATTCTACTCATTTCATGTCCTTATAAGTCCACTCTTTGTCCTTTAAATAGCTGTAAAACCTGATTGAATTCTTTTCAAGATTATTCTACTAATAACTTCTTCAGCAAGATATTTGAACATTTTTCTACAGGAAAAGCTTGCAGCTCTTGAAGAAGAAATCTACTGTACATGCCATAATGGTTCACTTCGGCAGAGATCTGTTGGGTCCATTAAAGGACTTTATTCTGGAGTTCATGAAACTTTTTAAAAAACATCTATGGTGGCATTATTGTCTGGACAAAGGGTGGAAAATGACTCGCATTACTATTTCCTTGCAAAAGGTTTATTTTTTGTGCGCCTCTGGCACACTTTGAGTGTTGACGATGGAGACAAATGCTTTCTGAATGGCAGCACTACCACAAGTAGCAGATTTTTGAAGCCCATGACAATTGGGTTGAGTAACTAAACTTGTTGAATATATATCTGTACTTGACATTTGTCAAGCAAGCCTGTACTGCTGTAATAATCCAAGCAGATGTTGGTCAGACTACATTCCTTGTAATGTCCCTGTACGTTCAACATTTTTAGTATTTACTTTGAAAGTTTGCTTGAGGGTTTCTTATCCTCATAGCAGCTATGTCCCTTTGCTAGTTACAAAACACAAGTGAAGTGAAACAGAATAAAAGTTTGAGTTATCTTTGATGACAAAAAGAAGTCTGTGTTTAATGATTGTTGAAAACATAATACAGTCTTTGCCCTTAAAGTTCTTCTACTATATTGTTGAAGTGGCAATTGAATTAGGTAACAAAACATACCTAAAATAGTTTTCAATGGGAATGGTAAAGATATTTCAGGTTCTTTGTGCAAGGTGGTACAAGGTCGAGACCTTGTTACAAGGTTCAAAGTATTCTCACTCACCTGTCATTCCCCCTGCTCCACTATTTTCTTTTCCATCTTCCTCAGGTGATGAGAATAACTCTGTCCACATTAAACTGGAGGAGGAGAGAGATGGTGCGCTGGTTAGTCACGTGTGCCACTGAAGTGGGTGAGTGAGCCTGGCTATCTAAATATTTCTGTTGTTGTTTCAAGATGTACTTGATCTAATCGCTTAATCTCCCAACCTTTTCTCTTCATTCTGTCCCATGTGTGTCTGCCAGGTGTGTACGCACTGGACAGCATCATGCAGAGCTGGTTCACCCTCTTCACCCCCACAGAAGCCACCAGTATCGTGGCCACCACTGTCATGTCCAACAGCACTATCGTCCGCCTCCATCTGGACTGCCACCAGCAGGAGAACTTGGCTTCATCCGCCCGCACCCTTGCTCTGCAGTGTGCCATGAAGGACCCCCAGAACTGCGCCCTCTCTGCTCTTACACTCTGTGAAAAGGACCATATTGCCTTCGAGACAGCCTACCAGATTGTACTGGACGCAGCGGCGACAGGGATGAGCTACACACAGCTGTTCACTATAGCACGCTACATGGAACATCGCGGTTATCCGATGAGGGCGTATAAGCTGGCGACGTTAGCCATGGCTCATCTGAACCTCAGTTACAACCAGGACACACACCCAGCCATCAACGACGTGCTGTGGGCCTGCGCACTCAGCCACTCGTTGGGGAAAAACGAGCTGGCTGCCGTTATACCGCTTGTGGTGAAGAGCGTGAAGTGCGCCACCGTGCTCTCGGACATTTTGCGGCGGTGCACGCTGACCACGCCGGGCATGGTGTCGGCGCTGCACAGCCGCAGGAACTCTGGGAAGCTGATGTCCCTGGACAAGGCGCCGCTCAGGCAGCTGCTGGACGCAACCATTGGGGCCTACATCAACACCACACACTCACGGCTCACACACATCAGCCCGCGCCACTACAGTGAGTTCATCGAGTTCCTGGGGAAAGCCCGGGAGACTTTCATGATGGCTCACGACGGACACATTCAGTTTACTCAGTTCATAGACAACCTGAAACAGATCTACAAGGGCAAAAAGAAACTAATGATGCTCGTGAGGGAGAGGTTTGGCTGAGGGTGAGGCTGGGGGGGTTGCCAAAAACTCCCCTCCCACTCTAGTACTTTTCTATGAACTTGAGTCTGCCTTTTGAACTTTTTTGGACTTATAAAATAGACAAGTAAAAAGAGGGATCTGACTTGTAGAATGAAGCAAAAAGAGAAAGGAAAAGATGACAAAAAAATCAACAGAGCCACACGCGGTATTATTGTTCTTGCTGTTGTTATTGTTATAAACATTATTACTATTATTATTATTATTATTAATAATATTATTACTACTATGTGTACAGAAGTGTTTTTATTTTTCAGAAGAGAGGAAATTTGTCACGTTGTGAATGTTGTGTGTATTTCTCTACATGTGTATGAGAGGAAAATGAAAAGTGAAATGGCTTTTTTTTGTTCCTTTTTTATTTTTATGATTTCAAGCATCTTTTTTCCCTTTTTCAGTGTAAACTGAGTTACATGTTATCAAGTGGCTGAAGCCCTTCTACGATAGCGCTCATGTAAAAACAAAAAAACAAGAAACAGAAGGAAAAAAAAAACGTCTCGGCATCCTCAAAGAGAAACTAAGGCTTTAAACCACACAGAGCACCTCCCTTTGTCCAGGCCCTCGCCAGTGGACGCTGGGCAGCACTGCACAGCTTAGCCCGGCTCTGCTAGGCACAGCTTGGGTTAGCACTGACAGAAAGCCGCAATCAGCATTTCTTTAGACACAGCAGTAGCAGCAGCAGCAGCACTTGAGCAGCCATTAGTTTTCTCTGGGTCCCAGGCATTAGCTTCATTACACACAACAATGCTCTTAGCTAACTCGTGTTGTTATTGTTGTAATCTTCCCCACCTCCATAATGAGTACCTGTTTCAGACAGAGGACAGTATGCAGGCGCTACAGTGATAGCACATTAGACAAAGATAATGAGTATTATTGTTACATTAATGTAATGTAGTACAGCTGTGATCTTTAACAGCCAATGACTGACTAAATAATCGCTACAGTTGAGTTTTCTTGTTGAAGTAGATACCCAGAGGGAGACGACTACCTCATGATACGGTATTGAACCTGCTCCCATTTTTTTTTTTTGCTATCATATGATATTTATCATCTATGATGGCTGACAGTGTTAATTAAACAGGAGATCCACTAGTAAGACCAAGGTTTGTGAGGAGATGTGGAGTCAGATTCCTGCTGAGGTGTTTCTGCGCTCGGCTCTGCTGTACGTCACTGCCCTGGCATCGGTACTTACCCCCCCCCCCCCCAATCGCCAAATTGGCTCTAACACACAAGATGTGTCAGTGTGTCAGTCCCCTCTCATCTCTACAGCCACCATTGTACGGTATTTTCAGACTAGGCCAGTGTCATTTCCCTCTGTGCATGTGAATCATAGAAATTAGACTTTCTACTGTTATAGTTCATTGTGTGGAATCTTCAGTAATTGTCAACCAGAACGTTCTCAGGGATTTCTCTACACAGGAAAAAAAAGGCGGAACAAATGAACGACTGACTACAGGAAAAAGACAAAAACATGACACAACATGAGCGAGCATTTATTGTACTCTGTATATATGCCATAGTATATGTCTGAATATGGAGGATCTGAAAGTATATGTTAACTAATTTATACAGAGTATTCTATGTAATGTGAAATACTTGAAGCCGCTGTAGTTTGCTCGCTCTCTCTCGCTCTCCTTCTCTCTTTTGTCTTCTCTTTATTTCCCCCTTCTCTTTTGTTGAAAACAGAACATATCAGAAGGACTAGACTGACTTTGTCTATACGGCTTTTTTGGACTCACAAGGCCTCATGTGTTCATACTTGAGACGCTGGATTCCGTCAGAAATGCAAGTTGAGTCAAATTGTGACGGCGGAGAGAAACATTGTCATTCATTCCTGCTGACGAAAGCATAGAAAGCGGATGGAGGTAGACTACTTCAGGCCATTGTTCGATAAATGTTTGAAAACACAATACAGGATTTCTTGAAGTACTTAATTATGCATGTAAGCTGTTGCACTAGCCTAGTTTTCCTATGGGGGAAAAACTATAATGTGCTTTATACAGGAGCTAATTGGAGATTGAATCTGGTAAAAAAATAAAATAAAATCATGTATTCTGTGTATTCTAGCCTTACATGCATTTAAGGACATCTCTTGGCTGAAGTCTGCCTCATTTTGCAGTAATATAACCCTTATCAGAGTAACTTAGTAGTTGTGCAACTCAGCAAGACTCATATTCATATTATGCACAGGTTCAATCTAGCTAAGATTAAAATACGAGTCTCCTCGATTCTCCCTTTCATTCACAGCAGAATTTCCAGTGTCTCCTCTGCAACGTTCAGCTGTCCTATCATTACTTGCCTTTTTACCGTCTTTACATGTCTGATTTTTTTCTTTTTCTGTGCATCTTTTTCTATCTTGAGTTCATTAAAGATAAAAGCAGCCTTTTCTCTTGCCTTGTCTTAACGCTTTAAAGTAACCAAACAGGAGATCTATCTAACAACCAAACGCGTTCTAAGAGGTGAGAGACAACCCACCTTGGTCCCAGCTTTAGTGTCCTTAATTAGTAAGTGAATGGCTGTGTAACTCATGCTTTAACAAAGCAATTCCTCACGTGTGTTTGGTGAAAAAATACGTTGTCCAGTGTCTCTTGTTCTCTTCAGAAACAATTTCCTCTGAGTCTTTCTAGCTGTTTTTCTGTTGGTTTTTTAGTTTTGTTTTGTTTGTGTAGGAATCTTCTGCTTTCCCATTTTATTTATTACAATGACCCATGTATACATGCTTATGAAATTAAGATTTGATACACCGATATCAATTTATTTATGTAACTAAATCACTGTTTTATAATCTTGTTAATGAGTCAATAATTGATTTTTTTTTTTTTTTGTTTTTTGTTTTAATAAAAGTTAGTTTTTTGAAATGTATATTCATGTTCTCTGCTGTTTTTGTTCCCTGACACAGGAGACTTTTATTATTATTATTATTATTATTATTATTATTATTATTATATTCTTTTTTTTATTTTTTTTTACAGCTGCACTTTTGTCTCAGAAAGTCTGTCATGGATCGTTATAGGATGCGGCCTGCGAGCTTGAAGACGTGCGTTGGTCGGCGTATCAGTGAGCACCGATCAGTCAGGACGGTTCAGATCTCCATATAACAGCGGTGTCAGAAAAAGGCAGAGAGGGATCACTCTCACTGGCAGCAGCTTTCAAGCTGTCATCTCAGGCGAGCTGACGAGGAATATGAAATGTATCAATTGATATTCCCATGGTCTTTGTAGCTTCTGTCAGGCAGCCAGGCTCAGCCGACCACAATAACCTGTTTACATGTATCCAACACTTGACAGTGGTGCTACAGGATGACTAAATCAGTGTATGTAGTTTGTCAGGTGTGTGTGTGTGTGTGTGTGTGTATAGACATGTTTTTGTGCATGCTCCCTCTTGTTTGCATGTCTCTGTGTGTCTGTCTTTTGTGTGTGTGTGTGTGTGAGAGTATGGGTGTGCGTTAAGGCCTTTAGGGAGCGAATGGGAACAGGTGGTAGATCTAGACTACAGGAGCTCCTGACAGCAGCAAGGTCCCCAGACTCCCAGCCCCTCATTAAACATTGACACAAAAACACTGCAACTGTCTGTGTGTGTGAACAGTAATGAAGCACAGACGGCTACACCGGTATACACACTGCAACTTAGCACAGCACGAGCTCTCAGTCCACATCTGTGTGTGTGTGTATGTGTGCGTTGTCCATCTGTGTGCGCTCAGTAATGAGGCACATTTGTCCATAGAGGTGTCCACTTAGATATTGTGGAATTCGTCAGGTTTAGCAACAAAAGCACCCCTCTGCTGTCAGAGGCCAGACAGAAGTGTCCATTTGTTATGTGATGGATGCCTGAGAAATAGTGTGTGTGTGTGTGTGTCAGCGCATAAAAATACACATGTATGTGTCCATCCATGCGAGTAAGTGCACACTTGTTTGTGTATGTGTGTGTATGAGTGTGAGACCACTTCCTGTGTGTCTGACCTGTGCTCAGGTCCCTGCTCAGTTCCAGTTGGTAATGACGTCCCTTGGGTGTAGCGCAGTACAGCAGCCTCCTCCAGTCTGTCTCACTGTATACTCCTAATGACATCATGATCACACACTGGCCCCTTTCATGCCAAAAGCCCTCTTCCTCACCATCAAACTCCTATCTGGAGCATTCACTCCCTCTCTTTCAGCGTCACAGACACTCACTGTGCCATGGCTTCACAACACATCAAGGCCTTGACGTTTTTTTGCACAACTGTGGATCTACTATTCTTTGTAGTTTCGCCTACTGAATGCATATTTTCATGTCAAGCAAGCAAAGTGTATCTGAGTTTCAGATGTGCTCCGTAAAACAGATTACAGTGGCTGGCGAATGCTGCAAAGCGAAATGCAGTGTAGCTTTCATTTTATCTTAACGTTAAAAGCCATAATCTGCAGACAGGGATGCTATTATACAGTTCCTCTGACAACAGCTATGGGCCCTTACACTGTAAGATATATATATTTATCCTCCACTGTAAATTCTCATTTCAAGGTTTTCTTTTAATTATAATCCTTATTGTTCCACAACATAAAAATACCTGGAGTTGATTCAAGTTTGTTTCTGAGAAATTCAGTTTTTTCCTAGCCTATTGGTGACCTAAACACTCTATATGTTACTTTGTGATTCATTCACATTGCGTTCCCCATACAAACCTTGTCAGAAAACTGGAAAAAACTGTTATCCAGCAGTAGGCTGCATCTTCAAAGGTGTTTTCATAATCTCACAAATATCTATGCTTTTTTACTTGGAATTTCCACACGCTCAGTTGTCGCTCGGTTCTCACCTTCTTCTTTGCTGGAACATACATAAATGGTCTGTATTTGTAATGCCTTTCTAGTCTTTTTGACCACTCAATGCACTTGACATTACATCACATTCACCCTATTCACACATTCACACACTGATGGAACAGCCATCGGGAGCAATTTGGGGCTCAGTGTCTTGCCCAAGGAGACTTCAACATTGGTTTCGAACCACCGATCTTCTGATAAGTGAACAACCATTCTACCCCCTGAGACCCCATCTACACTACTCCGTTTTAGTTTAAAAACAGTGAATTAAAACAAATACAATCTCTGTCCACACCAGCGTTTTAGCTGCGTATCAGAGTTGATCTCCATCTATACTAGAATGAATGTAACGCACATCTAGTGGCCGTTCACATACACTGGGCATGCGTGTGCCAGTGTAAACATGAAGCGGATTGTTTATTCCATAGTTACAGAAGATATGTCAAAAGGATAAAGTACTACAGACAAAGAACCACACCAGATTTCATTTTGCATTGACCAATAATGAGCTGGGACTGTTACTTAATGCAACACAGGAGTTAAAAGCGGTGGTAGCAGTGGAAAAGAGACTGGGAGTCGTCACAAATACGGAGACATACACAGTACAAGTGTAGGTTTTGTGTTATTTGCCCAAAATATACAAAATATTTTAAAGAGGTGGTATTATGCTTTTTGGCTTTTCCCCTCTCCTTTATTGAGTTATATATCTTTTTTGTGCCTCTGCTTCTGATTGGCTAGTAGTCCTTACCTGGGAACTACGCATGTGCAACTCCCAACAAAGATTTTGTACAAGTTAAGGCTTGTACAGACTACACGACTTTCACCGTCGGCCGATGGCCATGCTGTTCACACTACACAACTTGCCATCTTGTGTTGGGAGTCTTGACGTGGTTGTGGCGTTAACACTACGTGACTGATCAATTACAGGGGGTCACACACTATGCGATCTGACAACGACTCTGTCACCCGACACTGGTCCCCAAACCACGTTTTGTCAAGAAAACACACGTGAAATGTGAAACAGGAAATGACACGAACCTACAGACAAAGCTGTTGTTTGTTATTATATAGATATCAATTATAAAGACAAAGAATATTGAGTGGAAGAATGGATTAGCACATGCTGGGATTGTCTGAGCTACAGAGAGAGCTGCAGATGAGTAAAAAGTGTTGTGCGGTGAAAACGTAGCTGCCTGCTCTGCCAGCTGCCTGCTCTCATTGGCTGAATGTAGATGTCGAGTCGTCCGACTTCTCCAGATATTTGTCATGCTAGATATCTGGCAGACGTCGGCGATGTGTCAGAAATGTGTCGTGGAGCCGTTTTGACGCATCATTGAGTAGTTCACACGTAAGGACTGGCAACTGCAGATCAATCCCTGATTTACTCCCGATCACAGCCTGATGGTCAGAGAGCTCGCAGAGCGGCAAATTGGGCTAAAAATCGTGTGAACTAGGCTTAAGAAGATCACTCTGTAGCTCAAGAGCAGAGCATACAACACATAGGGTGAAAAGAGGAGCTGCAGCAATGTGCAGTATGAGAAAAATATGGTTTTTCGAAAATTAAACCATGTAAACCTGTTCTGGTACAAAGCCTAATTAAGATTTTGAACCTGAGTCACATAGCCAAATGTGTCTGTCATCGTTTCTAAAGGCCTCCGTTTTTGTCCATTTTTTTACATTAAGTCTGCTACACAGGCCGCACCCGGGGCCAGCAATTTGTGGGGATATTTGATTTAAAATTTGGTTGGCCAAACATTTTATCTTTTCAGGCACACAGTAGACATCTGTGGGCCTCCTGTGTAGGCTGGTATTGCAGATGGTTCTAAATACTGCAATACACATGAGCCTAAGCCATCGTTGCTATGGAGAAGAAACCAGTCCAAGTCGCGAATCAGAGCTGTAGCAACTTCGAAACACTTTATTGTTGCAGTTGGTAACAAAACATTCCACTATAGTTGCAGAATTTGTCCAAAATTGACCCAGAATCTGTGCCCTGAATGACCTCAAGTGACCTGATTTAAACTGCTGAATGTTTTATTTATGTGTCTTGTGTCCACAAGGCATAGGTTTTAGCTTTCACTGTAGATTAGTATTCGCTCTCTGTTAGTGGCACTTCACGTGCATGTTTGTTACCCCAATGCTCTTTGAGAGCTCCTCGTTGACTGTCTCTTTGAATTTTTGTCACTATACATTCATCTTTGGGAGAGTTTCACACCTAACCATTGGAAGCTCACCTACAGTAAGTCACCTAACAATGCCTGCAGAAAATGACTAACTTCTACTTCCAGGAGCCTGGATCCTCAAAATAACAAAATAACTAATGAGCCTTTCAAAGATCTTGCCAGTGTTTGTGGATTCGAACTATCTAGGAAATGCCCACAGCCTGAAGATTTACACTATCTGAGAGTGCAGTCTAACACTACCTCTTTCTGCAAAAGGTCCAGGGCCTTTGTGGTGCATTGTGCTTGCTATCATTACAGGAGTACAAAAAAAGGATCATAGGCATGTGTTCTTCAACACAGCCTGCAGCATCAACCCGGCTACCACAGGGACTGTCTTCCTTTCCTCCTGTTCTTACAGAAGGCCGTTAGAGTTTGATCTCCTCTCTCCCCCTCCATCGGCCCCGAGGCGTCTGATTAAATGCTAATTAAAGCCGTTAGCGCTGCTATCACCGCTGCTAACTCCTCTCTCTCTGTCACAGAGATTAATGCCCCTCGTTCATCATCCCACCTCGCCCAGCCTGAGTACCTGCCCAGCTCGCAAAACCTGATCAAGTCATCAGCCCCAAAACCCTTCTCCTCCGCTCCCTCCCACCACATGAAGATGGACGAGGGGTTTAAATTTTAATTTGAAAATTGCCCTCAATTACTTCTGCGGCGACCACTTGCCGGAGCTTCTCATGTGGTTGAGTGGAAAGGGGTTACAGCAGCGGGTCAGTGGCCGTGATGAGCGATAAGGGGACATTAATAAGAAAGGCAGAGGTTCATTTAAAAGCAGAAAGGACAGTGGGAGCAGCTTTCTCATTATTTAACTCCCCCAGCTTTATTTAAAGGACTTTATTTAAGGATACCAAGTTAATGTGTCCTCCAGGACAGACGGTTAAAGCGCCTGACAGAGTGAGAAAGTTACAGCCATAACTTACACCCTGAGCACACACTGTGGTGCCATCTTTTTTACCTCTTTTGACATTCTCGCCGTTTTCAGGCAGAGCAGAACGAGCCTTGGAGGGACATAAAATGTTAGAACAAAGTTACACACATCATTTAATTTTATTCTTTCACAATTTCTGGCCCACAAATGTTTTATTGGTTCCAATATCGGTAATCATTATAAGCTATTGGAAGATATTGAGCTATGTATAACAAGTCAGCCAAATGTCATTTGAACTACCACCAGATCGGTGGAACAGTGCCCTGAAATATGCATCCACTCTGCAGGGCCTCATCTGGTGTTTGTTTTATGCATGTCATTTTAACTGAGATGCACTCATGGCTCTTGCATGATAAGGGTTTCCCTCTTTTCTCAGATAACCTACACCTTACAGCAAACAGGTTGTTGGTGACTACAGAGGCCCAGCATCAGTAGCTTGTGTGTAGCTTTTTAAGGAATTCTGGCGTGAATTTCATCAATTGTATCTTATAGGATAAATAAGTCAGTTTTGTTACAAATGCTGACAAAAACATGACTTTCTCTACTTTTATCGCCACACTCTGCTTACTTCCCTGCTCGATCAACAAACCTGAGCCAACAGCGCTGTCATCCAATGGTTTCCAAGGACAATTAACAAATATACAGAGATTTACGCACCTGCGACCCGCCTGCTCCCACCCAAAAATACTTTCACTGCATCTCTCACTGTTACTGCCAGCTCTGCCAGATGCCTGTCCAAATGCTCTAAATATGTCTGCCAGTGTTTATAATGTCACAATGAATGCTGAGAAATGGAGGAAAAACCCACTTGACTCCTTGACTCTCCTAATAGATTTCATAAACATAAAACACGCATGTAGTAAGAGCCTATGTTGCATGTGACATTCAATAGTATGGCAATAATGTGATAGACTTTGATAAAGACACAGAAGAGATGGAATTTGAGCAGAATATGACTTCATGCCAGCTTCCACATTCTTTTAGGCTTGCAGAACAGCCCTCAGAGCCAAACAGAGCCCCAGATTCCAGGTAATGTGACATTTAATAGTGTGTGCAGCATGCACAGGTTCTAGAGCTGCACTGCAGGAATAAACAACACCATAGTCGAGGTTAGCAGGCTTCACGGGAAGAGATAGCTTTAACATTCCATTGCTGGTTGATTAAAAGCCTAAATGAGTAACAGCATGATGTCTCCCCACTCACTCCATCATCCAGTCGGCTTTTTTCCCCCTTTCCGGCAGCAGCAGACACTGTGCGTCCGGCGAATGGGAACAAAGAAGGGCGAAGAGAGACAGGGAGAAAGAGGGATGGAGCGACAGGAAGAGGAGAGAATGAGAGCATATATCAAGGCCATTTTCAGTGACATTTGTGCTCTGGGTGTGGAGAGCCACTATGAATATCAATATGAACCCATGGAGAGGAAACATAGCCTTTTTTTCTTCTCACTGGGCTATTCATGCACACAAGAAATCTATTCAAGTCAGTGTAATGGCCAATCTCTGAGCTTGTGCATGGTTGTGTGAACAGCGCAGCCTCGGCTCTACATCTTCTCTCTCCCTCCCATGAGTGGGGCTGGGCTTGTATCAGTGGAAAACACTTTATGTCAAGTGCAACTGTGGCGAACACTACAATATGTAAATCAGATTGGATTAAATGCTTGCATGAGTAGAGCTCGACTGCTACAGCTACCAACCAACAGTTTTCTCAGTATAATTTCTGGTGTTTTCACACAGCCTCTCCTCTTCCTCTTCCTCTGGTGCTTAGAGATATAGAGTCAAAGGGATGCAAATCTACCCACTTCCTTCCTCCCCTCCCCCATCTGCAAACACAGATAGCCCCGGGCCAGTCCCAGGCCTTTCTATATGCAGAACCAGTGACAGGAGTTACGCATCATTCTCCCCCTGTTCCCTCCCTAACAAGCTGCGAGCCTCACTCTCACTAGGCTGCATGTGTGAAGCAGTGTGATTGGTTTGGTACGGTAATAACAATACGGGAATAGTGTGCTGGCTGCCTCCTCCCTTTTGCATGTGGATCTGTACTGCCTCCTCTCTTCTTCCCTTCCCTGCTCACCTTGGGTGGGTGGTGGGTGTATTAGTGTGTACGCTGTATCTGTGTATGTGTGATTGTGGACTGTTGGCTCCAGGCTTATTACTTTAAGTTGTCTCCAGCCCCAGCGCTAATCCCTGTCTTCTTCAGGGAGGGATAACAATAATACAACAAGATCCAGAGGTACTAATGAAATCCTATCAGGTTCCTGAGTCTGAATGTCAGAGAGAGAGAGGGAGAGAGAGAGGGAGAGAGAGAAGAGACTGAGAGTGTATGAGGTATTGATTGAATAGAGACCAAAGCGAGAGAGAGATAGAGAGAGGGGAGTGAGGAGGAAGAAAGAAAAGCAAGGAAGTGTAGTCATGAAGAGAGAAAATAGTTACTGAAAAGCGAGTGAATAAACAGAGTGAGAGCGAGGTCTGAGGAGGAACATGGTGAAAATAATCAGAGAGTGAAAGGAAGAAGAGAGCGGAGAGGACTTGTGCCAAAAGAGGAGATTAAGAGTGCATGCGAAAGTTGGGTTTGAGTGGAGACAGAATGTTTTCTCTTCGGTGACTGAGCATGCGGCAGCTAAAACACATCAGCTCTGACTTGAATAGGTTTCAGACCCAGACCAATTCTCCCTCTGCGTCTCCGCCAGACCCACCATTCGCCCCTGGGATTGAATTAGGCCTGCCCCATTATACAGTTGCCATGGGGACCCTGACACCTCCACTGACGAAGTGAGAGCCACACAAGGCTGAGTTGCTGATCAGATGTGTGTGTGTGTGTGTGTTTGAGTCTGTTACTGATGTGTGTGTCTATTCACTCCTGTGTGTGTGTGTGTGTGTGTGTGTGTGTGTGTGTGTGTGTGTGTGTGTGTGTGTGTGTGTGTGTTGTGTGTGTGTGTTTGTAGGTATCACTCACAAGTTATGACCAGGATGAAATAATTGGTGCTTTTCACAAATCTTCAGCTAATATAAACATTTGACTTTTATTCATGAGCCCTTCCCTTTTTTAAGTGAATGGTCGAATAAACAAACACAAACTCTGGAAACCATGTATCTCCACATCATCAACTTTTTAGAATAAAAACAGCTATGTTTTTAGTTTTGTGACAATGCATTTTTCAAGTAATCAAATGGGGTTACTTAAAAAGTAGCCAATAAAGGAACACTTCAGTTTCAGTGGACAGTGCCACAAAGCCCTCAATACCAAAGTCCACAACTAAATACCTAAACTATCACTAAGAAAGAAAGAAAGAAAGAGGACAGCTGGATGGACACTGGTTTATGATAAATAAACCACGTCATCTTCATGACACTATGCTGGTTCCTTTAACACTAAGTACCACAAAGGCATAGGTGAAACCACACAGTAACATCATATCCCAAGATATAAAAGAGGTCCCCAGAGATGTTTGCCCTGGGGACTTCTTTCAAGTCCCCAGGGCGAAAATCAATGTAACCATTTTTAACAAGGTGGACTTGTTGCTTTTCAGTCTCTAAAACTGTATGAATATCTCTTCTTCTTCTTCTTCTTCTTCTTCTTCTTCTTCTTCTTCTTCTTCTTCTTCTTCTTGGCACTTAATGGCAGAGATCCCCAACAAGCTGACAACCAAACACATTTGACAAATTTAAAGTTTTTCATTTATCTAAGCATTAAAGTGGAAAACAGGTTACTTGAGAGTTAATCAGGATGGTAAAGCCACATCCTCTAATCCAAAACAATGAGCTAAAAGTTGCTAAAAAGCTTCTTATTACACAGAGTGGAAAAAGTTGGGTGATAATTATCTGTGGGTTCATCACTGCAAACAGCTAGCTAGCTAATACCTTACCCATCATCAGTGTTGTTTGTAATGAAGTGTCCTCCAAGCAACCTAAAATGACCATGTCTCTGTGAGGATGAACCAAAATGAAAATCTCATTAAGCTGTCCAAAAATAAGTGTTATTTATTTTGCTCAGTTGTTTGTAAGAGTTAGGATCGAGTAATTGGGGAACAAGAAGAGTAAGTTTAGTCCCTAAATGAATCTGGTATAAATTGGTATTTCCAAACCTTTCCAAGTCCCTGTGGTACGCAAACATTTTTTTCAGATTAGCTCGTACACGCCACATATATTTCTGAAGAGTTTCATTGCATTTTAATGTGTTCATGTATTTATTTATTTCTCTAATTTTTCTTATGTCCCCTGAGAAAACCTGAGCTACAGAGATCCCAGTTACAACAACACTGTCACTGCTCTCACACACACACACACACACACACACACACACACAAACAAGTGGATGGATACTGAAAGCGGATATCATGTCTGTCTCCTTACGTTGGAATTTTGTCACCAACGCAGTTCTAATGGATGGCCAGAGAAAGGATGCCACCCACAGCACCATCTGGCTAATGCCCCGTCCTCTGCTTATGAATTACGCTAAATTGTGCCCAAGAGAGAGAAGCCACATGTTCATTATGAAAGCTGCAGGGGTATTAGAGATCCCCTGAGTCGCACCAAACGAGCTGCATGTCACACGACGGCGTGACACACAACACGGTGCCATGAATGGGGGGGGACACACACAACCTTTTCCAGATTTAATAGGATGCATTCATCAGGCAACCTTGAGAGAGTTCTGACGGGGTTGGTTTTCTATTGTTTCAACAATGATCAACTGTTCTGTCAGAGCGGAATATGTTTGGTTTGGCTGTTTGGTAAATCATGCCGTTTCACAATCCTTACAAGAGCCATTGCAGGTTGGGTGAAATCAAGAGAAACCGCACTGATGGATGCCGCTCTCAACACCAAGTGACACCTGCACCTGAATTGAAACACGGTAGCCATTTTGTGGTAAAATGCTTACAACTGCAGCCAGTGTACCCGAAACACCATTAGGCATCTTTATCTGTGTCTAGACCATCATGAGACCAGCCTAACAGCATCTGTCAGTCCCTGCGAAAACCCCTCTGGTCCCATAAAAGACCGGGCCCCCTCAGTAAAGGAACCGGGACTGCAGAACCCAGTGGGGACCCATAGAAAGGTATGGAGAGAAATAAAATGCTTTGCCGTATTTTTTTTTCTTTTTTCATCTCACCACGGTGTGTGCCATGCATCGCCATGCAGGCAGATGGGGGAGGTGGAGGTGGAAATAAAACATGCATGAGTCGCCTGCAGCCCAGGAAAATAATTACTGTCATTTAGCAGACATGTAGAGGAGAGCAGCGCAGCCCGGTCTGCCCACAGTGTACCGCCACACCGCCTGCATACCGATGAACTGGAGGGAAAGCAGAGAGGGAGGAACACACTGAGTGGGAGAGAGTTGTGTGAGAGATGGCACAATGTTTCCTTGTTTGATGGTAATAGATGCTGTAGTTTATTTTTAGATGTTTTCATATGTCACTCACAGCTGACAGAATCTGTACACTGTAGCAATCACAAAAAGTTAAACAAAGACGCTCTTCTTTTCATCTCTCTCCTCTCACTGGAGTTCCAACGTGGCTCGATACACCATGACGCGCTGTTTCTAGTCCAGTAGTTCCAAAGCACACAAGTACAAGTACATTATATTTCTCCAAAGATCAGAGAATGAGATTTGACCTCTGTGTCTTGGCTGCAGCTAAATCACGCGCCCCTTCTCTCTTTTACTCTGTCACTCACCTCTTCTCTCCCGCCTCCTCCTTTTCCTCTTCATCTGTCCATCTCCTTCCTTTTCGTCTCCCTCCTTCCCTTCTCTTCGCCTGGAGTCAGACCACGGCACAAATTTATAGGAGGTGGAGGAATGCCAGTGGAGGTCAAACGCGTGAGCAGCTCCCCGTCTGCCTCTCCTATCATTCTTTATGGCTGATCTAGTGGCAGAGCCTTCATTACCCTGAATTATACGCTGCGATTATTACCTCTCCTGCCCCCCCCCCGGGCTCATGCAGGACGGCCCTGGCCTTATCATCTTATCATCTTACCCAGGAGGAACGTAATATGGGAACTCTTGATATATAGCGCAACATCTGCCGTCAACATGACTCCACTGCGGATCTTTGAACTTTACATCCTCTCATCCACAGTATGTGATGTATGTGGTGTATGACTGAGATCACAGGCTTATTTGTGGAGAGCTGAAATGGGACGCAGACGCACGTTGTCTGAAGGGGGTGTGGGCATTCCATGTAGATCTACTCTGAATACATTCTTTACATTTAATTAGACTTACTAATCCCTACATGATTGGAAATAATAAATAACTTCTCTCTGGCACTAAAGCATAAACCCAGCAAGGTTTGTTCCATGCCCTGTAACTTAGGCTGCCTGCTTTCCAGAAGCTCAGCCCACACCTCAACTATAAAAGTGTCTCCAATGTGATTCAAGTATTTGAGTGTAAATCCCACATTTTGTAAAATACTTTCCTGCTGGCCCCTCAGGTGCAGCAGCTTCTACATGCTTATTTGTAGTCTGTTTTTCCTTGCCATCTGTTTTTGATGTTTGAGGGAAACCCAGCAATGACCCAACTGCAAAGACATCTGGTTACTGAACGAAAGACTCACCCTCACTGTTTCCAATTTTTAATCTGGTTGGTACAAATTATATCCTGAAATTCAGACAGTAAAAAATCACCTAAGTTGGACTCACTTTGTTGTTGCTCCTTTTCTCACCAACATACCTCCATTACACATGTTTATTACCAAAACTGAGGTGCCAGTGTGAAGCCTGATAATCTGGGAAATCAGTGGGGTGTTCAGATAGCAGCAAGCTTTGGCAGTCTTGATATATTGTACTTTTTCACAACTCATTTTCGAGTGGGCACACTGAGAGAACCTGCGTTGTATCATGGTGTAAATATCAATGCGGGCACAGAGGGGGGTAGCAGACAAGGACTGGATGACACATACAATGCAGTAGGCTTCATCATCTCAACTACATCAGTAGCTGAATCAGAAATGTCCCAGGGAGTTTGCAAAAGTTTTGCCTTACAGATTTCTTCCTGTAATATCAGACACATTTCTTTGTTCAAGTCAAACCTCAGTAGTGGCAAATGCACACCAGGTGGAGCTGAGGGTACAGCTGTATTGATTTTTCCACCTGGAAATGTGTCATCAGCTAGTAGTGCAAGTAGTATTCAAGCCCTTAAGTAAAGATAGCAGCATAACGTGAAACGACTTCATAATAAGTACCAGTAAAAGTTTCCAATATTTTGTCCACCTCATTTATATCAATGACTAAATTACACAAACACCTCTCACTAAAATCCAATACAATCAACAGCACCACAACATCTTAATGTTATAGCTAGTCAAGGTGGAGCTATTAGAACTACTTTATATAAATGTACCACATTTTAAAAGATGAGTATATGGTTTGTTTGAAATTTTTATTTTGAATAGTGACAAGTAAATATTGTTATCAAATAAAGGAGGTGAAGTAATACATACTTTACCCTAAAGAAGAGTATAAAGTGACATTTAAAAACTTTAAGCCACTCACCCACCTGAAGACAGTAGAGAACCTGCATGCAACCCACAACAACAGGTAGAATATAACAAAGAGAGACTCAATCCAAATTGATTGATTGATGCATTGATGTACCCTCCATAAACACCTGATCCCATGCAACCCATAATGCAACTTGATATTGTTTTTTATCAGACCCTCCCTAACTGGTTAACACCCACTTCTCTCAGACTCCACACCTCCAGTGTGTAAAACAACCATCATCAGGGTCCTATTCTCAGATTTCAGACACTAAGATCCCTCCAGAGCCACAGATGACTTTATCAGCCACAACTGTTTTCACAGGCTTAGAAGTGACAATTGTTTTTTTTTTGTTTGTTTTTTTACATTTAACGCCATTAAAATTCATGCTTTATACAATATCTGCGCATAGCAGCAGTATAGTTAATGTTAGGGAAAGACTAATTAAAAGATGCACTTCTGTGACAAGATGCACACCTCAGTCTCCTGTACACCTGTCAGGCATGCTACATATGAATATGAATATGAATCTACCACCCCAACCTTCACACCTTCCTTTGTGCCTCACTACATAGTGCATGCAACTTCCTGGTTTGGCACTGGACTTAAATCATTAAATGCAGAAATGTTCAATATGAACTAGGACCATTGGCTGGTAAACGTGGTGCACAGCCCCTTTAAGTGAAGTAAAAGTACCTTAAAATTGTGCTGAAGTTCACTTCAAATGTATGTTCCATCACTGGTGTGTCAACTATTCTTTCTTTGACAAGGACTTAAAGTGAACACAGTGGAAGCACATATCATCCTCAGCTCCATCAGTGGGCAAAATTAAAGAACTTGTTGTGCTGTACCACGACCTAAGTGTAAGTACAGACTCAGTGGGGGGGTGGTAGACAGGATTAGGACAACACACATACAGACTCACGCAACTCACCACCCCAGTGTGCTGCTATATCAGGCAGTCAGGCAGGGAGTCAGGGAGCCGTACCAGGGCTATTAGGACTCCCAGGTACCCTATCGATCTCCTCATTGATCTCCTCCTGCCTCGACTAGTCCAGACAACTGCGAGGGTTTATACAGCTTCTATGGTGAAGATCAGTGAAAAACTACAGCAGGCAAGAGCACATGTAACACCAGAGGATAGACATGGAAAGAGCGGTGCGAGAGCCATTTAGAAGAACAGACAAAAAGCAGGGGTGTTAGAGTGTGGGGTCAGAGGGGTAAAGGGGACTCATGGGAGGAGGACCTATAAAGATACTAGAACGAATAGCCGTGGATGCAGGGAGGGGCCCATTGAGTATGCTTAAGTACAGGGTCCAGATTTTTGTGCAAGTCCTCTGCAGAGAGACACAGAGATTCAGAGAGGTGGTAAAAGTTTTAAAAGTTTACAGCCTTTTTCCCCTCCCGTCCTCCTTCTAGTCAAGGCCTACTTACCTTTTCACTCACTTTCACTCCTTCTTTTCTTTTCTTTATGGCCACGCTTTAACATCCCTTTTTCTTTCAACATACATGACTCACATTGGATATTTCTCTTTCATCTCCAACATGATTTTTTTAAAAGACACCATGAGTGAATGAGTGATAGCCTACACTTGAGGCTGAAGTGGAAAATCTCAACCACAATCCCCAGTGAAACCAGGCAGCCTGGAACTTTCACATACTTTTTTTACTCAACATGATGCATCCGAGGGAGGGGGGGGGGGGTTGTGGTTGAAGAAATTGATTGTTTTTGTTTTATATCTTAAATTTTCCCTTATTAAATAGTTTTTACCAAGCAGTGCTGCGGGTCTCTTGCTCAACAGCCGCTGGCATTGGTGAAAGAAAATAATACAACATCGCCCCCACTGGACTTCTCATGGTACCACTACTACAAATCACCACTGTGTTAACTGACTATGCATTGTATATATTAGACGGTCATCTAAACAATCAAATAATTGATATTCACCTATCCTGTGTGTGTCAGCTGTCCAGATTTGTTGACCATATAGGCCTTAATGAGTGAACTTGTGTATTGCTGAGTGTGCAGTCTGACCCTGGTCTGTATTAATGACAGAGGGGATGGGAGGTCTTCATCAGAGTCCAGCTGATTAATAACCAGCCCTTCACTCCTTCCCTCAACTAATGGCTCTCTGTCTCACTCTGTCTATAATTATCACTCAATAATGAGGTCTAAAACAAGGCATGTGTGTTTGTGTGTGTGTGTGTGTGCGTGTGTGTGTGTGTGTGTGTGTGTGTGTGTGTGTGTGTGTGTGTGTGTGTGTGAAGGCAAGAGAGTGCTTAATTTGGAGGTTCACGTGCTGCACATGCAGTAGACTGCACACTGAATTTATTATTTGTTTACATGCACCACCTGCAGTGGTGTAATGAATTAATTTATTCAACTACAAAAGTACAAATTGGAGGTTAGTTTACTTGAAAATTCCATTTCTTGAGACTATAATCCACCACAATTAGGATTGGATTTGACAGCTTTTGTTGCTTTACAGATTAAGTTTTAATATTATATAAAACATATGATGAACTTATAAAATGTGAGTCACGACTGGAAAATAATGTATCCAACAAAATATCAAATTGTTAAAATTAGCAACAACAGTAAAATGCTACTTATATATGAATATATAAGCAATAATTATTCAATAATAAAAATAGTGATACTTTTCTACGTAATGAATACTTTTAGTTTTGATACTTGAAGAACATTTTGCGGATAATACTTGTAATTACATTCCATGCAGGACTTTTACTTGTAATAGGGTGTCTTTACATTGTAGGATGGCTTCTTTCTGAATACTTCTATCTTTGATCAGTTCACCCACATTAGAAGAACAAGCTGTGAACATATTACATACATTAGTATCCAGTAGTCCCAATGAAAATTGTTGACTGTATGTTTTATGGTTTATCCAAAGTAAAGATAGTGTTGTTGAAAAGTGTTTTAAAATATACTTGTCCATTATTATTATTAATATTTTAAGCAATTTTTTTTACCAAGTTGACCGTAGAGAGTGGACTGTAAATAAGACAAGAGAGTGCTGGGTAAGATTGTTCAACAACGGTCCCTGGCTGGGCGAGGCCGGGTTCGTGATTCATGGTTGGTGACTAACACTACAGACAGATGACAAAAGGAAAAACCTGAATTAATACGTGAGTGGAAACGTTTGTGCAGATGCTTCCATACAGGGCACTGAATGGAGGTATATAGTGTTAAAACTATGTAAAATCATATGGTATGGCATGTCACCCCATCTCAACGCAATGATGAACACTGAGATGTTCAACTCCCCACCTCAATCATAAAAACAATATATTTTTTTTAGAAAACTCTATCATAGTAAAGAGTATACTTCGCTAACTAAGAGTGTTCAAGTTGTCTTTTCCTTTATTGTGTCAGTATTTGCAGGGTTGGATAATATGCATTACTATAAAGCAAAATTTTTGATGAAAGTGGCTAAAGTGGTTATCTTCTAGCTACTGGAACAGCTATAAAGCTCTAATAATAAAAGAAATAATGTCAACAACTACCTTAATAATAGGAACCCTCATAATAGTGTCCATTTATGAGGATCCCTATCAGTTTGTTTTTCTCTTTTCCCCACTTTTCAACAGTGTGTGAAACAGGTGCATCAGACCACCATAGCTCCCTCCGTGGTCACAAAAGGCCCCAACACAACCACATACAGTGATTTTATACATGACACAATCCTCCAGAGAAGTGAAGGAAAAACACTTTGAAAAAGGATTTCTTTCCTATGGTGGATCTGTTGTAATCACACAGACACAGAAATCCCCATGAGCTGTAATGCATTGTAATGAAAATTACACCGGGACATAGGTGAACACATCTGTGATTATTGGCTGACGAGCCGCTCAATATGTGCAGCATATTGCATTGTCATGGTATACTTTTTAGACTTTTTAAAATTTCTGTTACAGGTCAGCTCATTCATGCTGTCAATCCAGGCGATTTGTGATAACAGCACTGAAGGACTTTGTTTGCTGCTGTGTTGTCATTACTATCATCTTTCAAAACAGAGTAATGCGCACATACTATTGAAAGTGCCACCTTTTGCCATCTCACAGAGCACTACATATATATTACATCAGACTGTTGAAGGAGTAGATCAACAACAAAGATCTGCTTAACAATTATTAATTGCCAATATTAACACTCATTACTAGTATAATTCCTGCCCATTAAGATGCTGATACTCTATCTGACATGGGCATCAGACACTGGGGTGTGTTAACATTGCTGTGGTGCAATATCTAGATACAAGCAGAGCTCAGGGTATTAACTCCACTGATAAGACTGATAAGATCTATGAAACCTTCACACACATTCATACACTGATGGCAGAGGCTACCACGCAAGATGCAAACTGCTTATCAGAAAAACACTAATAATTCACATACACAATTTGGGGTTCAGTACCTTGCCGAGGGTTCAAACCACCAATCTTACGATTAGTGACCAAACTATACCTACAAGTCACAGCGGCCCATCAATTTTGTTGTCTTATAAACTAGAAACCCAAAGTATTTTCTCTGTCTGTGTTTTTGTCTCACTCTCTCTCATCCTTCTGAACCCAGATTAATATTGTGTTAATATACAACCGAGGAGGCAGGAACATCACAGTCACCTCCCCTTATGTCTGAAGAGGCCAAGCAATTTTCACAGACTCACACACCTTCAACTGCAGCTACGTTTATTAGTACTCAAACTTGGCAAGATAATTTATTTATGTTGAAGCAATTCCAAAATTGTCCCTGAACAGGTACTAAAAAGACCAAAGCACAAGACTCATTAAATGCCTTCTGCCTGATTTCAGTGGTATCAAGACTTTTGAATTGACTTCTCTCAGAGGACAGGAAAAAGAAGAAAAAGGCACCTGGAAACACCAGTAAAGAAGCAACAAGCAAGTTAAATGGTCATGAACGTGAAGAAGCAACTGTGGTCGCTGGCCCGTCTGTTCCTGCCTGGTCTGGGATTTATTTTGACCTGCATCGGTGCCTATTTGGTGTCCCTGGAGACGGAGTACAGGTCCACTTGCAGGGTCATCCATGCCTACATCATGATTGTGTTTGGCTTCCTGGCTTTGCTCATCGGAGTCTTCTGGAACATCTGCCACAGCATGAAGAGCAAGATGTACCAAAGAGGAGGCCATGAACAGCATATCCAGGTCTACACTATTGAAAGGTAGGGTCACCTGTGACTACAGATAGGCTTTAAAAAGAGAAATCATAATAATAGTGGGAAAACTGCCTATTGATTTGCATTAAACCACTAAACTGCAAAGCATCCAGGCAAGGTGTACAGATAAAGGAATCAATATTATATTTGTTTGGGGAAATGATCTGGTTTTGTAAAAAAAGGAAACACTTAAGCAATTAGTATAACTGCTGTAAAAAAACAAATCAATTTAAGTTACTCTTCCTCTCCTCTCTTTCTTCAGGATTTCTTCATCCCAACACATAGATATAAAATAATAGTAATGGTAGTGGTTGTAATACAAATATTAATGACAATGAATAATAGTAATTATAATGATAGCAATAATGTTAATAATAGGATTATAATAATAATTAGCAGCAGATGTTGAGCAGGCAGAAACACCTGCAGAAAGCAATGGAAGGAGAGGAGAGAGACTAGAAAGCTCAAAACTGTGGGAGGGGGAAGACGTTGAGTTAGTAACATGCATTAATGGGATAAGAATGCATACAGACAGAGAGAGGGACAGCAGGGATGGTTCGGGGCTCACCTGAGCCAGCCCTATTTATAAACTTTATCAAAGAGGATAGTCTTAAGCCTACTCTTAAATGTGGAGATGGTGTCTGCCTCCCACACCCAAACTGGAACCTGGTTCCACAGGAGAGGGGCTTGACAGCTGAGCGCTCTGAATACTTCCATTCTACTTTTGGAGGCTCTAGGAACCACAAGTAACCTTGCATTCTGGGAGCGCAGTGCTCTGTTGGTGTAAGAAGATACTATAAATGATGGTGCCTGACCATTAAGGGTGTTGTAGGTGAGCAGAAGGATGTTAAATTCTGTTCTGGATTTTACAGGGAGCCATTGCAGAGAAGCTAAAACAGGATAAATAGTTCCTTGTATTCTGAATCAGAAGTCTTAAGAGACAGGTAGATAGTAAGGAATTGCAATAATCCAGCCTGAAAGTAACAAATGCATGGACTTGTTTTTTTGCATCATTTTGAGAGAGCATGTGCCTGATTTTGCAATGTTAATGTAGGTGAAAAAAGGAAGTCCTTCATGTTTGTTTTATGTGGGAGTTAATGGACATATCCTGATCAAAGGTAACTCAGAGATTCCTTACAGTGGTGTTGGGGGCCAGGGCGATGCCATCTAACTATATCTTTAGATAATGAGTCTCGGAGGTGTTCAGGCCCAGGTACAATATCTCCAGTTTGGTCTGAGTTTAAGATCAAAACATCATCTAGTTTTTCACTCCCCTTAAAGCCTGCTTGAAGCTAACTGGTTTGTTTAATCTGTCTTAATGGATAGAGATAATTGATTATCATCTGCATAACAATGAAAGTTTAACACCCCTAATGTATTGTATTTTTATTCCTCTGCAGACCAAACTCGTCCCCTCCATCATACGAGGAGTCCCAGGGCAGCCAGGAGTGTCCTGATACAGCCCCTGAATTTGTAGTTGTGGTAGACGAGGTGGATGTGGTGATGAGTCTTGCTCCACCTCTGTACAGCCAGGACAGCTCGGATGCTCCAGACTGCTCGTGGAGCTGGGAGCAGCCTCCTCGGTACAGCCAGGTAGCGCATATTCATGGAGGAGGTGAATGCCCGGACACTGAAAGACGAAGGACTTTCCCCCCAGACTGTCTAACATAAAAGGGAGGAATGAAGATCTTAGATTGACTAGATTGATTACTTCCTGATTGGGCTAAGAGCGAAAGCTCCAGAAAAATGGGAGTTTCCTTGAAATGTGGTTGGATTGCTCGGCTACCAAATGATGGATGTGTTGACTTCACCTTTGTGCCATCAATCTACACCCAGTACTCAACTTCTGAATTATAATGTCTGTGCTGACCCTGAATGTTAACAGGACAGTTTCAGCCTAGTTTCAGCCTTTTGTGTTACTCAAATGTTTTTTCTCTCTGGTTTTCTAAAGCAAGGATGAGCTGCATGTTTGAGTTACAAAACTGGTTAGTGGTGTGACAAAAACTGAGGACAGTATTAATCCACTTAACTTGATTTTTCCTGCACTGTAGTTCCTGGTTGTATGCTACTAAAATGAAACACCCCTGGATGTTTACAGGTATAATACAACGGTTTGCAGTGAAATGCTATGACATGTGTTATGGAAAAATAAAAATCAAGTAACATCAAGTTGCTATATCTGTACTGTCATTATACTGTGGTGCTTGTGTTCAAAATGTTTCTTTTTCAATATATTGCCAACCCTTGGTAGACTTGTTTTTGGCTTGTTTTTTTATAAATCATGATAATGTATTTTCACAGTCCTCAAGATGATTTAGAATACTTAGCACATTTCTTTAAAAGTAAATCTTACCAGGCAGCCTTACAAGATTGCAAAGCAGACAGAACCAACACTTAAATGTTTTCAATATATATTTACTGGATAATCCTACTTGAAAATATGCTCTCTTGATTGTGCTGCAAAAAAATAACTGGATTACACAACACGTTTAGTTTAGTTTAGGTTAATAAGAGAGGGGCACAACATGCAACAAATGTTCCCAGTCTCACTTAAACTGGGGATATTGGGATTTTAAAAGTATTTTTTTTTTAAAATGTTTTTTTTTTTTAACCAGGCATGTCCAAATTAGGTTGAAATGTTTGCATGGGAGACTGGGATGATATGGGAGCAAAGATAGATAGAACAATGCTCAAATACACTACTAGAATAGGCTAAAATTAGGATTCAACAATTCAAACTCCTTTAGCAGATTTTTCAAAGTGGCAGAATACATGAAATCTTTCTTTCCAATCTCTGTCTGCACTTTAGGAACAGACAACACATAAACGTTTTAAGACCTGAGATAAAGATTGCATGATGAACTTTGTGAAAAAGGTTAGAATCAAAGTCTGCCCAGAATGTCTTTGTTAATAAGATTATGGACACAGAGCACAACAATGAGTGACTGATTTTAATTTGGTTACAAATCTAAATTATTTGCAAATGTATCTGTAGTTTATTGAGTATATTATTAGTATAATAATATAGTATATTGTAGTATGTTTGTACCTTATTGTCCTTAAGGCTGATAATGTCTGACAAGTCTTTTCAGCCTGTGCTGAATTTGTACTTGTTTACTGCATGCGACACCATGAGATGTCCTAACAAAGTGTTTTAATAGATCATGAGTACTCTCTCAAGCACACATAACAGCTCAGTTGAAAAGTTCATTACAATAAAGATAGCGGTGGAGCAACAATGTTCTGCAACTTTGTACGTTATTCATTTTCATGCACGTTACAAATGAAAACTGTGGTTGTTGGAATGATTTTCATTACTGAAAGTATTCGTCTAACAGTGCCCCCACCCATTACACACTTGTCTCTGACACATGAAAGATTTCAGCTAGAAACTAAACCGTCTTCTTTGTGACAAATTCAAAGGTGACAAACTGGCACTGATCCTTACCCAACCTCAGAAATTGCCCTTGACATTATAAAACAGTCGGATGGGGCAATAACCTGTAAATGGCTGACAGGTAATGCCTACCTGACGGAGTATACACATCCTTGAGGATATCCTCAACTCATAATGACGGCAATCAGTGTGTTTATGAGCTGCTGCTCTCCGTGTCTCATTCAGGCCGTATAAAGATCAGCCCTCTTCATTTCTTATCTCAACACAACAGCTTCAACACATTTCACCCTCGCTTCAAAAGCAGGTGCTGTGCTCGGCAAACAAAAGCCTCCTTTTTCCTCAAGGATGTTCAATAACCACATGATATATAGCATCAGCACAACATGGTGCTCTTAATTATGATGAAAACGTTTAATTAAAATCCAAAAATTCCTAAGGGCAACATATCTCACGCTGATGTTTTTATTTGTGCCCATTAGACCTGTCTTGATTCGATTAAAAATGGCAAGCACTACACAAAAAAAAGTTTATTTGGATTAAAAAAAATATATATAATAAATTAAAATCTGGTTATACGGCATTCCCCAAAGCCTAAACTGACAAATTAAAGAAAAGGCCCAAACAATTCTAAGATATAAATTTTTCATTATCTGTGACTTTTACATTTTGAACACCCTGCCCTTAGTTAGTAAACATGAGTCTGACAACTTCCCAGTATTTCACAGAGCAAGATATGCATGAACATATATTTTTTAAACATTAACTAACTGCAATTCAATTCACTTATTTATTAGTTGTGATGCAACACATTTTATTTTACACTTAGACAACAGTTTGATTACTTTTTGGCGGGAAAAACACAGTGACAAGTCTAAGAAGACAGGTACAAGCAATATGAACATTTAACACTGCATTGTTATAGAAAAACTCTCCCCACAAACATTAACAGTCAGTCTGCACATTGTTGTCTGACAATGTTTGCTGTTCACATATGTGTCATTGGATATCCACCGCAATAATTAAATAGCCTCCCTGGTTTAGACACTGAATAGTTGAAGTTTTCTAAAGCTGACAGATGATAGTGGTCAATAAACAATTGAGTGAACAGTGTGCAACATAAACATGCGTTTTGAGAGATAAACTGCAGCAGTTACTTCCCTCAGTTTAGTCATCGTTTAAAGAAACATGAAAAATGAGAATGACGCTACAAAGAAGGGATTTTAAAAAATGGCAGATAGGCACAAGAACGAGTATTTTGAAGGCATTTTTCCTCTGTGTGAGCAGGTTGATGCATCTGCATGTGAGTGTGTGTTGTCCTGTTTGCTCATGTGATCACATTAGGGCCACGGCGTCCCGTCCTCTCGTGGATGTTGGAGATCTTCAGGGCGATGGCAATGAGAGGACCCAGCACCACCTGCGGTGAGGAACACATCACAGGGCATTTTAGGCAATGATAATTCAATGACCGCTGAGGTTTTGAATCATGCTGGAAAGAAAGCTTTGGAATTTTAATTTTGAGGCCTGTAACAATCCAAGGGAGTGTTTCTTTCATAATCAGAACGTATCCCCTGTCAGCCTCCTCAATGTTTTATCTGTGACCACCTAATAGCATACAGTGAATCTCTCTCAGTCCATAAGAAAACTTTAAAAATCTTTACTGTTCATGACCATGTAAACCTGCATCCCTACGAGTTCAGCACTGCTTCTCAGTCTTTCGTTTGTCACAGGAAGGACGGTTAGTTTGGAAGAAGTTACTAGCTAGGGAGGAAAAACATTCAGGACACAGCACCCGCAGATACAACCTTTTGTTTGGTATTGTTCCTTTTTTGGATTACCTCTTTTGTTTCATGTGTTTTTGTACTGCTTCAGTGTATTTGTTTGTATTATTTTGCATTTTGGACCACTTTTAATTTAATTTGATTTAATTGTCATTAGCAGAAAACACTCCATTTTGCATTATGTCAACACTTTAAAAAAAACATCTGTTCATGTTATAAGCCTCCCTAGCACAGCTCTGTATCTACTGAAAGACTGTGACCACTGACTGAGATCTTAACATTGCAGCTCTCACAGTAAATTACTATGGTTAATAAGTAAATCTTCAAACATAACAAAATGGCTAACTTAGTCTTAGTCTTAGTCTTTTGTTGTGCAAGACTGCACACACATTGGTAGTTATCGTGCGCGTTTGGTGCATAAAAACAGATAAACCAATAGTTTAACAGATTCCAGAGCAGTTTAATTTGTGTCAGCCAAGCCCTATAAAATGTCAACAACATGGATGTGGTGTCATAAAGAAATTAGCTTAGAGGAAATGCTGAGATGTTTCATGACAGGTGTATCACCTGCACCAGGTGCAGCAAAATGTCTTGAAACATTTCAAACATGTCTTAGAATAAAATGCACACAATCTGAAGAAAACATGAAGAAGAAATAACAGGATGTTTATACAGCATGCACAGTATATAAATGTATGTGCGCTATACATGACACAACTCAGGAGTTTTGTGTTATGGTGTTATTTTTAACCCCTTAGTGCATAAGGTTGTGTGATGGAATACACACACATTACATAGTATACAGTGAGTATACAAACACAATTACAGTGGAAAACAAACAGGAAACACTGACAATTAGGATTTTAATGACATCATGTAGGCTAAATACAAACATACACAGCCTATGCTGCATGGGACAGTGAGGTGTATATAAACGTATCTGCAGCACTTTTAATTTTGCATAATAAGCATGATGTCTAATCTTGTACGCTATGTCATGGCTGATGATTTCTGCGCTTCAGAAATAGGATTTATTATCTAATGTTAATGATAGATTCTCCAGGGGTTCAGTTTAGGTCACTCAACAAGAGCAAAGGAGATATAATGACAGTGTTAAACAAATAACCCAGTTTTACTGACTCAAATATAGCAGCTAAAACTATTCAGGTATTTTTACGTGTTATTCATCAATGGGTTAGCTAGGGTAACGTTAATTCTGTGTCCTAAAAATTCTGTGACTTAAAAAACTCCATACTTAATGAATTAATCCACTTTTCCTAATGTTAGAAATTGGTGATCTAATCTTTGAATTTGTGATTTCACTTTCAAGTTAAATCATTGCATAGATGAATTAGGTAATAATGACTGTCCTATAGGACACTATGATTATGAAAGAACCACTCCCTTGCACTGTCCTATAGGTTTTAAATTCTAGCACCTGAATTTTAAGTTTAAATTTTAGCTTACCTACTAGTAATGCTCAAATGCAAACTTTCATGCTCATGTTAGCATTTTTATGACTCTGCAAGCTGTAGACAAACTTTGATTGTCCTCTGTTTTGTAGATGTAGGAAAGAATGGCAATGTTTTGCAAACATTTATTTGTTGGATTAGGTGGCCAAACCTAAATGATTTTGTCCAGCCTTCACGACTACAGCTTTACAACCACTGGGTGTGGTTAAAGTACACTAACTATTCCAACATCCATAACCACACAAGAGAGTAGTGTTCCTAATAATTCCAAAGTCTACAGGTCAGTCAGCTTTAATAGTTTCACATGAAACTGCATTTTACACCACTATTGCATGATCATGAAATTGCAGTTCACTATCACAGCATAGGGTACGTTGCCACTCCTGTAGCTGCAAATATCACTATTTTCACTCCTTGTTGTTCAGTCTAATACAAACCAGAGATAAAAATAACACCTCAACTCAACTGGCTTCTGGGGTGGTGAACACAAAAGAAATGATTATAAAAGCAACTTTATGCCACAATTATGACCACTGAATTAAAACAACAGAGATGATTGATAATATTTTTTAATAAGGAAATGCTTCCTATCACCTGAATATAGTGTGCCCTTTTTGCGTACTATCTATATCATATGTTATCTGTATATTGTACAGAATATGATTTAATCATAATCTTAAGAGGACCATGTCTCCTCATAAAACATTGCTTCTGATACTGTCAATAAAGATTTGTTGTTATCTGTTTTATGGTGTCTAAACTGGCAGAATACAACATATCAAAATAATCATTTTGGATGAGTGAACATTGTGGGTCATACAATTGTAAAAGTGACAGAGCCCAGCTAGACACACACAGAAAACAGAAGTGAACATGCTGTATGTGTGCACATAAACAGTCTCTCATTGACACACACAGACACACACACACACACACATTCCCTCTGTACCTGAGTCTCTCTGTTGTGTCTCTCAGGGTCTCTCTCGAAGGTCTCGGCATAAATGCGGATGGTGGCACCCATCCCTCCACCGCTCCCGCTCATCCGGAACACCATGCGGGACGCATCATTGAAGACAACCCTTAAACCCTGGAAACACGCAAAACACCGTCATTATCAATTAAATTATTTTTTTCACTTTTTCTTTGACAAATGCCCACCGGAGAAAAAAAGATGCCCTAAAACTCAGTAATTACTGTCACAAACAGCTAAAACGACCAGTACCAAAGTATTCAATTCATAATAATATGCACTGGAGAAAAGAAAATCCTTTAATGCCTTTGTAGATATGTTCGGTACATCTGCTTGATAAATTAGCAAAATGAAACAAGAATTGGAAATTGAACAGACTCAGTTTAACAATTATATGAGCACTGTGCTAAACTAAATTTACAACTTCATTCTACATACAACATATAAACCCATGACGAGATTCATCATACAATAATAAATATTTTAGCAATGTACTTTCATCAACACCTATATTTTAAAAAGGGTACTTAATTATCTGTTATCTTCCAATAATATACATTGGCAATACCAACAATATAAAACAGGAAAACATGGTTAAGTCAAGGAAGAGAAAACTGATCGGACAGATGATCTGTTCTTTAACATGCAGTAACTGCAAACACCCACAAGAGGTCACTATCATTGTGTGTTTGGTTGGGACTGTTCGACTAAGACTCCTTTACAATGTACTACATGCTTCCATACACCACAGTACTGTCTGTAAAGTTACCTAAGGTCATACTTACTCCAGTACTTATGTGTTAATTCCAAAAGCTTTATGAACTCCAGCCCTAAATTACTTTCAAGGATGACACTTGACCATTTTGTTCAGTAGCTCATAGAGGTTAGATTTCCTCAAGTTTCCTCAAGATTCAGACAGTGAAGAACTATTTCACAACAAACCAGAGGAAAACATCACCTTTGTAAAGACCTCTACTGCTAACCCTTTCTAATTAACCTCAGCATTTTCAGGAAAAACAGGATATTGCTGCATTGGGATAACCACAACAACTCTTGCTGGCTGACGTAAGGAAGATAAGACACTTTGACTAATGGATGGGTGATGACTCTTATCTGCCCTAAATTCCACTGTGCCGCTTCCCATATCCCATTAGAGCAAAAGTCAAGCTCAGGGGAATATGATTTAAGAAAAAAAACATGGAGCATAAATAAGAAAAATGCTTTTAATAAAACATACATCCTGGGCACTTTTTACATGATCATGTGATTATCTTGACTCACTCTGCTATAATTGTCCAAAGTAGTGCTGTCAAAACATTTACTAGGATTAAGCAGTGTTGTAGGAGCTATAGGAGTAAAGTGGGTGCACTGCCCCAGTAACCACATATCAAACCGTGACTCAACTTCATCATGTATAAAAGTAAATAACTCTGGATCACTCGCCTTTCTCCTAATCTGATTTTGGCACCAGTGAAACTTGTCAGAACCCGGGTGAGGACAGACAGTGATAATAAGAGATGTCCGTCCGCCTGTCTGTCTGCCTTTCTTTTTGTGAGCATGTCAGCTCATCTCTAACAATAGAGTAGCAGTTATCAGGAGGCTGACAAATGCCTGTTAAAAACAATGTCGGCTATAAAGCTCAAAGGCCCTGAGTGGAGCGCATACCAGGCACAGTGTATCTGTCTGTCTGTCTCTGTCTATCTAGTTCAGGCAAAAGACTTTTAACTCTAGTTTTAGTCCATAAAAATTATTATTGCGTATAAATGTATAATTTCTGTGAAAACAGCTATTTAAACAGAAAATTCAGCTAAAAGCTCAGTAACAGCACTCTGGCTTGTATTTAACTGGCTATGCAGTCAGAGACATCCAGCCAAGCTAGCTAATGTTTCCCCAGCTGCTCTGTAAATGAAATATATGCATTTTATTGGACTACAGACTTGTTAATTCAGTTGGCTATTCCACATAGCTTAATGAAGCTGTAGTTATTAAGTAATGATGGAGAGAAAAACCTCACCTAAACTCTTGCTAGGCTTAGCTAGCTTAGCAATTTAATCACATATTTATATGTTTTACGTGATATTATATTAATATCAATATTAATATTAATATTAGATAGACACAGCATAGACAGATACATTTAATTTACAAGTTTAAATGGACAGGGAAGCTATTTTTTTGTTGGTACATCTGCTATTGCATATTTCATAAGGTACTCAAAAATAGAGTGCATTATACATGTAGGTTTCGTGTAGGCTCCATGACAATGATTTCTGTCCATCCATTCATCTATCCGCTCTATCTGTCTGAGATATTCAAACAATGCAGAATGTATTCAGTAGTCGTCTACAAAAGGCTCCCATACCACTGGTGTGTAAATCCCTATGTTCTTTCCTGTGTGCTTGTGTGTGTGTTTGCATCAACGTGCCAACTCTTCCCCCTTCAAACACACTTGCGGTGGAGAGACTGCAAGTGAGACGACAGCTGATATAATTCTGTCCTGGGAGGAATGCGTGCTGTAATAACACACACTGGGGCGACTGGGATACTGTGGATTTTCCAGTGAGGTTAAATCACATTTTGGGGTGGCTGACTGACTAGACGTAGAGTTGCTGTAACCATGGTAACACGGTGGCGTAATTTACAGCAGGACTGCAAGACCTTTATTGCTGTTAAGGTATATAAGCTGAAGTTGACGGACAAACTGTAAGCAAACCTTGCCAGCAAACACAAGTGTGCACACGTGTAGGCCATGCAAATACATGCGTTCACACTTTTGTAGAGGGACAACTGGACTAACGGACAGTACACACCCAGACACACCAAAATGCAATGTGTGTGTATGTGGTATTAGGTGGGGCAGATACTAAGAAGTGTTGACGCCAGCAATGAGTTTCCACACATTTCTGGGCAGAACAGAGGGGGTCAGCTGGGTAAACTTAACAGAAATTGAGGGGGAGGAACAATGTGATGACTGAGGGAGTTATCAGTGTGCGTAAGGATATGTGCTGTATGTAATGTGTGTACACATATGTTTATTACATTTATTCATTTAGCTGACACTTTTATCCAAAGCGACTTACAATTGGTGATATATGTCAGAGGTCGCATGCCTCTGGAGCAACTAGGGGTTAAGTGTCTTGCTCAGGGACACATTGCTGTCTCACAGTGGATTCGAACCCAGGTCTTTCACATCAAAGGCATGTGTCTTATTCACTGCACCATCACCACCCCTGTTTAAGGCTCAAAATGGAAGATAGACTGTCCAAGAATGTCCATGGTTAAGAATGTCCAAACATTGGAACCTCTCTAATGGGCAAGACAACAATGAAGCTTTAAAACATTAAATACTAATCATTTGACTGCATCAGGGACAGCAGGATATCTGGACATTGTATCAAGAGAGTTGTTATAGCCACAAAGTCATATGTGTGCTATGCATGCTCTTCTCCTTTTTGTTTTTTATGAAGATAGTGGAGGTTACAGTGGAGGGGACAGGGTGTAGCTGCAGCAGCCATGGAGAAGGAGAGATCTGACACATGCATTGCACAGACAGATATGACAGCCACCGCACTGATTAAATGAATAAAATTAACACTGTTAAACACAGCACAGTCATTTCATGGACTACTACATCACTACATCATGGAAATATCTTCATCATGTTAAAGACTGTGTCTGTTACTTTGTATTTTGGCAGTGAAAGTTTTTAATGTGCCAGTTAAAGCAATCTGTAAACCAAGTGAAACTGTGGCTGTCACAGTTCTGTAATATGCCCAGCTAATTTGGCCAGAATGAAATGATTGGCTGGACTACCCACCTGCCTATCTGCGAGGGCCATGGACTCAGTGACCATGAAAATGTGTTTTGAGGAAGTGGCTTTGGAGGGAGGCCTGAAGGGAGGGGGTCAGATATTTTCACTTTAATACTTTGAAAATCTAGCTGTTTTTGCTAGTTTCTCCAACATGACCTACCCTTGCTTTAAAGTAATCTGAGGTTGTCTGGGTTGGGTTGGGTTTGGTTTATCCCCTGATTGACGTGAGCCAAGCCATGATGAGCTCATTAGTTCCTCATGAGGCCAAAGGTGGAAAGAAATCTATGGGTACTTGAAGGTTGGTGAGAACTGTCTGTGCCCCGTACTTCCTCGCCCCCCAACCCCAGCTGCCACAAGGGGCAACAATGGACCCCTTCCACACTTGAAAACATCTTTAGACAAGCAAATAAACATCTGGTTGACTGCCAATTAAAGAGCAGCGCACAGCCACTTCCCAGAGCTTTTCCATAGGACCAGAAACTGACGGCTTCAAAAGAAATGGTGCGTGTCCCACTTCCTTATGTTCAATCTTATTGAAGTTGATCTCAGGTTCAGATACTTCATGATATAATATAATGCAACACCACACAGTACGACACAAAAAAAATTGGCGGAATCAAAATCTTTGGACCCCTGAAGAAGACTCTAGTGTGTATCGGGAGAAGTGGGACCTCTTCATTCATTTATATACTTTCATGCTAATTACACTGGGAAATAAGTTAACAGTATATACACATACATTGCATTTCATATTGTATGATATAGTATACAGCACCACACTTCTGTCCTCGTCTTTTAATCCTACATCTCAAATATTTTTCTTTTTCTTTTCCTAGCAAAAATGAATAACAAATGATTAGATATAAAAAGAAAATCTGTATGTAAGTTGTTGCTTAAATATTAGAAAGATAGAAACATTCTATTTATATTTCAAAGTACCACTTTTTCCCAGTCACTTCAGTGCTCATGTGGTCAAAATGAGTATCACGGAAGCAATACTCCCATACACAACTCTAATTTCATTGCATGTCCTCGTACACTTTTTGTCTTTAAAATGCTCTTTCTTCCCTTTCTTAGCCCAGACTGACCTGGTTTCGAGCCACTGTTCCATCCACAGGGTCGATGTACTCGAAGTTGTCAGCCCTCTCCACGCCGTATATGTGGTCTCCTACAGCAAACTTCTGGCTGGTGAATGCCTTGTCTGAGATTACTGCTTCCAGATCTCTCATCAGGTAAAAGGCTGCACGCGGGTCCAGGCCTTCATAGTCAAATCTGACCAACACATACATACACATACAAAGGCAATGAAACCACGACTGACGTTAGAAATGAAAGCTTTAATGAGAAATCAGGTCAGAGATAAACATACATTTATCATACATGTGTTGCTATTTGGCATATTATACATGTTAAAGACATTTTCAAAAAGATTCTGTAATACTTTTTCAAATTGGTTAAAGGTCTGACGCCGCATCAACAACAAAAAGTTAGTGAAGCCAGTTTATGGTTTTACGGTGATATTTAAAATGGCCCTATACTGCACAAGAGAATGTTTCTCATTTTCCAAAATGATAACAGATGTTTGTGTTTTGTGGACTTTTTTAGGTACTGGTCCTAGGCTTATCCTTTATGTGCTCTCCATCTACGTGTTGTGGGAAATCAGCATCAGAATAGAAAAATCCCCCCTGTGGGAACAAGAAAAGCTGCAGCAACTGTCAGTGGGAACGCTGACTGCAGTAACTATCTCTGCCTCTCACAGGGGAGAGGTTAAAATAAGAACTTGTGACAACCAGTGAGGAGGACTGGAGGAGAAATGGATGAAGGTGACAGCCTGGGAGACATATTTGGCTTTGGTAGGGATACAAGGGATTGAAACTTTTGAGAAAAGGGATTCATGACGTCAGTCTCAGGGCTTTAGTAATTTAAATTAAATAAATTCAAGATATAATCATTCATAGAAAAGAGAAAGAGATAAATGATTTTAAAAAATGGAGCGTGGATAAAAACAAATTATGAAAGCACGGCTCTTATTTAGCTGATTACCTGCAGAAGTAGTTACGTCCAAACTTGGCCCAGTGTTCTCGGACGATTTTCTCCACACCCTGTTTCCTGGCGGCCATGATGGACAACCACACCAACACTGACCACAAACCATCTTTCTCACGAATGTGGTCTGAACCTGGAGGAGAAAGAAGACACAAAAAGCACCACAAATCTTAATAAACCTCTCTTTGCATCTAAACTGAGATAATAAGAGATAGCATATAACCACAACACCACAACTCTGCAATGTGCCAAATTTAACTTTGGCGTTGTGCTAGACATCTAAAAAAAATGAAGTTATGGAATAATGAGAAATTCCTTTGGGTTGGCAGCCAGTTAGCTTAGCTTAGCCCAAAGTTTGGAAACAAGATGATGCAACTAGACTATGTTTGTCTAAGTCACTGCTTGTAGCCAGTAGTGCAGCACATAAACTCCTGTGAAACAAACAAATAATATTGTGATAGTGAGCAGTAGAGGTGGATATTTTTTATCTTTGGATTGAGCCAGGCTTGCTGTTTCCCACTGTTTCCAGTCTTTATGCTAAGCTAACCATATCTTCTGGCTTCAGCTCCATAATTAATGGACGAATATGAGAGTGATATTGATCTTATCAACTAATTCTCAACAAGGGTATTTCCCAAAATGCCAAAGAAAAACATCAACAACTTATAACTAACAAATGTAAAAAAATTAGCTTAGTTTACTCTACTGTATACAACAGAAGGTCAGGGAGAGTGCTTAAGCTTGGAGACGTACCAAACATCCCCACACAAATAATTTCTCTTGCTCCCCACCCTAAAACACACACACACACACACACACACACACACACACACACACACACACACACACAGAGGAGTAGTTCACACCCTTGATCAGTCTCCTTCACTGGGGAGCTATCAGTCTGTTCTTGAAAACAGCTGCACAGTAAAGGTATCTGTTAAGAGGACACTTTGACATTTTAATAAGATGGAATATGTTAGTAATGTTTCCCTGGCAGAGCTTGGAGCAGAAAATCAACTCAACCGTTACCATTTTAAGTTACGTGTACATTTATTTTATAAGAAAAACGTGGAGGTATCATTAAGTCTGTTTTATTGTATACACAAGTATTTCCTTTTGTTTTCTCCACCAAACACTGGAAACAAGCGCACTTCCTAGCCCTGTATCTGCCTCTACCAGTATTCAGCTGTTAGGAAACTGACAGTTGTAGTTATTTAATCCCTGTCTCAAAGTCTGTCTTCCTTTAACACAGAAAGAGACAGATGGGTCACCTTGAAGAACATACTTTTCTAATTATAATATTAAACCAAAGCACAACCAGATCTTTTCTAACCACACAGTAAATACGTCATAATTACGGTAATTATTGCAATAAGGCCTGTTATCACTGTTTAAAAAAGTTACAACAAGACTTATTAAATGGTGTAATAGTGAAAAAGCAAGTCCTAATGTCAGTGCTGCTGTATTCTTGACTCATTTAGGGAAGAAACGTTATGCACATGATGATAAGAAGAAAATACGTCTGACATAATTTGTTTTTATGTGTTACTAACTACAGTTTTTTCCCCTGATGATAATAGTATGTTGCGCAATGACTTTAAAATATCTAAAGATGGCATGATCCATTTGCAAACCACCAGAATATAATCAAAGGAACAATAACAAAACCTGCAAAAACATTCACATAACTGGCTAAATTAACACTTGCAAAAGTGTATGAGAGTTAGTTAAGAGCCAGAGTGGTGTACAGCTCTGATGATTTACTACTCTGGGCTCTCTCTGAGCTTTTGGCCTTACATGGGTAGACAACGAGTAAGCTCCCATAGTCCTCTGTGCTCTCTGAGTCTCTGCTCCTTCCATTTCTCTCCTCCTCGTCAATACCTCTCATATTTGGACTCTCCAAACTCCCTCTCCACTCTTTCATGCACGCTTCTCTTCCCTCCTGTTCACACCCACTAATAATGTTCTTCTCACTTAAAGCTGTTTCTTCCTTCTTCCCTCTTTTTTTAAAGTTAGATCTCCAATTAAAATAATGAGTCAGACAGAGGAGAAAGAGCAAAGCAAATTTGAAAAGAGTCCCATAAAACTGAAGGTAAAATAGGCCAGAGCTGTAAAAAGATGAAGAGAAAAAGGAGATATGGGCAGTAGAAAATGGGTAGATGTAGAGGGAGGGCAAGAGCGAACGTGCGTGTGTGTTATTTATACATGCACATTGCTTATATTTTCTGACTGTGTGTGTCTGTGTTTGCATTTATAGAAAACATTGCCACTGGAGGCCTATCTGCATGTTGCAGTGACTCAGGGAGAACCCTGTGTCCTTTTATAGCAGAAGAATGGAGATTATTTACACATGCAGTCAGGGTCACAGCCCTCACATCTATTACACGTTTCTGAAGGGAGACACAGGCAGTCAGGATGCACTGCTTACAACTCTAGACCTGGAACAGGCTGGTGTGGAAGAGTAGGGGAAAGTGTGATAAAACGTTTCACCTTTATTTTGAGGATAAACCAAAAGCAATTAGTGAATTAATAGAATTATTACATAGTTTGCTGTTAACATCTATCACAGTTTACAGGACGACTTCCCAGTTCCACGTTGACCTAATCTACTTACTGTACCTAAGGACATAAATTACAATAAGGCCTAAGGATAGAAGGTATCATATGCTGTAAAGATCATAAAGCTTTTGAGATTTGTAGGATTTCTTTGCAATGAGGAATTATTATTAGAAAAGTGGTTTATAAAACTTGGCTAAACTGTGGGCTTCTTTAAGCTGTGTTCAGACAGACAGCACTGAGTGAAAAGCACAAGCCCTCATTCATTTCAAAGAGACTGCTTTGCCACAACAGGTGTGCAGACACAAAGGGCCCTGGCAAAAGATCTACAGTCTCTACGTTTGCTGTCTTTAGTCAAACCAGAGTATTTTGTCGGATGAGCTTTTAAAACCATGCGTCTACTCTTCAAACAGGGCAATGCAGCCATAGGAATGCCTGCTTCCAACCTGTCTGATCGTTTAACCACTTGTGTTTCTTGCCCCTTTGCAAATCACTGTTGTGACATTTCCATGTTCCCAGATCTCTGAAATTACTTTGGTGAGTACAGTGTTATCATAACCAATAAAAATGATGGCCAAAACTACAAAGTTGTAATAAAATTTCTGTAAAATTTCCCTTCAATTTAAGATAAGGTTGATTGGACACACTTGCTGTGTGAGTGTTTCAGCAAGTCGCAGCTAGCAGCAGCTGGCCAGTGCAGTCTTCTACCGGAGGCCTAGTTTGCAGGCACCTCAACAACAGTTGCTGCTGAGGGAAGGGGATTTCTCAGTCACACCCCCGCTCACATTTTCCAAACCGGTCGAAGGACTTGAATCAGTGACCTTTTCTTCACAATCTAACAGGCTTCTCCTGCCTTGAACCTGTACTCGTCAGATTTCTGTATTAATGATATTTAGCATTCACAAAGTTGTCTTCATGAGTGGAGTCTTTTGTTGTTTGGACTGTGAGTGTGCTGTAGCATAATAAATGGTACCTGTCCCAAAGCTCTCCTCCCCGCAGAGGGAACAACGCCCAGAATCCATCAGGTTCCCAAAGTACCTCCAGCCTGTGGGAGTCTCATACAGTGCAAGTTTCATGGCTTTGGCTACCCTACAAACAAATAGAGAGACAACAGAGACAAACAAAAACAAACTAGTACTTTATGATCACAAACACACAATGTATTTATCTCTCTCTAATATCTAACGCCAGCCTTTCCCTGTTCCGATTTGGAGATAAGCTTACAAACAATCCCCTGACCTTTGAAATAAAGCAAACCAAATGCTGTATGAGAAGCGTCATCTGCCAGCAGCTCATCCAATAACTTAATAAGGCAAAGGCAGCAAGAACAAAGTGTGTTAACCTTTTAGCTGATGTTTGCTTTGAACGTGAGTCATGCACTCGCATAGGGACAGGAAGAGAGGGAGCATGTATGTGTGTATGTACATCAATATATGTGGATGTTGGGGTCCTGGAGAGGTATAAAGGTGCTGACAGGGACAATATGTGGGAGGAAAGAGAGTACAAAGAAACTAAAGGGGAACAGAGCAAAGTCCAAGAAAACTTTCCAGTGCAAATTAAGAGTGCAAATACAGAAAATTAACTAGCAATTACAGTAACATGACTTATAAAGCAGTACATTTTTAGAAAAGGGTTGAAATATTGAAAAATCCCTGTAATTAAAATATGATAAGTAATATTAAATAATCAAGTCATCAGCACTTAAAATAATCAGATATTGAGTACTTTGACATAGAGCCAAAGTCCTGCCCCTCTCTTTTGGCTATCCTCTGTTCCACTAACATACTAACATAAACAAAAAAGCTCCTCATGGGGTTTTCTGTCTATATTGTAAACTAAATGGGTCAATCTAACATAACGATTTACATCAGTAATAACATTTTAGTCAGCCATTGGCACAATGTCAAAGGCTCATGGCCGTGGCTATTGTTAAGGACACAAAGGGGTGTCATCGTGTTTGTTTCTCGAAAATGAAAGGTCTTATGACCTGTGGAAGAGTTTACATTCTGCAGTTACATGCTCAAAGTATTCAAGGTGGTTCCAACAGACTTTGTAGAACCAGTATCTTTAAAGGAGCTATCATCAATATTTTTATAATAACATAACTATTTGTATGTGAAAAGAGTCGCTTGTAGTGTTGAACCTACGGAGATTTATCACCCAACTTTGTAGTTCCACTCATCTTTTTGGAGCATTTCAGCAACTCTCAGCTTACTGTTTTGGTTTTACAACCCACAGCTGTTTTGGTTCACTCTCAATGCTCTCAAAGAATAGATCCAGCAGCAGAAGGCAGTTGCTCTCAGCAAAGTTAGCGACCAGCAGGTGAACATAGGGGAGCATTTAGCAGCCATAGAGAAACATGTACTTCACTCAGGAGTTGGGAGACTATAATAAAGCTAAAAGGAGAATGAATATATGACTTACATTCATTAGGTGGTCAAAATAACTTCTTATAAATGCTAATGTTTCTCCGTGTCTGCTGGAAATGCTAACAAGTTCACCATAGCAACTGAAAAGATGGTTTGTTGTGTATTTACAGATATTTTTCTGACAATTTGGCAGGGGCCAAACATTCAGTTAAATCAAAGTTAAATTGATGTAATAACAATAATACTTTTTTAATTTCTCAACAGGAATTATATTCCTGACAGTTTGGAAAACGCATTGAAACAATATTTAGAGTACTGTACATTGTGAATGAGATATTTTAGTTTGCAACAAAGTCAGCTACTCAGCGTCCTCCCCATCCCCACACATTGCTCCTCAACCACGTACCACACAGCCTCACTAACTGGTGCAAAATGTAAACACAATTCCCAGGACTCAGCTAAGAATTGCTGGAAAAATATGCAATGCAAAACACAGTTGTTGCTTCCAGAGAACCCAACATACAGAACTGTCAATCTCAAATGCTTGTACTGTGGGAATTCACAGTGCAATAGCATGCATTGTGGGTTGGTCTCAGGGTTTTTAAGTGGTCGTACAGGTCCACGCAATCATAATGCAAATAAATAAACCCCCCAGTGCCCAGCATAGTTGTTTACATGAGGTTGGGATAAATTACCAAATAAGAGTGACCAGCTTTATTCCCCTCTGGGGGAGCGAGAACTGGAACGGAAAGCCTGGAATTTCTAAAAAGAAAACAGAAACTCTGGCCTTCTGACGAGCTTTTGACGTTTTAAACAGCACGTCCACAGCCAACATAAGCACTGAACTGACCATACCAGCGCTCGGTTTCAAACAATGTTGCAAAACTGTAGGGACGAAACAGTATGTGAATAGTGAGAGTCGTGTTTTCTCAAGTTTGATGATTGCACCAGCTGAGCTTTAACTCAACAACAGCATAAACACTGTGGTGGAAAAAACACACATACCCATACATAGCCTTCATGCACAGATACACACTCAGGGAAACAAGCGCAATCGACTAACAAGTTCAGCATGGCCTTTTTCTACACTTTCAATATGACATTCTTCAAACAAAATCACAGTCAGAAATAAAAAAAAAACTGGTTTTAGATACACTAGTACACAATTGTCGAAGTAATGGAGGCAAATATATACAATCACAGTCAAACACACACATATATAAACAGATACAGTACACTGTCTCAGGCCAGCCAGAAAAATGCTGGCACATGAGTACGACTGGAGACACAGGGAGTAAACTTGGAAGGTTTCTATTTAAGGCTGTAATCCCCCCTGTGTGTAGGTGTGACCTCTCAACTATAAGGCTTTACAGTCCATCCATATCCATTTTCTCACACTACTAGCGAGCAGAATTTGCGTAAGACTGCATGAGTGGTCATGTGCCTTTATCATGCACAATTCAGGCTCAAGGCACAAAATCCATTCGCTGTATTGACTTTTTAAACCTAAGCCTTCGAAACAAGGACTGACTGCGTATGAAAGTTGGGTTGTGTCATAGTCACTCATTTCATTGATAGATTTAGAAAATAATTAGCAGTTCACTATCAGTTTGTGTGTAGAAAAAAATCACTATCATTGTCATTAAATGTACGAATAAATAATTCCATTTCAATATCCTGTCTTTAAAATGATATACAAATCACTTAATTTAAACAAAGTTACTTTTCCAATGATACACTCCATGGGTCTGCTTTTACTCACATATCTTGTAAAATGTCTGGTACATTCCTCTTTAGGATGGAACAGCACTGTAGCCAGAGATGAGGCTACTATAAAATAAAATAGCCTTTCTGCAATCCCTATCCTATTTCTTTGCCCCCATAAGGTGAGAAGGGTGGACAGAGATTTCATAACTAGGCTCAACTATGTCTACCGACGACAATCATCCGCACTCTCCGGGCTCAAAGCTCCGGATTACAAACTTACACACACACATACACACACTTACAGTATGACTTCACAGACAATGAACTCACACATAGCACTAATCAACCAATATCTCCTTTGTTTTCTTACTGCCTATCTTTGTATATATCTCTCTCATGCATCGGTAAATACTGAGGAGTAATGTGAGGGATGAGGTCTGCAGAGTGAAATATTGCCAGCTTTTGGCCTTGGCTTGATATTTTACCAAACATAGCATCCAGTGGCCTCTCTGCTCACCTCCCCCTCTGAAGAGAGCTCTGCCTGGACTTAAAAGCTTTAGATTGGCATTCAGACAAAAAGTGCAGCATGCTGGAGCTTTACTTGGGCTGGAAGTGTGAGCGTTTCTTGACCTGAACCAGGAACCCTCACTGGACACCACAGAAATTTAATACAATGAAGATGTTGCCATAGCAGGCCAACATAAAAAATAAAATTAAGATGAGATGATTTCTGTAAATGGTCATGTCTACATTGTTTTATGGAATCAGTATCAAAATACTTTTCTGACATCAGTTCAGAACTGTTTTCTAGGATTTTCCAAAGCTATGTCAAAAATATATTTACCAACCAATAACATTATATCAGGAGAAAGTGTGCTTGTTGGGTCAGTGTTTAACTTGGCTACCCTCTGCATCTTGCTTCCTATCAAAATATTGGTGTGTAATACTACTCTTGACATTTTTCTTAGTATGTCTTTTGAGCATTTCTCGTTTTTTTAAGTGATACAAATGAACTATACCAGTTGGCAACTTTACATAGGAAGATAAGTCCAGTCCTACCAAAACTGGCTTGATAAGTTCTTGGGAACAGGCACAGCGGTAAGTAACAGGGCAGATGCCTAAAATCCATTGCATTAAGAGGGAAATAAATACACAAATAGGAATACAAATTAATGTCATGCAGCTCTTAAGTGTATTTACTGTCACAATAACCAGTAAGCTACTAGCTACAACAGGGGGACTGTTGCAATAGTGTGTTCAAATTTGCAAAGCTGAATAGTTAGACAAACGTAATGGATAAACAGTTGAAAGTGGTCGTAGTACAAATGCAAACATGACTAAAACTACTGAAATGTTTGAAATTAATTTAAATGAACACATTTGGAATGTCACTGATGACGGTTTCTTGAACTCGTCTGATAAGGCTGTGGGTGTACGTTAAGCAAAAAGGGTTGGAAACCACTGGTCCATAACAGTAGCCCAATGACTCTTTCATGCCAAATCAGGGCAAATCGACACTCCTTTTTAAAGGAACCTCCTACATCTGTGCGAATCTATTGTGTTTACTGTTTCTGGGTTCATTTTCTATTTCCCACTCTGCCAAAACATCAAAAACATGTTCCAAATACCACAATAATCAAGGGACGCATAGCACAAAAATTAATCCATAAAACACACACACCCTGCAGCAGTAGCACATCATGTCTAACAAAGGCTTAAGCATTGCGTGCATATGTGAGAGACAATGTGATCTTCTAAATACCTTGGTTATCCTAGTAACCAGCACAACAGCAATAAAAACAGTTCAGCTACTGCATAACATTAAACATTTGACCTCTCTACTTTGCAGTGCTAATCAGCGATTCAGTACATGAACTCAAGAGTTCATCCTGGTGACAGGCGCACCAGAGGCTCTGCCCTCTCTTCTCCCTACATCCTCCCATCCCTGGAATGGTTAAAGGAGAGGCAGATGTTTCCTTTACCAACATTTCCCCTCCCTCTTTCAATTCCACCAAACACTCCCCCCTTCCCTGCATCAGCCCTCGCTTGCAGTTTGTGCACAGAGAGACAAAGGCGCCCACGCACACAATTTAGTAAGACATACACTCTCAGGCTACCCAAGAATGAAAGATTCATCACCTGTAACTCCAGCCTCTTGTCCATCTGAATATAACCGGTTTCCTACACAACTTAACATCCTCTGCTCATCTGAACACAAATACTCTCTCTCTTGTTCTCCCTTATTCCCCCTGGACACACACAGCCACATTCAGAGTATCCATGTCACATTTTTCAAGGCTCACAGTTTGCTTGACTATGCACACACACTCAGCAGGGAGTGTTTCTCAGTGTAAACACTCAGCACACACACACTCGCTCTCCTAAATAGGCCTACTCTTGGGCCAACTCCAGGGTCCAACACCACACAACTAAGTACTTCAACACTTCCTGGAGTTTGTCAGAGACATGCAGATATACATTGCCCATCTAGAGACAGCAGTGTTACGTCAGGGACTCAAGTGGCGCCTCTGAAGCCAAGAGTTGAACAAAGTGACCCTGTCGGGCTGCAACAAGTAATTATCCATAAGTGCTCATAGAAGAGGGTAGGTGTTCTTTGCATAAGACCACATACCCTAGAGTGTGCTGGTGAAATTGGGTTTATCAGGGGAAAAAATTCAAATCTTATATAACGCAATTTATTTCTGACTAACCTCTTCAGAAAGCCCAGAGCATGATATTATCTGCAGGTATTATCAGTAATAGACATCATACTGTAAGGTAATTCTGCTTCTCAGAAGACTGCACAACCATGATAGAGTTTCCAGGAAATTAATTTTATGCTATCATAAATATAGAAAAGGCAAAGGCTGAGAAAATAGACAAAGAGAGATGAAGGAGATATTTTTAAGCCATTTTATCTACACTAAGTGTGCTCTGTATGAGATGTCCATGGCTCAGGGTTGTAATGGGACATGTGACATTTGTGTCTCAGGTCTCAGTGTGTGTTTAGGGTAGGCTGACTTGGGAGACAGCGTAAGCAAAACTTTCAAGCAGCTATTTCAATGTGATAACTACGGTTCAACATCATAAGACACAGCCTTAGGCGAGGAACAGTGCAACAGTGTCTGAATGATGTGTGTGTGTGTGTGTGTAGGAGTCTCTGAGTCTACACTAACAAGGGCGACCAATAATTCTGTGATGTAACATCCCACTTCACATATTTAAGCATCACTTTTCCCTAACTGTGAAACCCAGAGAGATCAGGATTGGCAGTGAGGTCACTTCCTTAATGTCTGCCAGTGCTAACACATACTCACATTTTCTCACACACACACACATTCCCGACAGGCAGTCACACAGGCACTTTCTGTACATGTCAATTATGCAACTATCCTGGTTAGTGATATAATGTGTATTTCCTGGTTGTGTTTAATACCAACACAGGAAATGGTGTGAGGTTCCTAAGCTGCATCAAAAGCAAGGGTTCGGAAGTTAAGGTGGAGGATCGTCATATTCTGGTGTCCCAGGCTTGGGATCCATCACTGTAGTCAGCATGACGTTTTAGTTATTTGATCCTTAACATTTAAGCCACTGCGTAGAATTTGAAATGTTTGGCTTTCCCAGTGTAATAAAAAAGACAATGTGACAGGCCATGTGAAATGGCCACCTCTACCCTCTCACAGAGTAAGGATTAGGGATGTCCCGATCAGGTTTTTTTGCCCTCGAGTCCGAGTCCGAGTCCGAGTCATTTGATTTTGAGTATCTACCGATACCGAGTCCCGATACAAAACTTCTATAATACTTTAAAAAAAGAATAAAGAAGAGCGAAAAAACAGATCCAGGATGTTCCTTATTTATTATTTAATTCACCTTATTTTAATATTCAACAACTCTGAGGTAGATTGAACAATCAAGTAATAAATAACATCTATATATATATACATTTATATCCGAGTCCTGATCGGGAGGTAATGTCCGATTCCGATCGAGTCTGAAACAAAGTGATCGGGCTCGATTTCCAATCTCATGATTGGATCTGGACATCCCTAGTAAGGATACTGTGACGAATGAGCTGACAGCAACACATACAGTGTACACTTGTCACTGGGATTGTGACATTTTTTACAAACAAAAGCTCCAACTGCCGCAACCAAAACCGACCACCCCATTCACATTTTTACAGAAAACGCAGCAACCTGCAACAGAGACGGTTGAAACAGAATCAACTTTTGGAGGAATGCAACCCAATGTCAAGCTACGGAGGCCAATCCTGCCACAGTTCTCCACAGTCAGCCTGAAATATAGCTGAAACTATCCAGGCGGAGTTCATGGACCAAGCTATGATACTCTATTGGTTGTCTCCTTGTTTGGTTTATTTTGTGTACCCAGCTTTAATGACTGTGTCTGAAAAATAGCCATACCAAGAAGCTTCTTATGTTTTGTGTTAATTTGTTTGAGAGAGAGACAGAGACAGTGGTGGTCGAGCAACCTAGAGAGTGAATGAGGACAGGAGAGGAGCACAACAACTAATCGTCGCAATGCTGGATTTGGTCTGAATCCAGCCTTAAGGGTCGGGGTGAGGCTGTGATAAAAGACAATAAATACTAATATGAGCTCAAAAAGGGGTTTGTTTAGACACTTGTTGGAGTTGGCAGATGAAAACCTTGAAATTAATTAATTTTATGTTTAGATTTAACGACTCATTACATAATAGATTTGAATAGGTTTTAAGGACTATTTTATAGAGAAAACCAAAAACGGCATGAACACTGTTGGGCAGCACGGTGGCCTAGTGGATAGCACTGTGGCCTCACAGCTTTGAAGGGGTTCGAAGCCAGCCGGCCGGCCTTTCTGTGTGGAGTTTGTATGTTCTCCCTGTATGTGCGTGGGTTTCCTCTGGGTGCTCAAATCAAAAACCCCCCGAACATGTTAGGCAGGTTCTCCAGTTAGTGCCTTTTGACCAGACACTGCAATCAATCTGGAGTTGGTCCCCTTGTACAGTGGCTGCCCACTGCTCCCTTCAGGGATGGGTTAAATGCAGAGGATGAATCTCGCTACATGTATGTGACATATATAGTACCTTTACCTTTTACCTTTTGAAGACAATACCCTGTTGAATGTACATATACATAGTCTGCACTAACTATAGTTGATCTTCATTCCCTCATTGTATTAAATGACACATTTCTATTGAGCAGCATTCTGTTGAAATCCTCAGTGGGGTGCAGTGCTGGGATCACTCCTACTAGAACAATGTTAATGGGGGTGACTTTAGCTGTGATCACATCCTCTCACTCAGCACCCTCTGCTAGGCTCTAGTCTTACATAACAGACAATATTTATAGCTGGTGAGTAACTGTGTGTGTGTGTGGGATGTGTGTGTATGTGATCTCACAGTCTTATTCATTGTGGGTGAGTCTTCGTGTGAGAGTGTCTCCAGAGATTGGGCTGCTGCAGGAGTTTGTGGAGAGAGGTTGAGGTAGTGTGACAAATGAAGGCACCCCTTAGACATACTGAGTGTGTGTGTGTGTGTGTGTGTGTGTGTGTGTGTGTGTGTGTGTGTGTGTGTGTGTGTGTGTGTGTGTGTGTGTGTGTGTGTGTGTGTGTGTGCAGAGGTGTTTAAGCGTGGATTGTACCTGTCAAGGGCGGTGCTGGTGGCCATACTCCGGGCAAAGCCCTTGACTCCCAACTGTCTGAAGTAGGGGATGGTGGAGAGGTTGGCAGCCATGATGGCCACTGAGTCTGACGGGTTCACAAAGAAGCCGTTTTCTCCAAGGATCATGTACCGGTCCTGACAACAGTACAGTATTTAGTACAGTGTGAGTCAACTCATGTAACTCATGTAAGTTATTAGTTTTTAATATAATAATGTGAAGAGATAACTGCATACAGACTAACCTTGACTGATTTAGCATTAAAGGCAGTAACATACGATAAGGCTGGTGATCTTCAAAATTTTGCTTATTGTCATCTAACCCCATGAAAAGACCAAAACCAACAATGAACTGATTGTACTAACAATCTATTCCTCTGTGCCACAGATCTCCATTGTTGTCTAGAGATGATTAAAAACACATCAATAAACAGGCTTTGAATGAATTATTGAATGTATAGCTGAGTGACCATAACTCAGGAGATCCCAAGGCAAATTATATTCTAGTATATTCTATAAATCATATTCACATTACATTCATCCTCCATCGTTCATTCATATCAGAATATACTGGGTTTTCCACCAAATCTACTTTTATTTTATGTTGCAAAGGGCCATTACTTTATGACATAAAACAAGTGATGGGGCCATAAATTCAGTGCTAAAGCTTTTGTGTTATGTCAGCCAGTGGGATGAGTAAGGGGCCTTTGAGAAAATCACTTCCAACTTCTCACAAAAGTAACTTTTATCACATTTATTTAACAGTGGTTATACTACGTAGACATCAGATGTCTTACCCCATCTGCATCAAATGCAGCTCCAAAGCCAAAGTCACCACCTTTCATGGCGTCTACAAGAGACGTGGCGTAAGTCAGGTTAGGCTCTGGTGGTCGGCCACCAAAGTCCTCCAAAGGGACACAGTTGACAGCAGAGTTAGCAGGAGCTCCCAACTCATCGCACAGGATCCTACGTACGTAAGGGCCCATCACTGTAACACAACACGAGGAAAGCGGCGAGTCAAGGAGAGGAGAAGAGAGGAAAAACAGTTAAATTTCCAAAAACAGAAACAGCTCGTGGCCTATATACGGTAGATGATGAATTGTCTCACCTCCATTCATGGCATCTATGTGTATCTTGAGCTGATCTGGTCCTGTGAGAAGACTTTTAATGGCACTGAAGTCAAAGATGTTTCGCAGAAGTTGTAGATACACCTCAACTGAGTCTACAATCTCCACTTGAAACACAGATGAGAGAAAACGATTAGATCAATGCGGTTAGTACAGGATGGCAATGTGTTTGTTTGTTTGTATGCATTTGAGCTATAAAGAAGTTTTGTACACAAAAGGCCTGTTTCTCTCAAATATTGTTCACAAATCTGTCAAAATTTGTGTTAGAGAGCACTTGTCCTTTGCCTAGATAATCCATCCACCTCACAGATGCTGATCAAGATGCTGATCAGACAGCATGGATATTGCACAGGTGGGCCTTAGGCTGACCACAATAAGACCATTTGAAAATTTGCACATTGTGTACAATGATGAACAAAAGTGTTGCATTTATAATTTTGTTCAGTACATATAAGACTTTATGAAAACCCTTAATAAATGAGTGGTTTTATAAAAGTTAATAGACCACATAGTGATGCTTTATAGTTATGTTTTAACCTTTAAAATGGTTGTATATAATTTTTGATGGCTTATACCTGATCTATAAAGCATTAGAAAACAATGTATTCACCATTTATAAATGCAATAGTTACAAATTAATAACATTTTATAAAAGGGTGAGTTCTTAGAAAGTGGTACCAAAATGTCTTTTCCAACCGATATGAGCTAATCTTGGATAAATCAATTAACATTGTTTATAACAGCTGATACATGACAATTAAAAAAGTAACAAAGAGATGGAAGATGGATCCCTCAATCTTGTTATGAGTGTTGTTGTTGTATAGTTTGTGCACCAGGGGGCACTCTGCAACTCCCTTGTTGGTAAAACATGTTTACCACAAAACACATCAATCTGCTGGTAATCAACTGTACTTTTGTTCAAACTGCTATTTAATTACAATAAAAAAATATTTTTTAAACTGTATTATGTCATGTTATTTTGGGGAGGTTTCTAAACATAAAAAATGTTAGGGACAATCTTTGTTTATGTTATGTGCTGAATAGAAGATCTTTTTTTAATATATATATAAAACCTGAATTTTAAAATCCTCAAACATCAAAATCTGTATTGGTCTTAAAAATCCCATATCGGTTGGGCTCTAGTTTGCTCTATTGTAACAAATGAGTGAGTGAGTTAATATTGCACCTCTGAAAGGTTTGAACTTGTTCTCCAGGTCAAATTCTTGTCTTCCCAGCCTGGACAAGTCAATGCGGAGATCAGGACAGATGGCATACTCCTCAAGCGTCCGGCTCACCTGGTAGATTCTCTCCATCACTGTGTCTGGAGACGGGCCTACCACACAAAGAAAGACATACAATCAATATGTGTAAACTTACCAAACACTAGCATTTATATGTGTTTGTTAAAAATATCACTGACCGATTGTTTCAAACCTTTACCCTTAGAATTAAAAAGATCTCAATAGGAAGAACAAACATGGAAAAATAAGAAAACCAGCACTCGTTTTCAGTGCTCACCTCCATTTGCCACATTGAACTTGATTCCAAAGTCTCCACCGGGGCCTCCGGGGTTGTGACTAGCTGTGAGGATGATCCCACCAATGGCCTTTATTTTCCTGATGATGCAGGAAACAGCAGGGGTGGACAGGAGGCCATTGTGGCCAATTACCAGACGACCAATCTGCACAGCACAGATAATAACAAGGAGCAATGTCAGCTGCAGGTCAATCCAGGATCCAATTGAAATAATGCTTTCTGATAAGCAAGAATTGTCTTGAAAGTTTAGGGGTCTACTCTCTTTTTGTGGCTGCCTTGGATCGGTCTAACTGGACCCGAACGCTGGCTCAAAGTATCTCATCATTCTACAGGTGACTAATTGACAGCTCACTTTAAAAAGCAAAATGATCTTCCCCAACAGGGTGCCTAAATAACAGAGCTGCCCTTTCTATTTATAATTTGTATGCTACTTTTAAAGTGGTAATACCACCAGCCTCCCATAATTCCCTTGCATATCAGCTATTCTAAATAAAAGTGTCCTCACTGGAGAGGAATTTATTCTCTTGACGTCAGTGTATCCTCTTAATATCCGGCATGTTGCATGTGTATATAACGGACAGGCAAAAGAAATGAGAGAAAACCCTAAGAAATGTACTCTGTACTCATGGTACTATGTGTAATAACCTAAGAACTAGTATAATCTGTCAGTTCCCCCATATGTTTTGATTGTTTTCAGTAGTGTAAGAGGATTAGTACATGCATTGGGTGGTTTATCTTCAAGTGTTGCCATATTCTGACTCTTGGTTCAATGCCATTTGACAGGGGATCCCCAAAGTTTGGCCTGAGAGAGATGGAACAGCGGGAGATGGGGGAACGAATGTAGGCAGGAAAATAGAGCAGGATGGATGGAAGTGCTGATAAGGCCGATGTCAAGAGACACTTGGCTGGGCAAGCAGAAAAACTGACTGATCTAAAAAAACAAATTATATCCTCTTCCAATTTTCCTTTGGAACCTGTCCAAACCAATCACAATGATCTCAGAGCAAGCATTTTAAATGATCTCAGGGGATTTTCTTCCTCTCTGTCTTCCTCTTCTCATTTATCTGCTGCTGACACTTAAAAGAATTCAGACACGTTTTGGATGGGTGACAAGTTTGCATGTGATAATACCACAGATTATTACTGTCTTTCACCTAAATGTAAAGGTTCATGTTTCCATCTGTGTGAGGAGTAATTGCATGCCTGTGATAAAAGTTGACTTCTCTGTCTTTCATAGTGTTAAAGGTAGATGTAAAGCTACATGGTAGGAAAGGCAAAGATAGGGAGAAGATTAAGTGCATCTGTGTGACAGAATGTTTTTCTTATTTCCTACATTGTAGTCATTACTCTTTAGATTAATCCGGCAACCTCTTGTGGGGGGTCCCGACCCCAGTGGGGCAACAGCATTCACACCTGAATCCATTATGTTCTTCCTCAGGCAAAATTTTCAAAATCATTCTTGGCAAGCAGCCTACATTTAATCTTTGTTCTCCATTGCGATGACAAGCAGCCAAAATCATGTTTGACTTTACCTGCTAGTTTTTTTCGTTTTCATAAATGTTTACATGCTTACACAATTCCTGGTAGCCTACTCTGATCAACTTTTTAGGCCTACTGTATGAAAAATAATTAGAAATGTTAATCGTATGCATAATTAGTGTTTCCAATATGTTTATGAAGTCGAATAAATGCATGACAGTCTTCATAAGTTAAGACTTGTGGTCGCCCCCTCTCTTCTTACCCCGTTGGCAGCTGCCATCTGCACTATCACCTCGGCGGCAGCTCGGCTGAAGTAGCGGCCGTCGCTGCCCACCACCATGGTGCAGCCCTGTCGGTCCCGTAGGTCGATGGAGGACAACACGCTCTGGATGTAGTTCTGCAAGTAGTTCTTCTTCCCCTCGAACACCGCTGTCTTCCGCCGCAGACCGTTGGTACCGGGCCGCTGGTCGTCGAAGGGGGCGGTTTGGACCGTCACCACCGGGATGGGGCTTGTCTCCATCCTCCTCGTCGGAACCCAACGGGAGGACGCCGATCAAGAAACCTGAAGTTTAGTTTTGAAGTTTGCTTCTGGTGGTATCCGTCTACAGAGTAAAAGCCCGAAGAAGGACCTTGTCAGCCTGTGAAGTGAGGTTACAGTTGTTCTTCCCTGCTGAGGAGGAGAGCAGTGACAGCAGCCCCACGCAGTGATGAATCGGCTATAATGAAAAATGTACTCACCTCGGCAACTTACGTTACAGCCTAGAGCGCTGCATCCCTCAGTTGGCCTATACTGAACTCAACTTTTAGCAAAGCTGTTCTCTGCTGTTCGACAACTCCCCCTTTTCCCAATAAGCCTGAACAACTGACTACAAGAAAAAAATCAGGGAGGGCCAAAATCTTCAAGGCCCACAATCAGCTGAGCCTCAGGCCAAAAATAGACTTTTGGCTGATGGCAGAGGGGAATTGTGTCGTGACCGATCTGCAACCGGAGACTGCCTGTGTCTGTGCTGTCTACACCGTCTACACTGTCCGGTATGAAGGCATAAGTCGGAACTGTATTTACTTTATAAGTGGGAAATGACAGCGCACTGAGCAGAACTTCACTCCCTCCAATAGAAAAGCTTATCTTTTTCATCTGAGCCACATTTGTTTCAGGATCTTCAGTTGCACATCTCGCTTTCTCCTGCGGGTTCTCGGAATAGGCTATACTTGTGGTAGCCAATATGGCTTTTAAATGCAAGAAGGAAACAAATCTGTGACATTGCAATTTTCAGCTTGCAATCCCGTGTCAGGAGTAACGAAGGCCACCGCAAGAAATCTGTCAGTCTGCATTGTGTCTGCTCCAATAATTGGTAAACAGTGCAACCTTGAGGCAGAAGGGGAGAAGTGCACTTTTCTTATTAAAAGGCGCGCTTATGTTTCATCTCACAAATAAATAGGCTATTATCTGAACAGCTATTTTAATGTTTTTTAAAACCTTAGATCATTTTAAACTAGCCTATTCATTTTGAGAAGTGGGATCGTGCCTCTCTTACACATAGTTTTTTCAATGCGTCAAATGAAAGTAGATGAATAAATAAATGCATGATGTATATGCTATTATTTGAAAAGGTGAACAATAACAGTAGGCGTGTCATTGTTTTGACCGTTATTTTGTTCAAAGGGGACTCCTCCAACTTTAAAGTATGTACTGGCATCATCCTTATTGATCTGCTCGTTTTAAAAAAACACATTGAAGTTTATGTTTTGAACGTCTATCATTATCTCAATTATATCTTCCTAACAGCCAAACGACTGATTTTAATATTTTAACCGGGGGTTAAGGACGAGTCGACTTTTAAAAAATAGCCTAATTTAAATAGCAAATAACAAACGCTATGTAGGCCTGTATTATTTGAACAGTTTGACTATAATAATGGTGAGATATAGTGAATTTAGGAGACAATTAAAAACTGTCTGCATTCTGTTTTAACTAAACTTTCTTTTGAAACTTAGTTACGAACTGATGAGTCATCGTAAAATAAGAAAATCAAATGAAAGAAATAAAAAATGTTTTGACTAGCAATATGGACAAACAAGCATTAATATCAGGTGATTTTTTTTTTCTAATTACATACTGTGGTTAAATAATTTTTCTTATAGGCTAATTCCACTGCGCCCCGACCCAAATAATTCCATACAAACTGCAAAAAAGAGCTTTAAACAATAAACATCACAGTTATTTTCAAGACATTTATTTTGACACATTAATAACAAAAACACATTCATTAACAAGGATTTCAACTGCAGCACGTGTCACAACAAATATATTACCACTCATCTTATTTACATTGATTTACTTTGAATGTCAACGCACATAAATATCATGCAATTAAAACATTTCTTTAAGAAATGAGCTACGCCAATGTGTCTTCACATAGCATCAGACATAGACACTGTGAAGTTCCTTACAACCAAAGACTTCAGCAGTGAGGGTAAGAGAGCCTGAGATGCTCATTTATTAAAGGAGCAGAGCTCAGCATGGTGGGGGGGCAGAATGGAGTCCTAGGAACCTGCAGAAGCGTCGGAACCAAAGAGGCAGCAGGGCCCGACATCAGATGGCCGTACCCAAGAGCGCCGTGAGGGCCCTGCTGTGGATTTGGGTTCTGTGGACTAATGGGACAGGGTTTGCTCATGATACTTTCAATGCTGAAAGAGCACTTCGCCTGCGGGCCAGGCTTCGGCTCGGCGCAGTGCGGCGCTCTTAAGTCTTTAGGCCCATTGCATTTCCCGTGACTGTTCAGAGTTTGTGGTAGAAGACGATAGGAAGAGGGAGGCATCATGATGCCCTCCTGCAGGGGCATGTACCGGATTGGAGCAGCGGGCGGGGGGCTTGCCTGGCCCTGTACGCAGTATGGTTGCCCGTATGGCCGGTAGCAGTTCAAGCTGGAATAAAACATAAGTCCCTCCTTGCCAAGTTCCGGGTGGTTTCTCTTGAAGCGCTTTCTTCGCCGAAGGAAGCTGCCGTTGTCGAACATGTCCTCTGAAGCAGGGTCCAGAGACCAGTAGTTACCTTTGCCCGGGTTTCCAGGCTCCCTCGGGATCTTGATGAAACAGTCATTGAGGGAGAGGTTGTGCCTGATGGAGTTCTGCCAAGCAGGGAACTTGTCTCTGTAGTAGGGGAACTTGTTGCTGATGAAGTCACAGATGCCACTCAGCGTCAGCTTCTTCAGCGGGCTTTGCAGGATGGCCATGGTGATGAGGGCAATGTAGGAGTAGGGAGGCTTTACTGAGCTGCTCTGGGCTTTCTTAGACAGCGGTGCGTCTGCGCAGAAACTGTTCTCGCTTTCCCCCGAGGAGTCTGGCTCTGAAGAGTCAAATTCAGCACCAGATTCTGCTGAGGAGCCGGGGTCCGTAGAGCACTCATTTCGATATGAGCGCCCGTGGGTAGGCTCACCCACTATGTCAATCTCAACCTCCTCTAGAGGCAAAGCAGCGTGTTGTGAAGCTTCAAATTCACTGGAGAGAGTCATGGTCACACGCGGAGTGTTCAAATACGCGCACAAACTCAACTATGCCAAAGTGACATAAATGATTCGCTGTGCGTAAAAAGCAAAAAGGCCCCTATTCACGCGTAAAGGCGCATGTACCGTCTGCTTCTTCTTGAACCTGGTGGCTGTTTGCTGTGGTGATGGAAGCTGAGGCTTTATATGCTGGAAGGCGGCTGCCCTGCAGGCCAGTCCCATTAACCCTTTGGGCCTATCAGAATGGTCCCCTCACCCCGGGGAGCCGGAGAAGGCAACACAAGTGGGGTGGGGGTGAGGGGGACTTGGGGAGTACTGAAGTGCGCACGGCCCAGTTTATAGATGGCAATTTGTTGTAGCTACTTTAGAAAATATGGATACGTTTTTAGGCATTTCATTTGAACTGCCAAACGATTAAAGTGTGTGCCAGCAAAAATGGCTACATAGAAAATCTCTAAAATAATGAAGGCAAACATTAAAGCGTATACTGCTTTAAAGTTTATACATCCTTTTATTAAACCATTAATTGACTCATGCGTAAAGGCTCTACACATGACCAAAATCACTAATAGTGTTATTTTGTTATATTTTTGCACTAGTAAATACGTGCACAATGGTTGGTGTGCACCGCTGTGAGCCTGATGTAGACATTGCCCTGTGTCTGACGTGTAGAAGCTACCAACACCAATGTATATGGGGATAAAGTTAAATCTTGATATTTGGATCATTTGATATTACAAATTCTACAGCAGCACAGTCGGAGGTGGGATGTTCTTGGGAACTTTAACACCACGCCTAGCCCGTGATAAGAAACAAAGTGTTTCCCCCTTCAAACCCCCGCGGGTTCGTTTAGTTTGCCACCTCTGGATGCCCGCGGGTGGTGTGACCATGAAAATGGCCGTGGTAGGGCTTCCCGCAGCCAGCAGAGAAAAGAGGTAATAGTCGCCTTAACGAGGCCATCAGCATCAGAATCGAGTAGGAAACGGCTCAGCTGCACGGTGCGCCCTGGGCTGCAGTACTCAGCTCGGCTTTACGACCGGGATGAATAAGCAGAGCCATCCTCAAAGCAAACCGGTTCAACAGCGGACATGTGATAAAACGTGCTGCTATCTCCATTGCAAATGAACGAGTTGGGAAAACCCCACCTATTTTGTCACCTGACTGGGCCTACTGTGTGTGAGAAATGTTTCTCACATGACCGTACCAATAAAGGCTAAAGTAACACATACCAGAATATAGAATGGCTGCAATTTGTAAAGTATTACAAGCATAACCTTAATTGAAGCTGCAGGTGCTGGGTAATAGCACCTCTCTCTCTCTCTCTCTCACACACACACACACATACACACATTTTGCCTTCAACTGCAAAAAAAGTCAGTTGAAGGCAAAATGACCGGATATTAAATTAAAGTATTAAAATAATTACCAATATCAAGAAAACCAAAATTCTCATTCTCAACTAACTTTTCAACTTAACATTAAACACAGCTGTTTAACTGTAATGGAAAGCTGAATACATTTAAGGAGTAACCCTCTTCAGATGGTAGATCAAAATAATACAGAATGTCTAGGAAAAATAGTTTGAACCAAGTATAATGGCATTTTAGGAGACTTAACAATATCTGAGTTATCACACCTGTGAAACTAACACCCTTTATTACAATCAGGGCCTGGCTGGATGCAAAAGCTAAAAACTCTTTCTGTGTGTCATAACAATAAAAGCTGGTGTTAATGCTCTTGGAGGCAGATTCACACTTTGTTGAGTATCAGTGAATTTACCACTTCAGCACAAAGGCACTTTGTCTCTGTTGTTATGTTAATAGTCTGCTGTTGTCAGCTAACCATTTTTACTATAGCTAAAAACATTTTTTTGTTAGGTATGTCAGAGCAGTCATAGGTGTTCACAAAAAAAAACTTTATTTTGAAATAATTTAAAAAACAGGATGTTAAAAGCCAGAAACATGAGCAAGGGTACTTCATTTATAAAGTACAGCACTTGAGATAGCATGAGTCACTTTGCAACTTCCAACACCACTTGGGCTCCCAACCTTTGAAACCAGCAGATTTTACAAAGCCATTTTTATAAAAAATACAACATATTGATCACATTACTGGACCTTTTTGCATCTTTGCTGGGGCACACATTTTAGAAGTCCTGTTCAGTGTTTCCTGGTTAACACACAGCATTTAGTTCAGGCACTACAGCAACATATACACTCTTCGATACACTGCAGCTTTTAAAGCAGTTAGTGATGGATTTTTACAATTTGAAACTACTGTATTGATCACCCTGAAACCATAAACATCCTCTGATGTACCTCATATTCTTGAAGAACAAGGAGTGACCTACTGCAAAACAGTCCCAGATTTATTGGATCAAGAATCAACAGTTTTCACTGCAAAGAGGAGGGGAGAGTTTGTAGCTAATTTCTTTCTGCTCTCTGCACCACTTTAGAGATGAACTGTTCCAGCAGAATGTCCTTGTCCAGATTCCTACCTGCAGAACAGAGAAGAGACAAACATTAACAAAGCATGGCTACGCACACACACACACACACACACACACACACACACACACACACACACACACACACACACACACACACACACACACACACACACACACACACACATATCATTTGTGTTATACGTTATAGTGGACAGTGGTTCTCAAGGTCAGGTCTATGTAGCGATGGCAGTTTAATGCAAAAGGACAAAATAACGCTTTTTAAGGGTCTGTAATATCTTAACAATTTTCCAAAAAAAATTCCAACTAATTGACCTGGAATGACACTAACTATAGATTAAACAGCAACAAGGTTATGATCTGATTACTTTTATTTCAGAGTTAAGTTAGTTGTGTTGAGTGGTTGTTTTTCAGAGAATCTCCCTCAAAAAAAAATCTCAGTGGAAACCCAAGGAAATGATTCACTTGTTACTCATTTATTAATGGAAATGTTACGCTTCATTTTGTTTTGTTTGCATGTTGACAAGGTTCACATTTTTGCAGGTTCATCTGCCCTTCTGCTCAATAAGGAAAATAATCAAATGAACTGTGTTGCTATTTTCCAAATAATTTGGAAAAAATTCCATACTTTCCAAGAAAAGTTCAGGGACATTTTTGGAAATTTGCAGTTTACAGCCACAAAGTCATGTAACTTTATGCAAGAATCAGAAATCTATTTAACAGTGAATTGGTCAATAAAAGTTTCTGCACTATCTCTATTAAGTGAACTTTAGTGGAGACACTTCTTAAACAAATTAGCATTGTCAAAAAGAATCATTTTGATCAATTTAATGCAGGTCAGTGAACTGACTGCGTTCACAGTTGTGTGTAAGAATTGTGTAAAGATACATATGTAAAGGAAATGTGTGTGTGTGTCTTCACCTATAAAGACCAGTCGGTTGATCCGCGGGTTCTCCTCCCACAGCTGTGGAGTCTCATTCAGGTCATACAGCTCATGGACCCCCTGCAGCATCACTTGGTGGGCTTTACCTGCAAACGACACTATGCCCTGAAAACACACATAAACACACAAGTCACGAGTGACACATTAACCTTCACTGAATAAAGCGTTTGGAACTGATTAATACAGGTTTAAAAGTGGCAGATATGGATGACTGCGGCCACTGGGGTGACTATTGTTCTTTACTGTACCTTTAAACGAATGACAGTCATGGGTTCCCCTTCTTTGTTTTTGAACATCTTTTCCCAAAGGAGGTCCTGAAACAGTGGAAAATGGGTGTTTACTTTACAAAGGACTATATTGTGCTAGAGCTAATTAGTTATGGCAACACGGATACAAACTGGATGGTCTGATCGATGCATCTACCTGGATAAAGACATTCAAGGTGTCCTCAGAAAGATCTCCAGCTACTTCAAACGTCACAGTTAAAATACTCTGAGGGTGACATTGAAAATAAAATAGACAAGAAATTACACATGTTTTGGTTTTGAAAAATATTTTTTTCTTGAAATTGTGGTTTTGAATTGCAGTGCATTCTTACATTTTTCATTCACTGAAATACAGATGAATGACACTTTGTATCAAATAAGGTTTTAGGCAGTGGTGACAGTACTCACATCTTGTACACATGAGTAAAAATAACAATATCACTAAATTTCAATGAAAAAAACCTCTATTAAATTAGAAGTCCCACACTCAAAAGCGCATCAGCAAAGTGTACTTTTCAGTGTTAAAAATACATACACGTATACTTATATTTGTTATTCCTGATCCATTACCTTGTAAGCAGCATTTTGTTGTCATGGTGGAGCTACTTTGAACAACATTATATACTGTTCATATAACAATGCAGATTTCATAAACTGACCATATGTTTTAGGTAGTGCAATATTTCCCAGTGAAATGTAGTGGAGCAGAAGTACTGTGTTATCATAAAATAAATATGGAAGTAACAGACAAAGTAGAAGAAGCTAAAAATTACACTTCAGTACAGTCCTTGGTTACATTCCATTGCTGTGTTTATGTTTTTTAGATTTATATTTTCAGGCTGTTGTTAAGATTTAAAGTTCACTGATGACATTTATTCAAAATACATTTTAACATATATTTTCAGCTCACTGAAACCAGCAAAGTCATTATGAACAATAAACAAAAGAAGAGTTTTTACACCCTGGCTGATGACTTTGTCAATGACCGTGTTAAAAACCACAACTCCACACGGCACCTGAAACCCAGTAAAGGCACCACTCTTTATCTGCCTACTCCCCGTTCTTCTTCTCTCCATACTTCCTTACAGCATTAAAAGGGCACTTTGTAGATATTTGTGGTTTTGTGTTGAAGTGTTAAGGTTACACACTCCCTTGTCATTTGGTATAACAACAGAAAAACAGCATTCTCATTTACATGAAAAGAGCAACATGGGGAGGGGGGAGAGAAGGGGGGGGGGGTCTAAGGGGACGGGTGAGCTTCGTACGGGAAAGGGAACCTGGAGAAAACAGACAACAATGGCGTTATTTACCCACACAAACAATCCCCATCTCTCCTCATCCTGTGATAAAAGTTCATGGGTATAAAGCACAACTGGAAACAAGATGAGCCCTAATTGCTTCGAGAAGTCATTTGTCCTCAGGCCTGATGAAAACATCAGAAGGAATGGCATGAGACTAATCCTGGAATAAAAAAAATTAATAATTGAACTGGACTTAATATATGTTTGGATATTGGGGATACACTTTATATTTACACTAGAGGTGTCTCATTCATATGTGAAATTTAGTTGCTAATTAGATGGTGAAAAACGGGGTGTGTACTAAATTTTATGACATCTGGATTCAGTTCAAACAACCTTAGAGCCATAACAAGTAGCTAAGACTCTAGTCAGTCTAGCCAACACAGTGTGCCCAGTCTACTGAATGTTTATGCTGCGGCGTATGACCGAGACTGGGTCTATTTGTAGTGTAACAAGAAAACATCAAAAGCCTCAAGTTGATCTCAACACAAAAAAACCAAAGCAGGGAGGGAGTTTTCACTACAGTGCCACGGCCTGGGGGAATGCAAGGCACAATGTTAGTCTGAGGAGAATGAATCCCCTTTATCCTGTAGGAAATGATGTGTGAAATAAATTAGCAAACAAAAACAGGGACAACTAGAAGAGATATAATAGAGGACAAGTATCGGCAGTTAATGAATAAAAGAATAAATGAGACAAAGTCACAGAAGAGCATACCTTGTCAAGATGTGGTCGTGTAGATTTCACAAGTTGGAGCTTCTCTGCTAGACTTTGAGAGGAGAGAAATGATTAATCATCATAACAGATATTTTTTCAGTTTCCTCCAACATAATAGACTCATTTCCACTTCAAAGGGCTCCAAAGATAACCAAGTTGCATTCACTACCTTAACTACATTTACATTTTCAATTTTCATTTTATTCAAAACCTTACTCAACAGCTGTCAGATGCCCTATATGGCATTTATTAACTTCATTTTTTATAACTTCTAGGGGCGTGTTTATACCCTGTGTCAGTAAAAAGTTTTACATCATAAACACATTATTTTGTGAATTTATATATTGCTGCAGAAAATGTGTGCTCTTTCCTCTGGCTTGGGTGATTGACCTGGTAGACATGTAGGATGTATACAACCAGTGCTAACGTTATTTTTAGTGGGAACTGCTGTTTTAAGCCTCCATTTAAGTTGTTTGATTTTAAAATCGCATTCTGATTTTGTGGCAGTTTTTGTGTGTTCTATCTTATGTTGTTTTGATCTGTAACTCATTTTTGTTGGAGTGTTTCGTGAAATCTTTAAATCTAAACGAGGCGTTCCTGGTTAAATAAGTTTTAAGATCTGATGCAACAAATCTGCTTCATCCTCTTTCTCTTTTCTGCTTGAGACTGGACAATACAGTTTTTGCCTTAGTCTTCTGTCTCACAGTATAATAGCCTGCATGCTGAATCAGCTCTTAATGACAACTCTGAATAGACTTGTGAAAACTTTAGAAATGGCAATTAAATCCTACAAAACACCCACCATCACCCCCAAACAAACTACAGCTCTTGTTCTCCTCTTCAGACCTCCTCACGCTCCCCCTTTTCCCCGACCTCACAAGGAGGCTAAATGTTGTGTCCAGCAGCTTTAGCCCTGCGTGCTGTTAGTACCACACAGGCGGAGCGGCGGGGGGCCGCTTCAAACAGCCAGCGTGGGATTGATGGGAGGAGGGGCCTGGACTCTCAAAGGCAAGGGGAAAGGAGCTATCTGTTGGGACAAGGGGGACTCCTCGGGAGCCAGTGGACACACACAGCTCTAATCCTCTGCAGCTGGTCTCAGAGACACTCACTGAGGGCATGTAAGAGAGTTTTAACACCGCGGCCTGTTTCATTCACATGAAAGGATGAACACTGACTCTATTGATGAGAATGACATTCTACAGGGAGACACAATATGATGGTCACCCTGCTGTGTAACAGGGGGACGCTCAATAAAAAGAGTCTGTTAATTAGAGAGAAACGCGGAGAGCAACGCTATCAAAGACCGCTGGGTGCACAGTTCAGACAGACTAGCAACAAACGCCATCAATGGCACTGATGGTTAAAAGGTACTATACATCAACACGACCAATATTATCAGCCAACACATTGGTATCGGCACATGCAGTATGTTAATGGATCAGCAACAATGAAACTGCCGAGAAGAAATGCCAAAGATATGTGCGATGTTGCTTACAAACAGTATTGCCATAAATAGTTTGTCCAGCACAGACAAAATGAAATATGCTGCTCAGGCAAATGTTTCTCACATTTCGTCTTGTCACATATTTAGGTTATCCATACAGTACATCAGAATAGCAGGTGATATATCCTCATAAAACGTTTTAAACTCTCCAATATCGTTGTTGGTATCTGCCTCAAACATCCAGTTTGGGCTCTATTTTTAAAGTCAGTTTCTTGAAATTGTATGCCAATAACCATGTTGCATTTGCCACATTTACTAAAGGAGGTAAATTAGAGTTAGTTTAAAAAAACGCGTTAAATAACATTTTTTTATTAAAAATTAGGGGCAGTGCATTTGTACAAAACTGTTGCACAAAAGTATCTGTCAGCTGTATTGCGTGTGCACTGAAGACTGAGCAGTGCTGCATCCTGGGATATTGTCAGGGTCATCTTTTCATCTGTGGAGCTTCACTTCCATTTGAAGAAAACTATTTGTTTTCTTCAAATGGAAGTATTTTTTATTTTTCCCCTTTCCTCCCTCTTTCCCACAGAGGATAGTGGACTGGACAGTTTTTGCATTTAAAAAAGTCTGCCAGAGAACACTGACAGAATTATTTTTTAACTGTAAAATGTCCCAATCAGTAAATATCACAATTCTTTAATAACCAAATTTCTGATTAAGATCCTTAATAATGTTCATGTGATAAATACCAGTTAATATCAATTTTGTTTTTTTTTAAATGTGACAAAACCAACTCACTTTGCTCCATCTTTACTGTCAAAGGAATGCAGATCCAGCACTTGAGAGAGATCCACCCTGTGGAAGAAGATCATTGGTTATCTTTTATTTTCCAGTTTTATTTAAAATCCAACTCCACCATAATGCGTAATAAATTAAGCAAGAAATGTCAGCTTTTGACACAAAATGGCTAAAACTAACATTAAGCGTAACTGAGTGAACTGACTCAAGCTAAACGTTTGCGGCAATGTTTTTCCGATTAACCCCTCGCTACATGGTGTCTTTCATCTGTTCACCCTGGTCTGAACTCTGCGGGGGGGCAGGGGGGCAAAGAAGATCCAAAACACACCCAAACCTTTGATACATGCTGCTTGGGTTAGCCAGATGCTACCTGGGTACAATGACACACAAAATGCTACCACAGAGGGTGCACATGAACAGACAGACTTGCACGCACATTCACACATTTGCAGCCGTGTCGACTTAAAGACCCAGGGTCAAAGAGCAAAGACTTGTGGGTAAGTGGACACCACTGAAGGTTTGGTGTTTACTCAGGGTGCCGCAGTTTGTGTATGTGTGTGTGCGTGCGTGCGTGTGTTGGGGGTTTCTCTTGAACAATGTCACGCCTGAACAGCTTCATCTTTGATATAAAGATCTGAGTAAGAGCAGTACGTGGAGTTCATCTGTTACACTAAACAAAGCAGGGTACCTGGTAAAAAGTTACATATATATGTTCTTAAAAAAATAACTTACTTTGATCTCTGGGTTTCTAGAATCTTGACAAGACCATTTATAGACCTGAAACAGAAGAAAAAAGGTTAATAATGGACAAATTAGACCTCATTCCTACTATCCCCCTAACTCTGAGTTCTTTTTGACTGAATGTAAGAAGACCAAATGTATTGTTTTCCGAGAGTTACCGGTGCTCAATAATAAGAACACAGACAAAAAAGCAGGATACTACTAGTAAAAGAGAGATGGATGACAAGCAGTAAAAGTATGTGAAGCTGACCTGACCGCGTCTCGGATTTGAACGAGTTCCTCCTCATTCACCAGGTCTATCTTGTTGATTATGGTCATGTCAGCGACAGCAATCTGTCTAAAAAAGCATTAAATACATTTGGCAAATGACACAATTTGCACAATGCAAACAGCAGAGACAGGAATTTGCACAGAGAATCATACAAAATTAAGATCATATGTTAAAAACACTAACCCAGCAACACCAGGAAGTCATTACCGTGTTCATAATTATAACAGAGTTGTGTGTTCGTGATCTTAATTCAGTCAAATATGGGAAACTCTCCTTTACCAACTAGTGTATGTGTATGTACGTTGTCTTGGGTGGCAACGGGCAATGCATGCCAAACTCAAATGGGAGCCGAGAGGTGTTTAGTTTAGAGGTGAAAACACAAACAAAGACCAAGAATGCAAAGGGGTCATGCAACTGGTCTTTCTTCATCAGTGTATTTGCTCAACAACAACACCACACAGCTGCTGGAAGAGACAAACAGAGAGACGCGCAGGGAGACAGACAGGCAGGGTGGCAGGAGTACGGTCAACAGCATGTTTTAAGACGTAGTGAGCTGGATACTGAGTGGTTTGAGACTTCAAGGAATAGTTCTACATTGTGGGAAACACGCTTATTGGCTGTCTTGCAGATGAAAGACAACTCTCATGTCTGTATGGTAAATATAAAGCTATCACTGGCGGCTGGTTAACTTAGCTTAGCACAAAGACTGGAAACTGGGGGAAACAGCTAGCATGGCTCTGTTTAACATTAACAAAACCTGTCTAGCATCTGTAAAGCTCTCTGATTAACACATTATATCTTGTTTATTTCATTCATACAAAAAAGGTGTAAAAACAGCAGTGTGGTTTCACTCTGTATGAAAGTGAATAGTTATATTTCCCAAACTGTTAATCTATTTATTAAAAAACAACAACAACATACCTGGCTGCTTCATTGACAAGTCCATCTGCCTTTTCCTCTGTCAGTTGCTGCAGAAAGGAGAGACAGTAGATATAACTTACACATGCAACCAGAAAATTAAAGAAAAAAAAGATATAAAAGTGAGAAAAATTGCTCAAGATGACCCTATAGATTTCCAGCTTTAGCCAAAAATAAAAAATATCAGCAAATTCTTGCAACAGCCAACACAAAATGTGACAGATAAATTGGTAAAAGAAAGGGCCTGTATTTCATCTTTGTGAACTGAGTGACTTTCTGAACACATGAAACCACGGGGGATCGCTTTTCATTTTCTGTTTGTGTCTTGCGCTTGCACCAGGGAAGCAGCGTTTTCCAAAACAGTTTAATATGTAATAACAGACAGAGCAGGAGGTGTTAATCTGGATCCTGACCCCTGACTGTCAATCTGGCATTAATCTGTCACTTTGTGCATCACCACTGCTTCATTTCTGAAGGAATGAATCACAAAATTGTATTTTAAAAAAACGTAATAGAATGGCCGCTTGCTGCTTTTTATTCAACGACCTCTGTACCAAGAGACAAAGCCCTTTCAGAGTTAACTCGAAACCGCTCAGACAGATGGATATTTCATGGGACAGATGATCGGGAAAGGCAGGTGAGTGGATGTGACAGTCCTATTACAATGGTCACATCTCTAATATCAATTACTCCTTCACTATCACTTATCCTCTCCTTCCTTCTGCCATTATTTCCTTCATCTTGCTTCTCTCCAATGAGAAGACAGAGCAGTATCTAAGCCATGAAATGTGTCACCTCGTTGAGCATGACACCTTCAAATTAGAGCCCATTATCTAGGTGTCACTTGTCCCATTCCTTTTAAATACCACAGGGAGGGAAGGATGTGTGTGTGTGTGTGTGTGTGTGTGTGTGTGTGTTGTGTTGCTATGCACTAGGGATTTACAAATAATCTCACAAGTTTATCAGCTTATTTCAGATTTAAAGTCTCAAAAGCACAATTTATCTTGTTCAGAGGCAAATGCTTCTGATGCTTTAAAGTTTGGCAACAAAGATGATTAGGGCTGAACTAAATGATTATTTTCAATATCTACTGACAAATATTTTAATTATTATTTTTCGAGTAATGGATTAATCAAAGTGTAGTTTAGTAGCAGTCGACCAATATATGTTGCGAGGACTGAGCAGGGCAGTCGATATATAATAACCATATCAAAACAAAGAAAATGTATGTATGTATAAGGTAGAGTGGGGTTTGTCAGAAATGACGTCATTCAACTGCATTATTCTCTACATTTTAATAATATACATTTAACACAACAGATTTGCTGTCATTTATAATGATACACCGGCCTCGTGAGTGCAGGTATTGGCCCATGCCGATGCTCTCAAAATTAACTCGCACTATCCCAAAGTCCAAAAACATGACTTTGAAACGCTTGTTTTGTTCAACGCACAGACCAGAAGACAGGCAGACTGAGAAAATTAGCACATTTTCACGTTTAAGAAGCTATAACCAACAAATGTTGATTTTTGCTTGATAAATGTCTCCAATAATTAATCAACTCTCAACAATGTTGTCATTTAATTTTCTCTTGTTTAATTTTTAACCATGACATTCTCTAAGAATAAGAAGCTTCTTGAATATCTTCTTAGCACATACCTGCAGTCCATACTTGGCGTCGATGACAGTGACGATGCCTAGGGCGAACAAAGAAATAGTGGTCAGTGAGACAAATGTAGTGCCACAACTTGTGCACATTCTTTTCTGAATTGCAGTTGCCTTTTGGTGTTTAGTTTTGTCTGTTTGTCTAAACCACTTTCTCCGAGTTATCTGAAGTACACTTTTGGTCTGCTGGCCTGTTACAACAGAGCCGACAGCTGAGTATTTAGTGTGAGGAGGGAGACACCATTCGACACACACACACACACACACACACACACACACACACACACACACACACACACACACACACACACACACACACACACACACACACACAATAATTAAACTATAATCGGAGCTTTTACACCTCAAATTTAGAAACCTTTAATTATAGCACCTTCATCAGGATGTTCAAGTTCATCAGTCTTACAATGAAGTGTCTTTTTAAAGTTTAAAAACGTGCTTGCTTTTAATTATAACACCTCCATTTATCAGTATATTTACACGAAAGCATCAAAACGCATTATTCCAAGTTTAACCACTCGGACCAGTGATGGCTGAGAAGTTAAGTTTGACACACTAGACAAACAAATTAAGCCCAAATGAATATTCCTGCCACCAATTTCATTGCACGATGGACAAAGACACACTGTGTCACTGCAAATACCTTACCATCCAAATAGATGTCACTGCCGAGCTCTGCATCGACCCAGAACATGGAGGCCACAGCTCCTGCCAGGCGATATGAAGGCGATATGAAGTGGTATGTTAGACTGTAAATGGCTGAAATACATGCACATATAAAGTTACGGACGGGGAAAGTAAACTGAGGCCGTCTTCTTCCTTTTCGTTTTCTCTTGTCATAAATGGACACTCATTAAAGTATAGCGTTTTTCCCATAATGTCTTCAAAATAGAAGAGAATAAAAACTCAGTCAAAATGCAGTTCCCTGGCACGTTCCATAAGAAAGACTGTGAATAATGAAATATATGCCATCAGACATGAGAGATTTTTACATTACAGATTAAGTACAATTTATTACAGATAGTGGAAATCTATTTACAACAATTGACCACCTTTTTTGCAATACATAACTATATCATATCACTAATAAGGTTAAAATGGTATTTACATTATTTGTGGATCTAATTAATAATTATTTTCATTATTGATTAATTTGCAGAATTGTTTTTTTTCTTTTACTTTTGATTTTATTTAGTCTGTAAAATATCAGAAAATAATGAAATACGCCCACCATAATTTATATATCATATATAATACAAAACAGAGAAAAGCAGCAAATTATCACATGAGAAGCTAAAACCAGCAAAGTTTGGGCATTTTAACTTGATAATTGACATAGGCCTCAATAAATAATCATGTCAGCATTAAATGAAACTTTATTCAATGACACCCAGATCTTAAGATTTTATGATTAAAGTCAGTATCGTACCATTTTTAAGAAACCCTGCATGCTTATTTTCTCTGGCTGAGCTCTGTGGAGCACATAAAACCAATATCAGAAGCTTTCAATTGTTTATCACTTTCTGCTACATTTGGTTTGTTTCTATTTTCCTGTGGACGTGGTTATTACAAGACCCTATGTTACCATGCCAGCCACAGCTTGTTCACATAATGCACTTTTGTCAAACTGCCAAGCGAGAATAAGAAAGCATTGTAAATATTTGATGGATGCGTAATGAAAACACTGTTTTTGAGTGGCATGTTTCACATAACTCATCCAACCTCTTCCTGAATGTAAGTGGAGAATCCCCCAGGGAGCCTTTATGATTGACAGCACTGCCAGGGCCAATGACAGACCTGTCCTAGTCGATAAAAAGCCTGTCTCAGCCAATGACATGGCAGAGGAGTGCGAACAGCCCCAGTCTGAGCGTGCTCTGTTGGTTCTGTCTGAGGCCAAGTGGTGTGTGTCTGCCCATGCCGCTAACTCCTGACACCTGTCACTTAGCGACACACCCCAACTGTCACAGGGCTTGCCCTGTAATGGTCTAATATTGATTTCCTGAGAGCTGAACAGACAGATACGTTTTTTTTGGGCTGCCTTGAAAGCTCCTGTCACAGCAACACGAGTCTGGTCCCCAGAGTTACAAAATGTTTAACTTTTGATGTGGGTTTTCCAAAGATATCTGCAGGGGTTTAACGATTATTTAGACACATAAAGAGAAAAGGAGCTTTATGGTAATGCATTATCCCTGAATATTGCGCCAGGAATGCTAAGCTGTTCTAAGTAACATAAAAATACAGATCAGACTATAAGCAAAGATGGTCTTAAGTAATAATTCATTTACTTATTTGTATCAAGTCCAGAATGATAATATTAATAGTGGATGTTCAACAGGTTAACATGGATTACAGCGGCTGGTTGTATGCATATATACAAATGATGAATACTAACTTTTCAATACTAATTCACTTTCACAATTCTTGTGAAAAGCCTATAAACCTGTCTGCCCAGATTGTGTCACCATAACACTGAAGGGTGCTCTTGAATGTAGCATTTTTGGCTACAGGGTTTTCAAGGAGATCCAGTATGGATCCTGCCTCTCGAAAGCTTTTATTGCTATTATTCAAAGACGTCTGTTAGGTATGGGTTCACAAGGATTTCAAGACCACTGTCAGTAGTTACTTTGTGTCCACTATGCTGTCAATACCAGCACTTTGCAGACGTTAGTCAGTCTGTGTCTTTGTGTCATTCTGTGTTTTTAAGAATATGGCCTGTCATGAGAAGTCCAGCTCTGTTAATCAAATCAATTCACTTTTTATTTATATAGTGCCAATTTATAACAGAAGTTATCTCCCAGCTCTTTTCATATCAAGAACAGGTGTGGACCGTACTCTCAGTAATATTATTTTCAGTGACCCAACAATTCCCACAGAGAGCGGTCACATCTGAAAATGACTATATTTGGTTATTTCTTGCATAATATAGATGTTACTGTTTGCCAGCTGACTGTCAAATGTCTGTGTCAGATGCTGTGTGTGTGTGTGGGGGGGCACACACACATACACACACAACACTCCTCCTAGTGAAACAGCTGGGGACTGCATGAAGTTTCAAATAACTGTCTATATTATCCCCAGGCCACCATTTGAAAAGACAACTGTCTACTTAACAATCAAATACAGATTTACACATATGATAAATGATCCTATTTACCTGGATCTGCAAGTCCTGTGGTTTCTAACAGGATGTAGTCAAACTTTCCTTTCTTCTCCATCAGGTTCTCAATGGCTTTAAGACCATTGTCCCTGAAAAATGAGGAACAGCCACTAATGATTAAAAATGGCAAATGTATAACTCTTAAATTTCATTTCACCAGAATTACTGTAATACACTGTAATATGGCACAAGCGTGTGTTTCACCAGAAATACATTATACATTAAACAATAAAACATTACTAAGAACTTATTACCACAATAGTTCATAAGTTTAAATATTTTATTTCTGTTTTCATAAACTATGTACCACCAAATGGGCCAAAGTTACTCTACACACTTGACAGAGCAGCAGAGGCAGCCATTTCTCAGTTCCAGCCACTCCTCATACAGCTCTCCCGCATGGCTCACTGCGAGGGACTTCTCAAGGGCGCTGCCTACAGGTGGAGGAAGAGAGAGGAAGAGTAATTGGGATAAGAGTAACTGATGAAGACTCAGCAACTTCTACCTAAGATGCCATATATTCTGTAAGCTAAACACAGATTTCAAAAGCCAAATATTAGAGGTTTTAGACCACTTCAACAAACACAAAAAAACTGGATAAACCAGCCTGTGCTTAATTCAACATAAATGAAATGTAATGATACTGTAAGTAAAAAATGTCAATTTAAGTTCAATGCACATATGCTGTATGTTGCTGTACCAGAGTTTGTAGCTCGGGAGACATTTAAGAGCATCTTTCAAAAAAATTGACTATGCTGCTCTCTTGTGGAAAGTTGAGAAAATAACACTCTTGAGCCTGGCATTAACTTTATCCTTTAGTACATAAAGTTTGAACCAAACAGAATCAGTTTAAACTACTACTACCGTAATACTACCGTAATTTTGATTTCTCTGAGGAACATTATTAGTTTACCTTCTCCAAATTCATTGAGTATGACTGCTATTCGCTTGTTGTGTTGCTCTGTTAAGATATAATTCAAGAGTGTAGTCTTTCCGGCCCCTATAAAGAAACAAACACACAAAAACGATATGGAAGTGTAAAGCAAAATTGATCATTAAGTGTATTTTTCAATACTCATGATGTAAAATAACCTGTAATAAATATGAGAGGGAACAAAACCCTGGTCTAGGGCCAGAGGAGCTTTTGTTTGTGGTGAGGATGGACTAACAAATGTCTGAGACAATAATCTCCTTTGTAAGCTCGGTAAAGCTGTGAGTAATACAGATAGTCTCTCACCGAGGTAGCCTGTAATGATGGTGACAGGTATCTGCTCTGCAGAAGGACCAGGCAGGGTGTTAATGGGCACCAGCTCTGGGCAATCATCTTCCTCTTCCATCACCATGTCATCCATGCCAGAAATAATGTTTGTCGACAAGGAAACAAGATGGATCTGATCTAATGAATCAGTACAGAAACACATGAATAGATTATTCAATTTACGAAGTTGGTTAAACAAAATAAATCACGTTGAGGACACTTCTGAAAAAAAAGCAAACATCCACGAACAAAACATGTAACTAATTGGATTTATTTCAAATCACTGTGGAATTAAGATAGATTTCATTTATGAATGATTTCTGGAAATGTTCGTAATTATTCAGCAAATACGGATTTTTGGTTGCTTTATACTTGAAAATCCTTACGAGTCTAAACACAAAAAATGGTGACAGAATAGCATCAACTCGCCAGCGTGTTAGTAAGTTAGTTATTAACGTGTGTAAGTTAACGTTATTAAGAATGATCATAGCCACAATTTAACTGTTAGCTTGACCTTTATCCCCGCCTAACGCATGCTCAGTACGCGACGACAACAAAACAAACAGACTTCCCTTTCCGATTAACGAAGGCTACATACAAATTACCTTATTGCTCCTCTTACAGACGCAGATATTTTAGGTTTTCACCTAATAACGTTTTCCACTCTGCTGTTGTTTCACGTTTTGACAGTGTGCTACACCGTAAAGACTCCGTCCGTTCAAGTCCTAAAGGGGGGTTCCGCTTTCCGATCACAGCAGTCTGGACCAGATAGTCTGCGGGAAGAGGGGAAGATTATAAATAACGTTAAAAAGAACCAAGGAGGCGAATATATTAGACACACTATCAACTTTTGCTTGACAATAAATTCATAAACATTTTGTTTTTCTGCGCCCCAGCTGCGGTTTCTCAGAGCAGACTAATCTTTCTATCATGACAAGCATCAACCACAAGAGGGCGACAGAAACCAGTTTACGGCAAGCGTCAATCTACAGTTCATGTGGGGTGAAATGTTTACAAGGGGAATATAGGCCATCAAAAATACCTTTCACCAGTAAGAAAACATATATAACCCTGCAACGCCTTTAATATTCTCAGCATTAGTAATATTATTGTTTAACAGTACGATTACACATATAACTTAAACTAAATTGAAAACCACAAACCTGCCATCTTATACTCTTTAAAGGAGCTTAGTTTATCGAATAGCACAAATAATTAACACCACTCAGTGACATTAATAATGCAAGAAAAACATGTAACAATGATTTTGAAACATTGAAGTTCTATTGCTTTGGATGTTAGATTGATTTTTTGTTATAGTGATATTTAACACACAAAAAAATAATCCAAGAGGAACCTTTATCCCTGCCTGAATGGAGAGGAGAATTAAAAACCTACAAGTGCTTTGGAAAACAATATACATAGGCTAATGTTGAGAGATGCTGTCATATTAAAGAATGAAGAGACGTTAGGTAGGTGTAAAACTAACTCTTGATACTAAATACAATAGGGAGGCTCAGGGTCTCACGTTTTTGTAGATAGCACATATTTGTAAATAAGCCCTCTTTATGTGATATGTAATATATTTGTTTTCTTACATAATGGAGGGACTGGGTCCAGTAATGCTTTGGGGTCCACCAGGAGAAGTAGGACAGCGCTGGGATCATTGTTCTATCAGTGCAAAGCATGGTGGTATAAATGGCTTATTTAGTGACCACTGGTTGTACACTACCTTTCAAAATGCATTCTGGGATACTTTGAGTCTACTATATAGGTTGTAATAATGCTCTCTATGCATATAGTGAAAAAATAAGTGAACACAGTCTGTGTCTGCAGTTAGGTAATCTTGGTCCTGTCGCATTACAGCTTTTAGTGATGACGCAAAAGATCATTGTTCTAGTGCAATGCTTCAATAATAATTGTTTGAGAGAGGTTCACTTTCTACAAGATAATAGAAAAAACATGAGTAAGTTAAAGCTTTTTCACAGGTTTATTACACCTTTGTTAAAACTCCCCAAGCACACCTCTGGTGGAGGGAAAGTAGTAAAAAGTAGATCCTCCACCTCAGAATTTTATTTTTAAAATACAGCTCTGACGTCAAAGACATCTACTCACAGAGGTAGGTAAAGTAGCCAAAAACTGTACTCAAGCAGAAAGTACTGTTACTTTGCAAAAACAAGTAGGCCTACTCAAGTAGAAGTAAAAATAGTCGTCATAATAACTACTTGAGTAAGAGTACAAAAGTACACTAAAAATTACTTTAGTAGTGAGTAACCTTGGTAGTAGGCCTAATTCAAGAAATAAAAAATAAAAAACAATGGGTCTTTTTTACCAAGTCTTTTATTTGATGTGGATGTGATTTATTTCAGATGGTCTTCCTCAGGTAAGTGAATACAAGTGAACATGCACTTGTATTTATTTGTGATGAAATGACAAGTCATCTCATCATCTCCTGACCAGATGACCTGCCACATGTAGGCTACCCCAGGACAGTATTCCCAGTGTGTACCATCAAGTGTGATTGCAAAATATTGCATTACTATTATAGTCTGTGAGTACTTCAATATGTAAAGACTGTTTAAAAATATAAACTATTTTCTTGTTGTCCCCAAATTATGATTTGGCAAACAACTCAAATTAGGAGATAATGCTGCTGTTTCATAATTGATTGCCTATTAAATACAGGTGTGTTCTCTCCTTCACATTTACCTGAAGAAGATCATATGCGGTTTAAACATTACATCAGTCACATCCACATGAAATAACAGTAGTTTGTCTTTTTTTGTGTGTGCATAATTTGGTCTGTCTTCATCAGGCTAGTAACACCAATGAGCATGACTAGATAAATGAAGACTGCTCTACATTGTTAGCTTGAGTATTTCCATTAAGGCAGAAAGCGGGATAAGTTTTTAAGCACGATTTACTGTGGGAAGCTATTTGTCATTAAATATAGTAACAATAACACAACAGACAGTGTTCTCTGTCAGCTCAGTGTCAGCATGGCGTAGCATACTGACTTCACAACCGAAACCCGCCTCACCCACACGGTCTCATCCCGGGGCGTCAGATGCCACCGCTTTGAGAAAGCCTGACAAAGCGTCGGTATCTGGCTGCACTGTATGCTAAACTTTAATCTGTAACCTAAATATTCCCTGCTAGCGCCATTTGAAAGCCACACCACTATGCTGTAGCTTTAGCCTTCATACTGCTCTAACAGAGTCATGTGGATGCTTGCGGTAAATAAATAAATAAGTCTCGAAGTAGCTCATAAATGTCCCCAAATGTAGCGGAGTAAAAGTAGTACTGATTTTTCTCTAGTATAATGCATTAAAACTACTCTGACAAGTACCATTTACTCAAAAACATTACTTGAGTAACGTTACATGTAACGGAGTAAATGTAACTCGTTACTAGAGAGATGAAGTTAGCATGCTAACAAGCTGTCCCTGGCCTGTCCTGCTCAGGTCTTCCCTCTAGTTTCAGCTAGGATGTGTGTGCAAGTGGCAAATCAGCTACTTTACCCTACCTATCTTTTTGTCATTTATTAAATATGGTGGATTAAATATGGTAAATATGGTACACCCTTTGAATTCAATCAGTTTCTCTCTGTCACCAAAGGAAATGCATTGTTGACTCATTGTAAAACAAACTTGCTTCAAACTCAACAGGAACCAAATAAAACTAACCAAAAGTGTTGTGGTTAGTGTTTCCACTCTCCCAACAATCACCAACTCTGGTTTAGTCGGAATAAAGTCTATAATTCACTGAGTAAGGTGAACTTAGTCAGACTCTATGCTGTCCCTGCCTCTCTGATGATCACAACTAGTTTGCAAGCTCATCGTGGTCTTTACATTTGGCAAGTGTGGAAACTACCAGTGTAGAGACACTGAGAAGGAAACATCTTCTTTAGAAACTAATGAAAGAATGGCAGGCAGGCATAATGCAATATATTTTTCAATAACTTAAAATAGTTTCATTTCATTTTAATTACATTTATGGGCTTGAATATTTAGGTAAACATTGTTGCCAAAGCAAAAAAAATCACTTATACTTACATTCTCATATAAACAAATATATAAATAATAAACAATAAAAAGACTTTTTAAAAGCAAATGAAAGGGAGAGAAAAATAAATAAAACAAACAAAAAAACATTTACATGGATGAAATTTGTTACAACTGATCGTTCTCCCCTACTATTGTGGGTATTTCATGTTTACCGGTAGGCTACTCGTCAAAAACTGGATTTAGTTTCTCTCTCACTCTCACTTTCATATCACACACACACACACACACACACACACACACACACACACACACACACACACAAAACAACGTGCATGTTTTGAACAGAGACAGAGAGAGGTGGAAAGAAAGCTGAGACTGCTTGTGAAGTAAAACCAAAAGCTAATCTCGGCAGCAAGGGAGCGCGCGTGTCTCACATCCAGCCTGTCCCGTCATCCCCTCCCACCCCCTCGCGCCTGCAGTGTCTGCCTCTCTCTCTCTCTCTCTCTCTCTCTCTCCCTCTCTCTGCGGGATGGCTCAATTCAAATGCGGAAGTTTACACCCAGGAAAGCTGCTGTGCCGCGCCACAACCAAGATGAGTGGTGTTGACATGACGGTTGAGCTGTAGCGAGGAGACGAAGCGGTGCGTCGGTGACAGTGAGGCGGCGAGACCGCAGGAAGACACCAAAGCCAGCGCCGCTGAACTGGACGGGGATGGCTTCTCTGGGCAGCGCAGACCGACGGGCTTTCGCTCTGAAAATCAACAGGTAAACATGTCCTATAGGAAGCTCCGGTTGTTTGATGGTTAGTTAAGGAGTGAGTTGGTACCTGGGAGGGATCTCTGTCTTGACAGTTGGAAGGGATTCTACAGTGGTGCAGGCAGCCACATGTTGTGGATGTTAATGCTGCAGGTTAGTTCACTCTGTCCCGGAAAAGACCAGCCTGGAGGAGCCAACTTTTCTTCAACTTGATCTCCTAAGAATTATTACAGGACATAGTTAACTTCTGGTGACAGCCATGTGATCAATCATGAATACATCCGTTTCTATGGTCATTATTTACATAATTCTCTGAAGTGAAACAGTGGTGAACCTTCTACACCAAGTTTACAAATCTATATTCTATCAGAAGTAATTTCCTCTTCATGAAGGATGCTGATTCTATATCTAGTGTTTCTAATATGATCATTTCCTGTGTTGTGTAAGTTCTGACTAACCCTAAAGCTGAATGAGTAGGGATGTGGTCATAGTTCCTGCTGTGACACTGGCCAGGTGTGGAGGAAGTATGTACATGGAAGTCCATTGTGTACCAGGCCTCCTCTGCATTACAAATTATTAAGACAAATACACTAATACTTCCTTTGATTTGCAGCACAGGCATATAAAGCTTCACCGGGACTAATCGGTCAAACTGTGTGCCTTGTTTAACATTTTGCGCGTGATGTTACAGCAGTTTAGTTGGGTTGATTCACATTTTGAAAGTGGATAAGAGCAGAGCTGGGTGCAGAAACAATTTTTGGTCAAATTTAGGATGGTAAATGATGAGGTAAATTGTTTACGCTCACTTTTTGTAGTGCACAGTCAGGTGTTAATTCCATTAAAAGGACTCAACCACAAAAGGACTCTGTTACCTTGCTTTTGCAGCTTTGTACCTCTTAAGTGTCTAAAACTTAGATGTAATGTATTGTACCATCTTGTAACTTAGATGAAAATGTAAGATTAATGTTTAATTATCTTACATAAGGAATTTTAATGCATCAGCACCGGAGATGTTTCCAAAAGAGGTTTAAAGTAGAGCTACAACTAAAGAAGATTTTCTTCATCATTGATTGATCTAGTAGTTTTTTTTCTTGAATAATTGATTTATTTTTAGTCTATAAAATGTCAGAATACAATGGAAAAAATGCCGACCACCAAATCCAAAAGTTCAAATTGTGTTTTGTCCACACAATTAAAGAGTTGCTGATTAATGCCTCATCTCAGTCTAAAGCATTCAGTTGGCTTTTCATGTTTTGTGTGAGTGTGAAATCCTATCCATCACCACAGTGAATGCACCATACTCTTGTTTTTAATAGCCAGGAGAAGTCATGGAGACTTGCTGTGCTGTGCAGAGCTGAGCTCAGCTGCTGAGGGAGGTGAGGGATCCTGGGTCATAGCCTGAATCCAGTGATGAGCCAGCAGAGGGGCTGGTTAAGGTGCTGTACTGTAGATAAGCACGCTGTTGTGGAATATGTGGTTGCAAAATGTTACAGCCAGTGAGCGATGATGCAGCAGACGCAGTTCACGAACTGACAGTGATTTCTCAAACTGTTGTGAGTTTAAGACATGCTGTTGCCATTTTGTTTATTGATTCAGCAAAATTTAATAGATACACAATAACAGAATTTCGTGATTACATGGTCACAGTCTTAAACACCTCGGATACTAAGACATTGCTTTATGTGTAATTTAAAAGAATCGTGATACAACATGTGACCTAAATTTTATGTGCATTGGCCAAATAAACAGAAAAATAATGTAGTATATGAAGGGAAACAACCTAGATAGTCATGGCAACAAAAGCCGGACACAAACAAACCACACTGACAAAGAGGAACAGTGGTCACAAATTGAAACTGTGGTCAGTATCAGGCTGAAAAACCTGTTAATTGGCATGCAAACTAATACATCCCATATATGTAGGGGTGTTTGCAATTGTGAGACAGTCACATCAGGGTTACAAAAGCAATGCTCTTTTTTCCACCCCTAAATATTCTATATGTCCTCATGAGCAGTTCCTTTCTCTATCTCTCTATCACGATGGAGTGTGAAGGATATCCTGCACACTGTGGACACTGTGTCACTCCGGTTTCACTTCACTTTTTTTGTTCATGGCAGTTTTTAAATCAGGAAATGTGTGTTTCTTCAGAAGCACATTAAAAAAGGGGAATGGAAAAGAAGGGTGACCATATGTCAGTGAAAAGGCAAGATGCTAATATAGTAAGTGTGGCACAGAGTTCAGTTTTGATGAGCAGGTCGATGGTAGCTGAACACAAACATATTCTACTGTTGAGCACGATGTTACTTACTGGCATATGGTAACAGGTGTGAGGGCAGCTGTGGACCTGGGGCCTCTGTCGTTCAATAACTCCTAAGTGGCGGGGGGATCCGGATTGAGTTGCATCTGATTTCCTCTGGGCTCTGGTTAATGACATCTGTTAACTGACTGTTGGTGGGCGAGTGATGGGGTGTGTTAAAAATGTATACAAAAAATTTTGATATATGACTTGCCATGTGGTTAAAGCATTCAGTCTCAGCCAGAAGTTGTGCTTTAAAGTCCACACTCACTTTTTCTTGTTTGGAGCCGCCTGTGACCTGAGACCTGCCAAATGACCGCTGTGTTTGTGCGTGCCTCCCTCTGACAGGAAGCTGGGCCGTGATGGTGCTGATAGCAGTAAGACCCATTAAGTCTGGAGTCATATGATAGTATGAGACACACAGTGGGGGCATCCCTTTGGTTTGTTTCCCCCCTCTTGTCATGTACACCACACCACTCTCTGTTTTCCTGTGTTTCTTTTTGGCTCAGATGAGGGAGAAATGACTTATGGGAGAAGGGGTTTTTTTTGGCTGTTACATGCAAGCTAAAGGAGCCTCCCACCACCTCTAGTGGATTGACTTGATAATAATGATAATAATAGGGATAATTGGAGACTGGCTGAGCAGTGTGTCTGCTGGATGAGGAGTAAATACAGAATTATGAGTAGGAATTATGGATTTTCATTATCTTGGGGTGGGCTTGTTAATCAGAAATGTAACAGTGAGAAGAAGTGAAACAGTTTTAGAGCAATTTGAAGAATGCTTGGCCAGTGATTTGCACACGCAGCAAGTGCAGGCCTGCCACAAACAGCATGATGTAACAAAAAGGGGGCAATCTCTTTCTAAACGGGAGGGGATGATGAAAGATTTATTTTCCTTTACCTTAAATCTGAGCCCTGAGACCTTTCTTACACCACCAAGCTTTTGTGCAAGTACATAAATAAAGAAATACTCACTTAAGGTAAAACAGCTGTTTGGCAGCTGATGATAATTAGTATAAACACTAAAAGACTCTCCGTAACTTGAGGTCTAACAGCATTACTGACTGATCAGATGTATGTTTGACAGCTCATAAATACTTGAAATAATGGGGTCATGCACAAAGCGGCTTTATCAAATGTTATTTCAGGGCCATTTCTGGCCCTCTGGCCTTTCTCAGTGTCTTCAATAAGATACTAAGAGAATTTATTTTCTTTCTTAAACAGAATGGTCTAATTACAGTGCAACAGTGGACATCAGTGGTATTGGCATGACATAGCAATGCTGTAGTCGCTGAAGTGGATGTGTGCATAATATGATTTTTAATATATTTTTAGCTCTTTTACTAACAAAGATAGGTGCAGCTGCGGCTCAGGACGTAGAGCTGGTTTTACACTACTCACATGGACAGTGGTTCGACCCCCTGCTCCTCCAGTCTGTATGGCGAAGTGTCCTTCAACAAATTTCTCCCGGGGTGAGAGTGTATGAATGGGATTATTTTGTGTTTCCTTTCTGATAAACCGTTGGCGCCTTCCATGGGGGCAAGGCATCAGTGTATGAATTCGTGTGCGAAGGGTTGACTGTGACATGTAGTGTAAAGCGCTTTAAGTGGTCTGAAGACTAGAAAGGCGCTATATAAGTGCAGTCCATTTACAAATTACCATTTATAAACAGGATAATAGCGGCAAAAATGTGCTGAGTCTTAATGTTTTTTAACAGTGTGCCTACTCCGTCATCAGCCCTGATTTATGGCTGGAGTTTGCTGTCGTTTGTAATTCTGGCTTTGCATCCATTCCCCGGTAGCAGCTGTTTTTAAGAGTGTTTTCCCCATCAGTGTTTATTACCTCTTCTAATTATATCTCACGAAAAAAAGGAAACTGGCAGTTACAATATTGTCATCAAGCTGTGTATTTAGCTAAGGGAACACTTTCTTGTAGCAATTCAAATGTTTCATCCAAAAGAAAAAATTGGTTTTCTGTGCTTTAGCTTGATCTTAAGGTCTTGCAGAATGTTCTGTAGTGACAGTCAGTATGTTTACATGCACATAAGAAATCAGGTTACACAGGGATAAAATCAGAAAATCAGCCAACACGTTTACGTGCACTGTGGTAATCTAAATATTTTAAAAAAGATGATATTGTGACAATAGTGGCTGCATTGCCAGTGAAGGGCAGTGAATTATCCTGATTACTGTGCTTTACTTTGCTCAGGTATTTAGCCTTTATTTGAATTGTAAAAATATTTGGGAGTCTCTTATTCATTGCTCAATAGAGTTTCAGCCTATACTGGTTTGCTGATGCTTGGCTGGCTCACATTTTATTTTAGGATAACATCATCAGACTGAAAGAGTGGTGGTGGAGAATATGCCTTTCGGGGAATGCCACTGTGGTCATTGTCAGAGACCTGAACCCTGCGCAAAAACTTTGGACAGAAGCTGTTTTCAAGACTGAAGATGTCAACTTTAGTAATGGCTGTTTTTACAGACAGGGTCTGATTTTTCTTAGGGCAAGATGGTGTTGCTACATTGCATTGAACCCATGTTTCCGATTCGGTCCTCTGGTCCCGTATTCACCAATGCCCTTAAGTGTCCCCTCAGCTAACAGCACTGCAGGTATTGTTGACAGTCAAATATTTGTCCCCTTTTAAAGTGTTGTCTCTGGGTTTATCTATTGTAAGAATTTGTAACTTATTCTGTCTTAGCAGTTTTGTTAAAAATTGACAATACATTGCTTTTTGCTGGATTTATGACACAAGCTGCTTTTGCGGTCATTTCACCAAAATTACCAGAGTCCTTCGCTCTGCTTTTTGTCTTCCTGACAAGAGCAGCTTTGGTTTTTATGCTACAAAGGATGCCAAGACACGGGCCCGATAAATAGAATGACAGATGCTGTCTGCTGTGAGAAGCTGTTTGTCTACTAGTGGTCAAATAATGTGTGCTTGGCTCTGCTCTGGTAAGAGCTGATTACTGTTTTACTTGCCTGATCTTTTTATAGACAGGCCTTGAATATGTGTCAGTGTATGCAAGTAAGCAATCCCATGTGTCTATGCATGTGACAGTGTGTGTATATAGGTATTACTTTAGATACCCTAGTGCATTTCTTGTAATAGTAACGGCTGATATAAGCTTTGTCTCTCCAAAGGCGATGAAAGATATAGGGGGAGGGCACATATTAGTGGTGGAAAGGTTATGGGCTCAGTCTGTACACAGGGTAGGGTGTGTTTCTTTAGAAGTCAAGTTATGAGAAGTTTATACAGGGTTTAAATTGCCTTGGGTACAAGCTCAATACACTCAACAGACAATCTGCCTTTGGGCAAGAAAAGGCATACTGGTTTGCTCAGATTTTTCTTCCTTTGTCAGTTCAGAACATTTAAACTCGTTCAAAGACTAATCTGACAGCATAGGTTGTGTACCATAGGCTTGTTTCTTGTGCACTGGATATTTCATTTCAGAGGTATACAATATTGGAATCACATAAATATCAGTAGTACCTCCCTACCTCTGCCATTTTCTTTATAAAGTGGCACATGCTAAAACCAATCTGAGCAAAGAAGAGATGTCTGAGGCGGAAGTCATAACTCTGGCCTCCTCTCTTGACACCTGGTGAGGAGCTGTGAGGAGGGTCATTCCTTGTGTTGACCTGAAGCTTTCTGGAGCTTTAGTTTCCTAGTTTTACCTGCAACACCTCTAAGCTCCACTGGCTTATGTGATTCGACACACTGCATTACAAGGAGTAATGCTGCACATTTCTTTTAGACATTTGTAGTGTAAAAAGTGTGTGCAAGTGAAGAGACTTAAAGTTGCTGATGTGCGGGTGCAAGGTGGGGTGTATATGTGATATCCCTCATCAACCTGCTTAGTGGTCAGCAGTTGAGGACTGTTTTTATACTAAGTAGCCTTCAGGTGTGGGTGTTTGTACACAATATACTAAGAGTTAAAGGGTAAGGGATAATTAAATGTTACAAACTGTTGGTTAAGACTGAGTGACTTTTACATAAGTTAGAATTTCATAACAGTTGATAATATTGCTGTGTGTGTGTGCATGTGTGTGAGTCTATGGCTGCTCATTGTGGTAATCAGAATACATATGTGTGTTGCAATATGCTTCATCTGATAATTTTTTCATGGCGTTTGCCACCATGTATTTCTGCAATGTGCACTTTTGCACTGTTGTTGATTTTTATGTTTACCATCTTTTGTGATTTGTCTTTACTGTCCCTTGTCTTGATCTTTAAATGACAGTGGAGCAGATGTGTGTTTAGATAAAACAGTGCTGCACTGCTAGACTTTGCTCTTTGTGTAAATGTGTATACTGTTCTCCGACCCATGCTTTTACCCTCCCTGGCATTCAGTTATTGTATTGACTTAGCGTGTTATGTGATTTGCAGAGGAAAGTGTTATACACAGAATGTGCAGGAATCTCTGACTCATATAGAGAGTGTTGTATTAAAATGAACTGTAAACTATTTAGCTTCTATTCTTGAAAAGCAAACTGGTTTGGTGATTCAGTGTTGCTGCAGAACGTTAATGATATTAGTTTTCAAATGTTTGCATGAAACTGCCTCCTGGGTTTTATGTGCTTCATGATTGCACCCTCAGTTGTTTTGACATGTGAGCATTCCTCCATTGCACTAGTGTTTATGCATTTGTGGTGGTAATTAGTAACATGGCTCTTGTGACAATGGCTATAGGGACTAAATGAACCCATGAGATTGACCACAGGGTCACCAGTCGGGAATGTGACCCATTTACTTAGGGCTTTGCCCTCTAACTCTCTCCTGTGTCGCAATGTTGCAATAAACTGTTTCTGACACTTGCACACGCAAAAATACATAGCACTTTAACACTAAATAAAGCACGCAGACACATAGTAAACACACATACACAAGCTTATACATACAAAACTGGCCTTTCATCGTTGGACTGCAGAGAATATAGCAGTTATTGTGTAGAGTTTGGTAGGGCTCAAATGATATGGTAGATTAATTACAAAGAAATTGACATGCAGGAGGTCAGTGTCGCATTGAGATGAAATGTGGGCTTTGTTCTTGTGATTTTCCCTTCTTTTTGGAGAGGGCTACACACACACACACACACACACACACACACAGAGACACACCTTCCCTAGCTACCCAATATATTTGAATACTACTCCATTCCTATGTCATGTTGATTTCCTGCTCAGTCTGACCCTCAAATCAGGACACCATATTTATTCCACTGCTTGTATGGCTGCCAGTATGACAAAGCCTTTACACAGCCAGCAGAGATGTGCTTCTGTAGAGAGCGAACAATGGTTTGAATGGAATCACCATGGCTGACCAATTCAAACTAATGCGAGTAGGAACAATGTCGGAATTGCTGTTGCCTCTCTCATTAAGATCCACTGTGTGCATGTTGGTGGAATTGTACAACAAAAATGGGTTTACATGATGTTTTCATTGCCTGCTTCTATACAAATATTAACCTTCAAACATCCCACAAATATGCTATACTGGTGTGTAAACCTGTATGTGTTTCCATGTTTTGTTCCAGGCACAGTTCTGCAGAGATCAGACGAAACTTCAGTGGGAACTATGGCTTTAATCACACCCGATCCAACTCCAACGCTTCGGCTACAGTGTACCTCACTGTGGTGAGTTTCTCTTCTATAAAACAATACCTCCTTTTAATCTGACAGGTATTTGTCACATTATCCAGGATATATATCTTAGATTGAATTACAGAGACCTAAAATAAAGTGTTCTTAGTCCACGTTTCAGAAAGTAAAATAAGTAATATGAAACGTGTCAGTATATAACAGCAAATTTAGCAAATTTTTACATATACTGTTACTTGTCATTGTCTAACATGTTAAGTGCAGTTAAGAAGATAAGCAGACTACAAAATGAATGCTGTGTTACTTCACTTAATACTGGTGATGTAATGCTAGAGCAGAAATTCATAGAGTGGCCAGAAGGGCAGCGGAGTGTTTTCCTGTAATGCTGCGCTCACACAGCTTTAGTGTTTGTGCTTACACCACCAAAGGGCTTTAAGCATATCTTCTTCACATCCTCTTTACTGTCATTAGTACTGAGAGTGTCTGACTCAGTGTGGTGTCTAGTCCTGAAGATTTAAATTTCAATCATAGAAATTCTGCTACAACATAAGTTTCTGCCTTTGCAAAAACAGCTTTCTGCATTTCTGCCACAGAGCTGAGTTTTTTGTTTTGTTTAGGAAGAATCTTTCTTTGTCTTACAAAAGGTAAGATGAGAACTTAGTCATGGCTTAGCATGCTTTTGTTAAAAACAGGGCTGACACTGCCTTTTCTTTGATTTAGTAGTATCCCTTAGTTTCTGCAGAGGATTGAATGCAAGTATGACATGATGTTGTCTTGCCTCTTCAGCTGAAGCCTAGCAGACAGTTAGAGTGATTGCTGCTCTCTCAAGCAAGCAGACCGAATGATGCACAGTAATCCTTTGCAGGGATTTGTTCCCACTATACTCTTAGGCTCTTCGCGGTACCCTCTGAACCTCTGTCTCTGCCTCCCAGAGTCATATATTCCTCTTTCAGTCTTCCTGCTTTTTTTCTCCTATTTCTGTCTTTCCCTCACATTTCTTCTCTCTCGGCTGCCCTACATCTCTATCATTTTAAGTTTTCTAAAGCTCTTAGACGCTAAGTCTCCTGACATATCTGTGTGCATGACTAACTGAGCTGAAGCCCTTTGATACTTTCCCAGTGATGATCCTTGAGCTCGTCAGCTGACAGGGTTTGAGGAGGAGTACTTGGACCATCCATCCCAGCCCAGCCTGTAGTATGCAACACGGTTAATCTCTAACCTGCTTGGGAAATGGGTCAGTGCCTTGGCTACTAACAGACGCTGGATGGGGCCTGCTTACCTTGCAGCTTACACGGGCAGATCTTTAATATGGACGGATTTGGGATGCGGGAGAGGGGTTTTAATACTATAATCTCTGGGATGATAGTTTCCCGTTATTCAGCAGTCTAGCACAGGGCTAAGGGAGGGATGTTTGTTGAGAGGAGGGAGGGATGTTTGTTGCTGCACTTGTGAAGTGGATCACTTTGTTGATCATCACAATTATCACTCTCTGTTACTCTAACACTATTTTTAGTATGAATATGAGGAGTGATCGCAGATCTGTGTTGTTTGTTGTATGTACAATTAACAAATTGAAAGATTTAGAGGAAAAGTCGCATGTGTTTTCATGCATGCATGGAACGGCTGTGTGTGTATAAGCAGCATGCACATGTGTGTGTGTGTGTGTGTGCCTGTAGTTTCTCTTCCTGTCTGTTAAAACACCAGTTGATGGAGGGACGCCTTTCTGATGTCACTTCCTTTTATGTTTTGTGGTTTCTCCATTTCAACTCAAACGCTGAACGCTTGAAACTGCTGTCATATCATTTTGTGGGTTCAAACAGTCAGGCTTAACTTAAAAATTAATTTTGATTGGTTATGAACGCCTCTTCTTCTACTTTTGGTAATGCTGATTGTTTGTCCTCAGATCTGTTGGAGTTCTTAGCTTCTAGGAATATGAGGATCAATTTAAAGAGGATCTGTGCACTGCATTGTGGCTTAGTTTCAACAAAAAGCATTCAGCGTCAGTAGGTGCACACTGTAGGTTCCCGTATCCGGAGTGCGCCATTTTGTGTGCTTCCTTTTTTGGTGCCGTTTTCAGTTGTCAGCCGGGTAAGTCTTCTATATCCATACAAGCACAATTGTCCTTTAGTGAGACATTAGAATGAGACAATTGGCAAACTGGATTGTGTTTTATGTCTTAATGCAGGTCAAATGTGGCTGTATTTTGTAAGAACAGTGTTTGTAATGAGTTCTGAGTCTGTTTTCCGTCCCTGCTCGTGTTTGCCAATGTACACGAGAACAGTGATGTTGGTAAATGCATGTGGGTTTTTAAATGGAGTAAGGCTCCATTAGTGATTAATGTAACAGTTATTAGCTTTGAAAATGTGTACTTTTATTGAAAAAGTTTATTCTAAATATTTTTTGTTGCATGTGTCTGCACAGTAGTTGCAATGCTTCATACAGGTTAAACAATTCTCCTAAATAAGTTATCACCTTTGTAATCACCAATGAGTAACATTAGAAAGTCTGGCTGTTGATTTGACAAGGAGAGGTAGTTACTTTCTAGCTTCTCTCATGCCTCCAAAGAGCAGCAGGCACTGATCGGAGGCATGCATAGATTTGCATTCATTTGTTTTTGTTAGACTCTATACGACACAAGAAAAAGAGGCCATGTTACAATGATTGTTTGAACTTTGAGGCAGAGAACCAGAGAAATGCACACTTGGAGAAGGCTGCCAGAAGGCTGCCAGTGCAGAGGTTCACGCCTCTTCTATAGAAAAGGAGGAGTTGAAGGTTTTATCTGTACTGTAGGCATGCTATTCAAAATAATAATGATGCAGTTGTTGTGCATGGCTGTCTGTGTATTCTTACCTTCTTGCGTTGCATGTTAACCATTAATACATGTGGTGCATTTAGCTCTTGAGTGCTCATCAGAGAAAAATATCCCTAGGGTGGATTTGCAAAAACATGTCTGAAGGCCAGTGGAATTTACTCTGCTTTTAAAAGTTGAATACAGCAGTGACTCACCTTGTCGCTGCAGTTATCTCTACATCTTCTCTGTGTACATATTACTGTGTACGCCAGTGGGTGGTTTGGCTCTGGACTTTTCTTTTTTCTCTCTCGGTCTCCTGTACACACACTTTCTCTCACATTCAGTCTTTCAAATACTACCTGTTTGTCATGCAAATGCTTCCTGTGTGGGACAGTGTGCACAATTAAAAGCTTAAATATTCTTTTTGGATGGTGCTAAGGCAGATCTTCTCTATTAACACTGTGCGTTGTATTTGTTGAGAGGTGCCGAGGACAGTTTTCTTTTATCATTGATTATATAGGCAATCTTTCAGTATGATATTGTGGTATATGTTTATTTTCTAGCTTTTGCCTACATCAGCCTGCAGACTGTAATCAGATTGGAGGTCTGCCCAGTTTGCTGCCACTTTTCGCAGAAACACCTGCTCCATGCAGGTCCCCCTTTTACCCCCTTAGCCAGCCAGGCACCACAAAAGGGACGTGTGTTATCTCATCAGTTGTGGTTTCCCCTGTGAGCTCATTCTAATGATGAAAAGCATGCCTATTCTTCCCCTTTAAGGGCGAGTGGGAATCTGTTTCATTGTGTACACTGATGATTTTAACAATATGTACTGATTCAAATGAAAATTTCAGCCCATTTGCACTGTACATAAAAGTGATTACAGCTTTGCCTTTGATCTGCTGTAGCTCTGTAGTGTGTCCTGATAGAGTTTATGACTAAAAATAGGTTTACAGAAAAAAAATCACCTGGCTGTCTTGATACAGGCCAGTTTTGTTCCAGTTTCTATTTATATACGTGCTCCACTCTTTTGTTGCTTGTCAGGTATGAGCTATTAGAACATAGTCACGATTCAACATGTTTGGTCCCACCTCCCTTGCTATCTTTTTCCTCTCTACTTCTCTGCACTATGTGGACTGTACAAACTCATCAATCACCCTTAAGCTTTTCACAAACTATCAATCTATTTTGTTGTTTACTTGTTGTTTTCCTTTTTTGTTACTCTAGACCTCCTCAGACAATTCTGAGGCAGTGTCTTGGTATGATTTTTGTAAAATAATTAATATTCATCCATAGGAAGCTCTTTTGATCATCCACACCACTCTGTTGGTAGCCGTTAAACTGTACTTAAGCAAATATTATGATATTTGCTATTTGTTGCTACATGTCCTAATTCTTCCCTTCCTCCATCCCCTCTTCGGTCTGCAGCCTCAGTCGTATGAAGCAGTGGAGCCGCTGGACCTGGAGGAGTTCCTGATGTCACAGTTAAAAAGTGGAGACTCAGCCCTGATGCATGAACTTGGAGACTTCCCCGACGATGACCTGAAGGTGGAGCAGGTGGAGAAGGAGTGTCGCACTGTTCGACACTCTGTCCCCGAAGATGGGTGGGTCACAGGATGTCTGGCATTGACCATGAAGAATACACACACGCACAAAAAAATTCCTGCCTAAAATGAAATTGTCAAGCTGTTAGAACTGTTTGGTAAAATGTTGTTCAGAAAGGACGTTAAAAAGTGTAGAATAACTACAGAAGGTGTTTGTTTCAGCACATTGCAGTTAGTTAAAAGTCAAACATCAGTCTTCATGCATTCAATCACAGAATCCTCGTTCTACAAAGTTTTTGTCTAGATTGATTTTGCTCACAGTAAAATTTGCACACAAAAACATCTCATTTGCTTTCCAAGGTGGTTCTCAATTCCATGTAGGAAAGTTAATATTTCGAAATCTGAGTTTTTCAGCACAAAAGACAATAACTGTTTTGTCAATACAGTCCCAGCAGTAGCAGTTACAACACATGTTTATTCACAGCATTTACTTGTCCAGCACCTTGACCATGAAGTGCTGTTTAAGATAGAAGAGGAATGTCAAGTTTCCAGTTCTCTGTGAATATTTGCATAAATGTCTGCACGAGAATGTGTGGTCATGTCTTCTTATCCCCCTCGTCCTTCTCTTTCCTTGTAGAGAGGAGTTGGATCCACATGTGAGAGACTGTGTAAAGAGTTACACCCAGCCGTGGCTTGTGGTCTCCAGAAGGTAAATCTTCTACAGAAACACAACCGTTACAGTCTGAGTGTTCAGGACTCTCAGAGTGGCATAGCTGTTTCACAGTAAATACCTTGACAGATACCCTTTTCAAATGACAAAACTGAATTTGTTTTGGAGTTTCAAAATGGAAAACAGGATGTTCAGTGTTTATCCGCTTGTTATGGATACTCGTGTGCATGTCAGGGTACTCAAAGTTGCATTATTTTAACCAAAGAAATAATGCTCTCACTGGTATTTTAACTGTGACACTGTGCAACAGGTGTAACTGTCTGTGAAGTTGCATTTGTCTGTGAAACAGGAAACAAGACGCCCAAGAGAGCCTGATAAACTTTATTCACTGGGCTCTTCTGTTGAAACATTGTAGTCTTATCTCTATCTCTCTCTCCCCCACACAAACTCGCATACAATACACACGTACGCTGTGAATATATTGTGTAAGGCTTCTGTTTTTGTTATCTAGTTTGATTAGAAATGCAGAGGTGTATCACTTGTAACCATGCATGTTGTTTTTAAAGTGTATGTCGCTGTACGGATCTTTGACCTTGTGTGTGTGTGTGTGAAGGTGCCAGGGGGATGGCTGGAGCACATATTCGGAGCGAGCAGGCCTACACAAACGTCTTCAGAAGCAAACCTTTGAGTACGACGTCCAGCCCGAGAACCCACAGAAGCCAGTAAGACACACAGAACACAGCCAACCATCATTTGAACGCACTCAGCCACCATCTGGAGTTCCAGTTATATATGAAAAGAGTTGAGATAAATTAACCAACAAATCTTCATTTAAGAAATCCACACTAATGTCCTTACTCAAACCTAAGTCTTTTAAATTAAGAACATTGACTAGGTTTCCTACGTACAAGTTTTACTCAACCTGGATCTTAACCAACACTCTGTTACTCAATAGTAGCCTTCTTCAAAAACACTTCTTCAGAGCCACTCTTGCTACAATAGAACAATTCTTCACTTCTTTCCTTTTTTAGTAGGTTGACAATTATTTAGACCTGACCGTGCTATTGTGTCAGTCAGTCTACTATTGCGTATCATCACTTATTAGGTCTAATTCTACATGTGCTTGTTGAAAACGGTTAAGGTTTTTGGCTAGGATTAGTCAAAAACCTTAACTAGGACAGGTTCCTTTTTAAAATGAGTATACTAAATAAATTATTCCAATTCTGATTCAGCCTAGTAAACACATTATGATTTATTAATATCAATTAATATGAATAGTGATGTTTTGGGAAATTATTTGCTTTCATAGAAAGTTTGCCCTTATCTCCAGAAACCTATAAAGATCACAAATGAACATGTTGTAGCTTGTTTGTTTAATTTGTACACAAACTGAAATATAAAAATAACAATTTGTAGGTGTACTGGAGAGTTACGTGTTGGAACTATCTTTTGATGAACAACAGCCAGGGATTACTTTCAGAAATCTTGTTGTTTTGTAAGATTGCCATGCAACCAGCAGATGCTTTGTGCAGAAGTGCTAGCCAGACCGATGAACTGTAGTTTGTCAAGTAAGTCCCATTGAGATTTCAGAATGTCTTCTCCAAGAGAGCCCTGCACTATTACAATACAGTGTTTTAAACAACATACACGCAAACGTGAAACAACACATGAAACAAAACACACAGTATCAATTCACAAAATCGTAAGCCTAGGAAGAGGAAACGGATCTAGCTAAGGAAGCAATTACTCTGTGTTAAAATTAATTGTCTCAATATGTTTTACATTTGTGTACAGACTGTTGTGATTTACCTCATACAATTTCTTGTCTGTATCTCCACTACCTCCAAAAAATACTAATAAATATAAACAATGAGTGAGTAGGGCACTGGTAGTTGGATTTTTGAAAGCTTTTGGTCTTTATGCTAAGCTAAACTAAGCTAATTGCTTCTCTGCTCTGTCTCTATACTTAATGCACATATATAAGAGTGGTACCAGACTTCTGCAAACAAATAGGTGCATTTTGCCAAAATGTTTGCTTCCTAAGAACTACAAGAAACACTACTTTGTAATGTTGCCCTTGAATGCCAATATGTTGCACTTAGTTAAAGTGTCTTTTGTGAGAGGAAGACCAGAAAGTGAGGCCAGTATGGTAGTCCATACTGATCAAGGCTTTAGAGAGACGACAATACTGAATGTGAAAAGTGAGGGAGGGGTGGGAGACTGCGGTGGGGGGTGCTTTAATAATGAACACAACAGCGTTTTGTTATTCTTATCACTCGTTCCACGGTGGCTCTGTCAAGTTTACTCAGCCTGGCTTACACAGAACTAAACCTGAATGTTATATACTCTCATCCCCTCTGTGTGTTCAGCCAGATAGTCAGAGAGATGTTGTAGTTAAACACATGGTATTCTATTTTTTTCCATTCTACTATTTAAATAAGCTTGCGTCTGCATGGCTCAGTCCTTTAATTTCATTTCAGATCCTTCCCTCAGTACTGCACTGACGTTATTTCGAGCCAAGTTCCCATCCTCTCTCACTTCCCTCTCTAGCTCTTTTGTCTCATAGTGGCCAAATCCCCTGCTCCCAGCATCAGACAGTCCCGACCAATCCAAGTCCCAGTGAGCGTCACACCCAGCCTCTGGCAAGTTACGCAGCCATCCCTGGGTAACATCCCCCCTCCTGTCACCCCATCCTTGCCAATTCTGGTTAATCACCCAAACCAAAAAGCCCTAATTACCGCTGCGGGCTTCCCATGGTCTGCATGCCAGAAAGAGAATGACAGAGATGGGAAGAACAGCACTATTGTCCTTCTGCGCTTAATAGGTTTTTTCTATGGTCCAATCTGGTTTAGCAATAGCCCTGGGATCATGGTGTGATGGTCCCTTGAAGCCTCAACAGGGGGAAGCTTCACCAGGGTGGATGCTCGGTCAGTCCTAGCCTTTGGTTGGAGCGCTGGGATGTGAGATTGATGGATGGTGGGAATGAAAGAGACAAGGAGAGAGGGGTGGCAACAGGGATTGTTGCAAGCAGGGTGTACCATTGTAGCAGCGAGGCTATGCCCTGCCCTGTAGCTGAGTCTGAGTAATTCCATATGGTGCCAGTGCCAGCCCGAGAGACCTCTTACTGAGCAGAGGATGCTCCAGTCAGCTGATTTTTAATACAGTTTAATGGCAATTTATTAGAAATTATAGGTTCTTCTTAGCCCCTGGCATGCGAAATAAGACTTGAAATAATATGTGTTGGTACTTTAAACCACAGGCACAAAAAAGATTTAAATATGCTCAAAAAGTAGTTGTTACCTTTGCTTCTCTTTCCCCGGCATCCCAAAGAAGGTAGAAAAATGTGTTTATTTTAATGTAAGAGTTTGGATTTATTTGTAAAAGGTTGTAGAGGTTAGTGATCAATACATGGACACTTGCTAAATCCTGTATATTCCATCCAAAACAGCAGAAATCAAGGTGGAGCTAACAGAAGCCACAGAGCAACAGAAATATTTTGTACAACATGTACATCAGAAGACATCTTTTATGCATTTCTGATGCTTGATTCTCAGCTTAGACCTAACTCCATTGTGTCTGAGAGGATACATTTGAGTACATTTGCACATCAAACTGTTATATTAAGTGAGTAAATTTAAAGGGTTTAAATTCATGCCTCTGCTTGGTGCTCATCTTTGCTGCTATCATTTTTGCCTGGCAAGCCATCAGCCTGCTGGGAGATCTTTGATTACAGAACCTGTTCATCTCATGTACACTGCATTGATATCCCTACTGACGAGTCACTCATACCACCCCATTGTATGTCAGAAATCAGTGGCCTTATTACCTGGACTGTGGTGGCTTTTTTTTGTACATTTCTATGAAAATACAACAACGAAGAAGGAAGCACCTGCTGAAAATTTTTATATATAAAAGACTCTTATCACTTCACTTTCTGCAGCATGCAGCAAACATAAACATGAGCCTCTGTTGTGTGTTCTCCAGTAAGCCTTGATCAGAAGATAACAGAGACTGTCATTGTCTCCAGGCCAAAACAGAAACTGTCTAGACTGCTTAAGTGCCCGTTAGCTGTTTGCTGTGTGTGCTAACAACATAACCATGGAGGCTGCATTTTCGCAGTGTATGTTGTTGATGGTTCATAATATGCTGTGGAAGTATAGACATGATATTCTGTTGTTAGAAAATACATTATAAATGTATGTATGTAAAGCCATGGGGGAACACTGTGGAGGAAAATCATGAATCTCTTGGGAAGATCAGTAAGTTTGGCAAGTAGTTTGCATGCCTTTTTTTCCATTTACTCAAACCCCATTTAAATAACATTGTTTAAATGGAGGAAGAACTACTTTTGAACAATTATCCATTAGCAGGGCATTCTTTACCCAGCACCCATTTTCTTTGATGTCTTTATTTAATAACATCCAACTGGATATTCCGCCATAATACCCCCTCATCCTGTTTTCTTCTCATTGCTCCTCTTTTCCCGATCGTGCCCCCCCCCCAACTCTCTGTCCTCTCCCACTTCTAACCCCCGTCCCGTCATCACCCTTAACCCTCTCTTTCTATCCTTGCTCCCAGGTCAAGTCTCCAACTCTAGTGGGGCTGAGTGATGACTCTGGCCGCACACTGACCTCCTCTGACTTTAACTTGCGGTTTTTGACCCCGGACAAGAGAGTGGAGGGGCTGCTGGCATACAGCAGCCACGAGGAGTTGGACCGCATCAATCAGGATGCACGGCAGGGGAACAGACTACCAGAGCTGTTTGCTCTGTACCCACCGGCCGATGAGGTGAGAAATAGATGGAGTTGGTACTCTTGTGCTGTAATATACCAGTACATGCAAGTCTGTGGGAACCACACGGATGTGGGTTAGTCTGTCACTCTCTTTGTGTCCAATTTTTAGGCATACACACCAAGATGCAAACTAATGTGAGCTTCAACACAAAATCAATCGTACACCTTCTGTTGGCTCTCTTACCTGCATCAAGGGGGATCTGGTGTTGTGTCTGGTTTCTTTATCTTTAGTCAGTCAATATTCATGAGGCATGTGAGAAATAATAATTCCCATAAATACAAGACATTACAACAACATTACAACCATCTTTTAAAACTATACTCTTTTTAAACTTTTCACTATTTTCTTATATTTTTATAGATTATTTACAAGAAAACAATCAGTAGATTAATATATAATAAAAATAACGAGTAGTTGCACACTGTCTCTGTTCCTAATAAAAGTGGACTCTATAGTGCAGGGAAAATTACACGTGTTCACGATTTGTATTTGAACAAATGTATTTTAATTCAGTTACTCCCGACACCTGTGAATTTTGTTTAAGATCACAAACCCCCTCCTCCATTTCTTTTTGCATGGTTTAAAAACTTTCTCTGCTATTGTATTCCAGGAAGATGCGGTAGAGATCCGGCCCATCCCTGACTGCCCCAAGGAACACACTGGAGACCGCATCCTGGTCCGATGCCAGACCATCAAGTATGTCATACATTTTCATGATACCGAAGGGGGGCGGTTAAACAGCTGCTATCTGTTTCTTGTTGAAGTTTGACAAGGAACCAACAGTTACTTGTGTGTTAGGGAAATGTTTATGAAAATGACTTTTGCTTAGCGTTTAACATACAGTACATTCTTTTATGTCACATCTGATCACGACCTAAAAGTCAGAGGGGTTGGTTTTCAAAAAGGCTTTGTAGTAGATGTGATGGACATCACAGTGTGGGATAGTGGAGGAGTGCTGTGCAATGGTTGCTGTTGTTTTCCAGAAAATAACTGTCCCTCCCTCTCTCTGTGGGATTTTGACTCTGTGTCTCTTGCTCTAGCTTTCTGTCAGTCACACACACACACACACACACACACACACACACACACACACACACACACACACACACACACACACACACACACACACAGAGTTTCTCTGCCTTTCAGTCTTGATTCACTTGTTCTTCTTGCAACCCATAAAACTGCCAAATGTTTTAGTTGAACTCATTTCTCTGTTTGCAGTGGTTTGGCAACGTCATCCCCTTATCCTTTAACCCTCAGTTCAAACATTTCATCACTTACTGTAGTTCATTTTGTTGTTTCCCGGTACAACAACAATCTACAGGAATAGAATAGAATGTGAAAAAAAGCACAGCTAAAGGAAAAACCAGAGTACTAATGTTGAGTATGTCTCTCTTGCTATTATTAAATTACTTATTTCCTTTTCCTTCTTGGATTCATAGGTTTGAGATTGACATTGAGCCCATATTTGCAACTATGGCCTTGTATGACCTGAAAGAGAAGAAAAAGGTAAGACAACTTTGCTTCACAATAGTCATTACATTTTTGTTATCTTAATTGTGCTTCTACTGTTGACTAAAAGCATGTTATAACATGTCCTGGAAACTTGTGTGACATGTTCACCTTGGCAAATATAGTGCCGAGGTTGGACAACAAAACAAACAACCCAGAATACAATAGACGGACAGCAACGCTCATTACGTGTTAGTTAATTTTCACAGTGTTTCTGATTGATGGAGCTGTAAATCTGACAGCAACGATGGGAAATCAAAGCACAGAGGCAGTAATGCAGGTGATTAAAAGCATAATCCGTGGTCCAGTTTTACTCAAATGGTATCAAAACTCCCTAAACAGTATTGGTACCTTCTTCTTCTTCACTATCAAATTTGACTGGCAGATGACAAACACCAGATTCACAATGTTTAAGATGTTGTTTGTTTACATCAATAATGTATGCAAACATTGGTGTAAATGGGCCACTATTTTTATGTTATCAGCTGAGAAATCTATAACATACACATTCGGTTTGGTATGTGAAATTACTTGCAACATAGATTATTATTATTATTAGTGCAAGACATTGAACTCCAATTGTTCCTGTGGGTAACAATTTGTGGTAAGGTAGCAAGCGGAAGCATCTCAAAAATGATGATGACAAATGTCGAAATGAGAAAAACTTTATTAATAGAAAGGCACACTGTTCTTATGACTTTGATGGCAAACTACAGTCCTAAAAATGCATTTAGGGGAGAGCGTTTACTCCAAATCTAATTTATTGAAGTGTTTCTGGGCTTTTTTCCACCCTTGTGTCGTAGTAATTATTGTGTGTCATGTGCCTCCTGTTGATGTGGGGAGGCCCTCGTAGTTTCTTTTGGCAGTCAGCATGGCAGTGAGGGATCAGTTTAATCTACAAGGTTTTATGTCTCATCATCCTCACATATTTATGCCCCCCGGGGTCGTCATGTTTTGGCTTTTATAACTACTAATACTGCGGTGTATTTTCTCAGTTGACCATTGTGAACCATGGTTATTTGCATGTTTTTTTGTGGATTTACACAGCTGGATAGTTTTTTGGGTGAAGGGGTTGGAAGGATTTAGTTTGTGCTTAAGTGCTCATTGATCTCTTGGATGAGATGGGGTTTTAGCCATCGGTCTTGCCCTCTTCTCAGCACTGCCCAGCTGCTTCCTAGCTGATGGCTCTAAGATGGTCTGCTGGGTAAAATAATGATTTTGAAAATGTTCTGTCTATAAGCTGGTCTTCGGATAACCCAAACAGTATAAGATGTGCACTGTAATGAAATATTTTGCATATATGTGTACTGTGAGTTTGGGATATTTTCAGTTATGCTTCCATACTGATCTCTAGAAGAGCAGAGCTCAAGTGTCACTGGGTATTTTGCTTAAGATGACTCATTTTATTATGTGTTGAACCAAAGTGTCTCCTTGTAGGGGTTAATATGACATCCTGCCTGTTATACTGGGCACAGACAGTTGAGGAGCTATGAAATATTTCTCTGCCTGAGTGAAGGCGAAACTGCCCAGCTTGTTTTGTCAGTTAGGTTTATTTGTAGAGGAAACGTGAAGCATTTGCTGCTGACCCATTTATCCCTGAACCCTTTACGTTTTTACTTTCTTTTTGACTTTCTGTCTTTCTCCAGCACTCTTCATTTCCCTTGTTTCTTTTTCTCTATCTCCTCAATAGTGTTAAATTTTACTTTCTGCCACATTCCTGCTGCCTCTTTGCCTCATTTTCTCTCTCTTTTCCTGCATACCTTACTGCTGCCTTTCATGGGAATTTTGTTGCTGAGTCTGATTGTTTTTTGTTCACGTCAGTTTTGCTGTTTCGCATCTGTGAAATCTGCAGCAGATGTTCATGTAATTCCATATAATACTCTAGTTATTAATCATGCCTCTGTCATCCATCAGCCAAGGTGGAGACACAGGATTTGACCCAACAAGTGGCCTACTTATGATATCAGATTCATGGATATAAACAGACAGGTTTCAGAGGAGATATGAAACACAGACAGATTTGTCCTCACAGTAAAAGATTTTAGAAATGTCTGTTTCTCTCCAAGTTTACTTTAGGCATTTAATAGTCTTCTTGTTGTTATTCAACAAGGCTATGCTAGCCTAGTTTTACTGGACTGTGACTGCAGGCCTGTTAAGAGGACACAGTGAGTGATCAGAAACAACGCCACAGCGTTTTTTCATGCAGGACACTCTGTAATCACTTAGCCACGTGTTTCAGTTGGTCTCTTGTTTGGTTGACAAGATATTTCTTGGTCACTGAAGCAGCAGCCTAAGTAAGCCGTATAACTGATGATTCATGGAGCTGAATGGGAGAATGTTTGTGGGAAAGTAGCTAATGTCTGCCCAAAAGAATTTGCAGGTTCGTCACTTGGCTCTCAGTTTTTGAATAAAGTTGTCAAAGGGGTTTTCAACCACGGCACATCTTGCTATGCAGTTGCTAAGTTGGCAACACTGGGGTGGACAGAAATGTGTCCCATTAGAAAATGTTATGCTCTTGCTCTTAAACAATGTCAGTCAGTCAGACACATCGCCTCTGTGGTCTGACAAACATGTAATGTTAAAAAGGGCTACTACATTCCTCCCGTAACAATGAGTCCAAATGTAGTGGATTGAAGGTTGCCTTTCACCAGTGAGTATTATAATTACCTATGAATGTTGAACACAGTAAGTGCTTGGACATGGTTTGACATGACTGTCCTGTTTCATGAGTGTATGAAGCATAATGCTATTATGCTATGCTATTTAAGTCAGCTGTTTTTTGATTATTGAGAAATGATTTCCGTGATTCCATTTGTCAGTGAGAGGTGCACTCCTCCACTCCAGTCTTTGGAGAACTTGCACTCTTGCAGTAAACGTGCCTCCTGTTTAAAGTGATTAGGGGCATTTCCATCCCAAAATCTATGCTGGAGTTTTGCTTTGTTGCTTGTTAGACTGTTATTGACAAAATCAGATTTAAAACAAACCAGAAATGATCGATCAAGAAAACTTTTCTGAGTGTGTAATCTGATCAAAGTTAGAGTCTTGAGGATTCCAGTTTTGGCTGCCTCTGAGTCTGCTTTGGTGTGGTTAGTGTAATGGAGGTCCTATGGTATGAGCAGAATGAAGGAGAGTGGTTAATGGCTTTCTAGTGAACAGGATCACATGATGCACACCAGGCCAGATCAGGACATATGGCTATGTTCCTAGCTTGAGGTCATTTGGAAAGGCAATGGTGATATGGACTGAACAAATGATATTCCAGGATCAGTCTTTAGTTTGCATGTTTAATTTTCTAAACTCATTCTAAATAATTAATTCAATCATTGTCCTTTAGATAATATAAGACTTAATTGAAACCCCACGCTGGGGAAATTCGTTTGTTACAGCAGCTACAGATACAACACAACAGATAGCAAAAAATACAATATCTAAAAATAGAAAAATAAGAATAACAGAATAGGAGCTATATAAACACAATATATACAGATGCGATAGATATGAATATGGCACTGGTCGAGGAAAGAAGAATAACATGGTGAAGAAACACAGGACCAAAAAATGTACAGCCGAATAGTAGAAGTAGTAATGAAACAGAGTAAATAAGTAATATATGTACATATGTGTATTTTATAATAATGTATAATTGCATGGTACAGGAGCAATTAATAAATGAAGGTGAAGTGAAAAAAGTGATGAATAACACTGATGAGTATTAATGTTACCTTATGTCATTGTTGTGTTGTAAAGTCTGACAGCCGCTGGAATGAAGGACCTGCGGTAGCGCTTTGGCTCTTCTTGAACAAGACATCTGTGTTGTTGGACCAGTCTAGTTTATTGTTGAGGTGAACACCCAGGCATTTGTATGTACCAACCATCTCAATATCCAAACCCTGGGTGTCCACCGGTGATGCGCCTTCCTGCAAAAGTCTGCCACCATCTCCTTCATTTTGCTGGCATTGATGTAAAGTTGGTTAAGCTCACAGCAGTTGACAAAGTTAGCGATGACCTCCCGGTATTCCTGATTGTTACCTTCAGATACACGCCCAACAATAGCGGGATCAATGGAGAACATCTGCAGGTGACAGTTGCTGGCGTTTTGTCTAAAGTCTGATCTGTACAGGGTGAAAAGAAAGGGAGCGAGCACAGTACCCTGTAGAAAAATTTATACTGATGCATTTTGCTATGTTTGCTATACTGTGCTATGAATCTGATGTGTAAAAGCTTCTATCAACAAAAGTAAATAAATAAAAGTTAAAATTTTCATCTGTCTCCCTCCAGATATCAGAGAATTTCTACTTTGATTTGAACTCAGAGCAGTTTAAGAACTTCTTGAAACCTCACACTCCACATGTGGATCCATCTTCCCTGGCTCGATCTGCCATCTTCTCCATCACCTACCCTGCTCCAGATATCTACCTGGTTATCAAGGTAATAGTGAAATCCATATCATCTATGAAAGAACACTGTATGTAGCAGAAGTAACATGATTCTTCTACTTTTCTCCTGGCTTTACATTGAACAAAATTATAAATGCAACAGTTTTGTTTTTGCCCCCATTCATCATGAGCTGAACTCAAAGATCTAAGACTTTCTCTGTGTACACAAAAGGCCTATTTCTCTCACATATTGTTCACAAATTTGTCAAATGTGGCCACAATAAAAGGCCACTTGAGAATGTTCCATCACACAGCACAATGCCACAGATGTTGCAAGTTTTGAGGGAGCGAACTATTGGCATGCTGACTGCAGGAATGTTCACCAGAGCTGTGCATCATCTGTGCAATACCCATGCTGTCTGATCAGCATCTTGATATGCCACAGCTGTGAGGTGGATGGATTGTCTCAGCAAAGGAGAAGTGCTCACTGACACAGATTTTGACAGAATTTTGAAAAATATTTGAGAGAAATAGGCCTTTTGTGTACCTAGAGAAAGTCTTAGATCTTTGAGTTCAGCTCATGGGGGCAAAAATAAAACTGTTGTGTTTAAAATTTTGTTCCGTGTAACTTAGTCCTGCTCCCAAATCAGTTTTATATAGCCTGTAATTCAGCGCAGTGCTGCCTTTGTATCTCTTGCTCTCTTGCTGTGTGAATGCCTTAAACCGTATCGTTTGCCATGAAACTACTGATATTTTGAGTTTGAGATACTTGGAAAGGCTTATGTGCGACCTGTCTGTGTTATAGATTGAAAAGGTTCTCCAGCAGGGAGAGATCAGTGACTGTGCTGACCCCTACATAACAATGAAGGAAAGTGACTCTGCAAAGGTATGTGGCAGAGCAACTATCTGTCACTAAGGACATACTGCACATTTTTGCCAACCTCATTCAAATTTTTAGTATTTTATGTTTTAAGGTTGAAGTCATTTTAACATTCATTTTAATCATTTTCAATTTTGCGTTTGGTCCTTCAGAACAAGGACAAGCTTGAGAAGCTGCGAGGTCAGGCGGAGATGTTCTGCCAGAGGCTGGGCCGCTATCGCATGCCCTTCGCCTGGACAACCGTTAATATCATGGAGGTCGTCTCCACTGCCGCGATAGACCGCGATGTCACCGACTCTGACAGCTTAAAAGGAGGTGTGTTTTTCTTAAGGAGTGTCTTTGTTTGGCAGTTATATGTTGTGATGGCTTTCATGCATGTGTCTGCATTTCCATAGATATTTACAGTTGTGTGTGCATCATTTGACCCATGACCTCTACACTTTGTTTTTATAGGTAAATCTAGCAGCATTGACCGGAGAGCACAGCTTCCCAGGAGGAATTCTGAACGTTACAATACCATTGATGATCAGTTTTGTACCATTTCTGCGTTCAAACCTGCTACCATCACTCTCAGCCCCATCTTCAAACAGGTCTGACATCCACAAAAGACAGAACAATCTGTGAACAATGCGTTACTTCCTTGATACATTAGATACGATACATCAGACAGACAAGCTGGTGGTTACAGCCTGGCCTTCTCTCATCACTTGATCAAACATGCCATTCCATCATCATTAGTAATGTTTTTACCATGAAGCACTGACTTTGGATAAATGCTGCTAATTTCTCATTGACATATCTGTTAAAAAGGCTGCAATTACTTTTTTTATTTTGACATGTTATTCGGAGGTTCTTGTTTGCTTCTTGTCACCATCGCTTTTCAATTAAATCACTGTTGTTAACTGTGTGTGTGTGTGTGCGGCCGCGTGTGTGTCAGGAGGGAGATCGTTTGAGTGATGAGGACTTGCTCAAGTTCTTGGCTGAGATCAAGAAAACTTCAACTCCACAGAGGAGATTCAAGACAATACCAGGTTCTCTCTCATCACATATTTTTTGCTTTATTATTTGAGGGATTAGTTCTACATTATGGGAATTAGGACGATTTGGCTTCTTGCAGAGAGTTGAGAAGATTGATACCAGTCTCACGTCTGTCTGTTAAATGTAAATGGTTTATGTGCTGGACAATTTTTGGGCTGGATACAGTTGCTGCAGGGTTGATGGTTGGCAGATTTTTTTCCCTAGCTAGCTGTTTCCACATTTCTCTCCATGTCTTTATGCTATGCTAAGCTAACCAGACACAAGATTGATTTCTCAACTTACTCTCTGTAGGAAAGTGAGAAATTATATTTCCACAAAATGTGGAACTCTTCCTTTAAAGTTTGGTTTGATTTTATTAGTTTGTGTTTGTTTGGGTATTGATTATGCTAATAATTCAAATGATATGACGTGATAGCAGATGATATATGCAGAATACTGTATATGCAGGTGACTGACTGACTTCACTTATCTTGTGTCTTCTAGGTTCTATAAAACTAGACATGTCTCCAGTCCATGTCACGCCATCGGCATGTTTGTCCACTGAACTCATCCCTCTGATACCTGTGGCAGAGAAAAATACTCGGCTGACCAAAGAGGTGCTGGAGTTTCCATCCAGTGAGGTTTATGTCCCTCACAACGTTTACAGGTGGGTTATAACTGAATGATCACACATAACCTTTACACTTTGGGATATGGCATTTTATATCCATAGCCACTCAACACAGGGCAAGGAAATAACATTGTTTTATTTTTCTGATCCCAAACTTATACATTTTTGTGAGTGTATCAAGTAGATTGTCAGAGTAAAGGAGACCTGCTGATACGCAACTTGCACCTCAACAGGATGCAATACAAACAAGGTTTTGAAAAGCAAGTGATTCATGGCTCGAGGTGTAAACAAGGCTTTTGTCCTCTTACAGACAGTTGACTTCTCTGAAAGGCTAGAGGCAACAAGAACAGTCATGCTGTACTCATCACTCAAGAGCTGGCATCACTTTGTTGCTTTGCCCTTTTTTTACTGTACTGCCTATTTTTAGGACTTTCCATACAGGCTACCTGTGCAATTGCCTCGTAGTGTAACACAAGAGAGGTTTCCTGTGTGAGCAGAGGTTTAAATCAACACTCAGTTCAAAAATGGTTTCTCTTGTAATGAGGCATTCTTATGTTCATGTGCGAACAAGTCCTGTGCATGGCAATTGCATAGTGACATTCTCTGAGCATTCGTTCAGTGTAATCTGCGGGATTTCCCTGTATTCAAGTTTCAAGACAGATTATAGTGTAGTATTAAAACCACAGGTCACAGTAAATTACTGGTTGTTCTGACTTTTCTGTGACATTACTGTCACCTTACCGCTACATGACTTTGCTGTCGCTGTACAGACAGTGCCATCTTGTGATGTTTATTGGGACTGCTCATTTTATTAGCCAAAGGTTTTGCATGATTTTTGTCATGTATTAATTAAACAGGAACTCTTTCACTTTCTTTGTCTATATAGGAACCTGCTCTATGTCTACCCCCAGAGGCTAAACTTTGTTAACAGGCTTACATCATCAAGAAACATCTCCATCAAAATCCAGTTTATGAGTGGAGAGGACCCGGCCTGCTCCATGCCTGTGAGTGCTGCTGGTTATAATCTGTGATCTCACAGCAGTGTTACAACAGTGACATTGACTTTCCTTATAATTCCAAAAAATTTGTTCATGGAAGTGTGTGCATCGCTTCATTTAATAACACAAATAAATACATACATAGGTAGGGTAGGTTCACATATCTTCAAGTCTGTCTTAAAACAGTAGCCAGGCATCCATGTGAGCATTGAAAAAAGGTTTTGCTTGCTGTAATAATTTTCTTGTTTGTTCGGACCAATAAGAAATCCTTTCCTAATGCACTTTTGGTGTAAGTGATGGAGGACAAAGTGGACAGTCTCTGTTCTGTGCAGAAGTGGATATCTTAAAAAGCTACAGCCTTTTTAGTCAAAAATTCCTACTTTTTGTTTCCCTAGACTGCATTTCCCTGTTAAGCTGCTGTGGGGAAAAAAGCCTTTAATTTTGGAAGATATCCACTTGATTTGACTCATTGTAGCTTTAGATAAACGTTTGTATGTCGCTTTCACATCCATTTTTACCGTGTTTTATGATTAAAGCACATTTTGCCATCATGTGATGGAGGACTAAAATTTAATAAGATAAAAAAATACACATTCAATCAATATCAATGAACTTATTATGTTATGCAAAAAGGCTATGTATATAGAAAGTCCTCAGTGAAACACAGAGAGCAGAGGACAGATAGTTTTATAGTTTTTTTCTGTTCATGTGGCTTAAGTGCTGTGGAAAACCCCCCATTTATAATGCTAGGGAAAACACAGATTTTTTTATTGCATCTTCACCTTGGCAGATTTCTTGATATTCCAACTGTTTACCGCATTGCGGAAATCATAGTGAAACATAACCCTGTCTTGCAAACCGTTGCAGATGTCATTTTTACGTCAAGCGCCCTTGTTGTTTAAATAAATGTAAATGTAAATACTCCATATTTGTATAGCGCCTTTCTAGTCTTTTCGACCACTCAAAGCGCTTTTACACTACATCTGCATTCACCATTCACACACATTCATACACTGAGCCTAAGTGCTCAAACAGAAACATTCATACACTGGCGAACAGCTGCCAGGAGCAATTCGGGGTGTCTTGCCCAAGAACACTTCGACATGCAACCTCTCTAATCATAAAAGTAAATAATTAAAGAAAACACTCATGCAGCAGTAAAACACAATATAATGAAACCACTGGAAAAGAGAGAGATGTGAACCATGATTGGTTCATTATAGATTACAGTGAGGAACAGAGCTGCAGAGTAACATTAGGCTTCATGATCAGAGACAGTTTTTATATCACATCCACACTTCTGTCTAAATCCCCCTCTCTGTTGTTATTCAATCAGTCAGTTGATTGTTTTAATAATGTGCCATTAATCTGCTAAAGGAAATGGGAGATGACACTCTGATTGGTGTATTGCATGTCACAAACAAACCAAATCTGTTACTAATTCACAGAATAAGTACAACTCCTTTGAACCATGCACCTGGCAAACTGACAATTTAAAAAAATGAAACAAAAAAACTAAAAACAAAATTTGAGTTGGACACGCCCCAAACACAACTGTGCCACGCATTTCAGGCAATGCCCTTAGATTGTTCAAATAGTGGATTCATTCTGAATGGAGGAATCTTTTATGAAGGAAATTTACACTGAAAGCTTATTAGGAGGGAGTCCTTATGGACAAGTTGAATGAAAAAATAAAATAAAAATCGTATGGGCATCTAACTATTGTTTTAAGACATACTTTTAAATAGTGAGCCCATGCTTTAAGGAGTTATTATGTAAGTGTGTTCTGAAACATGTTTTAGAACAAGTACAGTAACATTAATTACAGAGTCGTTGGTATTGATGAACAACCCTATCAAATGCAGCCTAAAAGTTTGCGCTGTTGGACAAAAAAAATCTAAAGTTATTGTACCTTTTTAATATGTTTTCCCCCCTGTCCATTCTCAGGTAATTTTTGGGAAATCAAATGGCCCTGAATTTTTACAGGAAGTCTACACCCCTGTTACCTACCATAACAAGCAAGTACAAATTACTGAGTTATACATTATACTGTTTGTGATGCCTTGTGTTTGTCATTTAAACAGCCTAAGTAACTCTGTCTCTCTCACGCTCCCTTACATCCCTCTGTTCCTCTGTGTTTCTTTCATTGTTATTTCATTGTTACTACCTATTTCGCTATCTCTCAGGTCCCCAGACTTCTATGAGGAAGTGAAGCTGTCTCTTCCAGCCCGTCTGACGGAGAGACATCACTTGCTGTTCACCTTCTACCACATCAGCTGTCAACAGAAACAGAACCAGAGCGGCAGCTGTGAGACGCTCATTGGATACTCTGTGAGATTTTGTCCTTTACTACCTACACATACTTCTTCATGTATACAGAAAAAATTGCTTGCCTACTAACATTAGTATTTACTAACTCCATCCTCACACAGCCACTAGCATGGCTGGAGCTCCTTGTAAAAAACACAGAAACTACGTACAACATTTTCTGATGTTAAAGTGTACATACTCACTGGTCTGTTTTCATCTAGTGGCTGCCCATCTTGAATAATGACCGACTGCAGACTGGTCAGTTCTGTCTGCCCATTGTCTTGGAGCGACTACCTGTCAACTATTCAATGCACACGCCTGAGGTATACACATCAAATATGTGTACATTGTAAAAATTCACTCATGTCCATATAGTGCAAATAAACATTAAGGAGCAAGTATTCTCAGAAGGCTGTAGAGATATTAAGGAATGACCATAGACATGGAAGACACAAAGTTACATTTCCTGTCTCTTTGGTGTGTAGAAACTTCCTCCTCAGGCCCCGCCAGTCAAGTGGATGGAGAGTCACAAAGGACTTTTCAACCTTGAGATACAGGCGGTGTCATCTGTACACACACAGGTGAGTAGTGGTTGCACACACGGATGAGTGCCTTTTTTGCAGAACCACTCTTTCTTTGCCTGTCATGCACACAAGCAGATTAAATATGAATGCATGCGCACACACAGAACACAACAAGTGTCCACCCTGCTGTAGTAAGACATCCACCCTGGAGTATTACATGCACCCTGTCTTGTTACATTTGTTTCTCTGTCTCTTTCTGTCATTCCTGTCACTTTTTATCTCTCTGCTTCCCCTGCAAGTCCCACAGTGTAACAAATCATCCCTTTTTCGGTATCAGGACAACCACCTGGAGCGTTTCTTCACCCTCTGCCATGCCCTGGAGGGTGGCGCTACATTCCCACTGCGGGTCAGGGAGGAGAAGATTCCTGAGAACAAGCTGGAGCATGAGCTGAAGCTCAGCATCATTTCCCTGTCCTCCTCCAGTTTAGAGCCTCTGGTCCTCTTCCTCCATCTGGTGCTGGATAAACTCTTCACTCTCATCATGCAGCCCATGGTCATCGCTGGCCAAACCGGTGAGAAGTTTCAAGAAGAGAATTGAAATAACTGAGTGAAATGAAATTTTAGTTTAAACAATTTCTGTATGATTTATTGCTCATTTATCAAGCAAGAATATAAAACATGCCCTTCTCCAACATTAGGATTTGCTGCTTTTCACTGTTTTGCATTGTTGTATATTGAATATCTTTGGATTTAGGAAGCTAAATCAACAAGTCACAGAAATTGTAATTGGTACAAGAATTGATTACAGAACTACAAGTAACAATTATTTTCATTGTTATAATTATATGTCAATATATTTTTCAATTTATTGTTTGGTCTAAAGCATAAAATGTGAGAAAATCCCAGAGCTGAAGGTATCTGCTTTGGATTTCTGGTTTTATCTAACCAATAGTACAAATGCAAACTTTTAGCTATTTTTGCTTAATAAATGACTTAAACTTTTAATCAAGCATCAACATTTTGCAAGCTTGATTTTATTCAGTTTTTATATATTTTTATTTGTAATGATGATAGTTTGGATCATATTTTGTCCCATTCCATTATTGATTTGATAGCTCTAACATTTTTGTGTGCATGTTTATTTCTGTGTCCTACAGCCAATCTGGCCCAGATAGCCTTCGAATCAGTGGTGTCTATCGTCAACGGTCTTCATAACAGTCAGGAGCTGATCAGGGACCAGCAGGGTAGGAACAGCCTCTTGGCGACCTACCTTTACTGGGTGTTTCGCCTGCCTGATCCCCCTCAAGACATGCAGAATACAGGTACAGACAAGCATTTATAAGTATGAATTTGCATATTTTTTCACATGTTTGTTATTTTTCCTTTTTAATATATTTGCTGTGGTTGTAGTTGTAGAACTAAGAATTTCACTTTTTTGCGTGTTCATGGAACCGTCTTCAGGTTCAGGGAGTATGATACCTTCTGCAGAGAGCCGTTACAGCACCATGGGTCGGGCCACAGCAGCCACAGTTGGCAGTATGCTTCTCCAGTCCAGAATCCGCAGCAGCAGCAACCCTGACATACCCGGTCCACACACCTCTGCTGAAGATGCTGAAGTCAAAAACATCTTTTCTGCCAAGGTACAGAAATCCCCCAAATCAAATCTCCTGAAATTTATCTGTAAGAGCAGTCACCCCATCTTACAAAACATGGATTTGCATTTGTGTTAAATTAAGTTCAGTTTTGGAAGCTTTCTACCTAAAGAAGCCACATAATATCTATTTACTCTTATATATTTTACAAACTATACAGCATGGACGCACACATACACACGCACGCGCACACACATCGCCAAGACGCATGCCTGCTACATGACGCATGCACGCTACACACACACACACACACACACACACAAAGCTCAGTATGTAAATATCTCAACATGCTTGCAGATACACACAAAACAGTCATTTGCTGTTCATCCCCACAGTACATTAGGTATTGTAATAGGCCACTTGATGCCCACTCTAATGAGTGCATCCATCACGTTCAATGTGATGGAACCTGTGTGTTTCTGTCTCCAGGGCCACAACAACCCAGGCAGCCGCATGTCCACCTATGTGGACATAAGCAACCACCAGAACCCCACAGGAAGCACCAGGCCCTCCAATAGAAAGGTAAAAAAGTAACTTTTTCATGTTTCACCTTCATTGTATATGGTATTTCTTGAAGCTGCTTTAATTCATCTACCCTAAAGCAGAAGTGACATCCTTCTGTTGTGAATATTTTGGATGTCTTGTCTCCTACAGATGGAAACAATAGCATCAAGATCTGAATTCATGATGTCTAGGGTTGACGCTGACATTAAATCAGTGACCAATTCTGAGGCCCCTGTAGACCCTTCATATGTTTCATCCAATTAAGTTTCATCTGAAAGTTGCCTTATAGCTGTTTCTCAGAAAATATACTTTAGCTGGTAATTCACTGTCCTGTGAGTACCTCCACAATTTGTATATAGATTAAGTTATCACTGCAGTCTTGTTGTCCCTGTTGTTTAACGTTGGAGAGACTTCTTTAAATTCACAATCTGAAATTAAGTTATACACTATGTCAGCACTAGTGCACGTTGAGGAGTCCCGAAATGAAAAAGCAAAAGAGGAAATGGAAGCATAGAATACAGTGAGATGAAGCATTCATAAATTTAACTCTTTTACTGAATGTAACCTTTAATGTTGTAATTAATTAAGCTTAAAGTTTCTGTACTTTTATATGCAATAGTTATATGTATTCTAATGCACTCAAACTTTAAATGTTAAAGGCTACTGTAAGGCTTAATACTGTAAGTAGAGCCACCAGTTCCCTCTTGTAGCCACAGGGTGGGAGTGTGACATTGAGGACGCTGGTAATGCGATGTGTTTGGGTTTTGGTCAATGTTTGTTCTCCTGTTCAAAGCCCAGCCTGGATATTAAAATGAAGTCACAGTGATATTCAGTGTACTGCTTGTAGATACTCTATTTAATAAGATATTCTTTATTCAATTAGTCACTAAAGGGTTTGTGTATTTCCTCTCTAGCAGCAGTTTCATGAGGAGCTGGCCCTGCAGATGGTCGTCAGCACTGGCGTCTGCAGAGAGAACGCATACAAATATGCCTGGTTCTTCTTTGAGCTGCTGGTTAGTGTGCTTTTTTTGTTGAATTTGCAGAGGGTGTTTTTTTTGATTGACACCTAAGTAATGAAATAAATGGATGAATGGGTGTAATAAACATGACTCATACCAAACAGTACATGACCTCGTGGCCACATACCTTAAAAGATAAATGATGGTTTTATTGTGTGATGAATAAAAGGGCATTTTGAAATCACTGCAGTCTGTAATTTATCAAGTCGCCTGATAATTTATCACTTTGTTCTCTGTTCACTCTGTGCACTCAGTTTTAGAAGTCTATCATCACTCACATTCACTTTCATCCCAGTTCATCTCACTTAATTTATATTTCTTCCTTCAATAACTTCAGTAGAGGATGCTCACTTTAATTAATTGAAGGCATCTTTTGAAATTTGAATAAAAAATGAGCATGGAACATGATGATAAATAATTAAACGTTGCTCTTTTATTACCAGGTCACAATTTTTATGAAATCAACTTTGCATCTGTCAGGTTACTTGACACATTATTGACCTACATGTATATTGATCACTCATGCTTTCAATTTACATGCATTTCCCTCTTTTGTTTGTGTCTGATTCACATTTTTTGTGTGTCTCTGTGCGCTTAAACAGGTGAAAAGCATGGCTCAACATGTGTCTCACCTCGACAAGCACAGTGTCCCTCGAAGAAGTCGCTTCTCTGACCGATTTAAAGATGACATCACGACCATTGTCTCCGTGGTTACAGCTGAAATTGGGACCATCCTTGTCAAACAACATAAGGTAAGGAATATGATGATGATGATGATAATGATGACAACGACGATGACACATTTTGCTCATCCATATCTGATGATATTCCTCCCCAAAACGTTTTACTGGTCCTGGGTTGGGTAGAAGCAGTTTCAGCCTCTGTGTACAGGTTGTCATTGTTCTCCAAACAACAGGAAGTTGGAGGTGCTAATTATATTTGCCTCTGTGGTATCAAAAGCACAGCTTTCACAGCTAGATGCTTGGCAAGACCGACTCAGTGCAGCTCAGTGATTAATGTTTGTTGATTGTTCTTGTTTTAGGAGGTAGAACAAGCGGAGAAAGTCAACATCAGCCTGGCCTTCTTCCTCTACGACCTGCTGTCTCTCATGGACCGAGGGTTTGTCTTTCAGCTGGTGAAAAACTACTGCAACCAGGTAGAATAACTCTGATAACAAACCAAAACCATGTGACATGTGTCTTTAAACACATCTATTCAGTAAGTTCCCCGTGGGAGCTATTTTATTTTTGTTTCTGAAAGAAGAGGCTTCCATGCGTATTAATATGTATCTTTTTTTATGAAACTGTTTTTTTTACCTTCTGTGTATGTTTTGTTTTGATTATCCTTTACTCTTTTTCCCTTCTAGATGTCAGCTAAGAGCGTGTCAATGCCAACGTTGATCAGCATGCGCCTGGAGTTCCTGCGAATCCTGTGCAGTCACGAGCACTACCTCAACCTGAGCCTCTTCTTCAGCAGCCCTTCCTCCGCTCCCGCTTCACCGTGTCCATCTATCTCCTCGCAGGTCTGTCCACTTGCCAGTCAAGATTTGCACTAATGTATATTTGTAATTCAGGCATTCAGGGGATTGTTTCATCACTGACATTGAATAAATACAACAATCTGATAAACTGACATTCATGGCAAGTCACGTATATTTAAACAGCCCTACAACAAATGGTTCTCACAAGGGTTCAAAATCTTTGCTGCTATAGTACCCTCTGTCCTTAGATCCTCTGTTTCGATAAAGAATATCATCAGAATATCATCAGAATATCATCCGAATATCACTGCTGCAAAACATAGTAAGTGAGGAGTGTGAATGTTTGGGCCCTTATGATTTTACATGACATTTTAAGAGAAAATACAATAGAGTGCTAAGGAGCATTGAAAAGAGGAGTATAGAGAGTCATTAGATATATTAGATGGAATTCGCTTTAAAAAGGGCTGTTTAAAAGGTACTTTACTTTGCATTAAGGAAAAATTGTACCCCACCTCTGTCCCTGCCCCTCTTATTGTGTCTGTCTCTCCTTCATTTCATCTTTCCATTCAGAGTTCCGGCTCATGTAGTTTCCAGGAGCAGCAGAGGATCTTGGGGCTGTTTGAGCTTTCTCAGGAATTCAAGCAGCAGCACTACCTTACCGGTCTGCTGCTGACTGAGCTCAGCGCCGCCCTAGACATGGAGTCAGAGGGGTATGAATACTTGGACACTTTCAAGTTGCCTCTATGTTGCTTTGTTATTACAAAAATGTTGCATGTCACAAATCAAAAAAAAGGCTTGCAAACATGCCTGTTTGTTCACATATTTTCTGCATGATTGCTTTTATATGGACACATTCTAATAAATATACAACAAACCAAAGTGCCAAAGAATGTGTAGAACCTCTGCACGTATTTGAATCCTGTATACCTGTAATGTAATGGGTGGGTTAAATAAAAAACATGTTTGTGTGTTTGAAGGGGAAAGGTCCAGAGAAAGGCCATCAATGCCATCTGCAGCCTGCTGTGTTCCCATGATCTTGATCAGCGCTGTGATAAACCTGAGGTCAGAGCCAAGGTGGCTGGCCTCTACCTCTCCTTGGTGGGGATCATCATTGACTCCACCAACTATCTGGACTTCACAGGTATATATGCTATTAAACACACAAGCTCTCTGAGACATAAATTGCATACATTCTCATTCAGTTGCATGCACTTAAAGTCCGTGTTGAGTTCACATAAGTTCACATAAAGTTCATGTGAACTTGTCATTTCTCACAAAGACACGTACAGTACATATAGACTCAAGTTATTCATGGTAGAATAACACTTAAATGCATTTTGCAACCATAAGACCACAATATGTCCTCATAATGGTTCTGCAGTTTTTGTGAACCTTTTAGTGACAGAACAAATATACCCACTCTTAAGAGTTGGTGATATGGTCAACTCGCTACCTCTTACAGAAACTTGGTTATTTATCAGTTTCCACTAATTACAAATTTATCATACCCACTGTTGTGTAACATCCCCTATCGAGGAGCACGGTTCCAGAGCCAAGACTGTGCGTGGAGGTCAGCCCCACCAGATCTAATTGGTAGCGCTATATCTCCCGCACAAGTTCCGACTCCTTCCCCCACAGAGAGGTGACGTTCCACGTCCCCAGAGCCAGCCTCTGCCGCCCGGGTCTGGTCCGTCGAGGCCCCTGGCCTTCGTTGGAGTTTACTCCGGTGAACGAGAGGGTCGCCTCCCTACGCCTCCGGGTAGTGGGGGAACTCTGACTGTTGTTTGTGCGTATGCACCAAACAGCAGTTCGGAGTATTCGGCCTTCTTGGAGATCCTGAATGGAGTCCTGTATGGGGCTCCAGTAGGGGACTCCATAGTTCTGCTGGGTGACTTCAACGCACATGTGGGCAATGACGGAGTTACCTGGAAAGGCGTGATTGGGAGGAACGGCCCCCTTGATCTGAACCTGAGTGGGTGTTTGTTGTTGGACTTCTGTGCTAGTCATGGATTGTCTATAACAAACACCATGTTCGAGCATAAGGATGTTCATAAGTGTACATGGTACCAGAGCACCCTAGGCTGAAGATCGATGATCGATTTTGTAATCATTTCATCTGATTTGAGGCCGCATGTTTCGGACACTCGGTTGAAGAGAGGGGCGGAGCTGTCAACTGATCACCATCTGGTTGTGAGTTGGGTCAGGGGGTGTGGGAAGACTCTGGACAGACCTGGTAAGCCCAAACGGGTAGTGCGGGTGAACTGGGAACGTCTGGTGGAAGCCCCTGTCCGTGAGATCTTCAACTCAAACCTCCGGCGGAGCTTTTCTGGCATCCCTGTGGAGGTTGGGGACATTGAACATGAGTGGGCAATGTTCAAAGCCTCTATTGCTGAAGCTGCAGCGGAAAGCTGTGGTCTCAAGGTCTTAGGTGCCTCAAGGGGCGGTAACCCTCGAACACCGTGGTGGACACTGGTGGTCAGGGAAGCTGTCCGACTGAAGAAGGAGGCCTTCCGGGATTTGTTGTCTCGGAGGACTCCGGAGGCGGTTGCAAGGTACCGACAGGCCCGAAGGACTGCAGCCTCTGCTGTGGCAGAAGCAAAGCAGCGGGTGTGGGAGAAGTTCAGAGAAGACATGGAGAAGGACTTTCGGTCGTCACCAAAGTGTTTCTGGAGAACTGTCTGCCATCTCAGGAGGGGGAAGCGGGGAACCGTCCAAGCTGTGTACAGTAAGGATGGGACCCTGTTGACCTCAACTGGGGAGGTAATTGGGCGGTGGAAGGAACACTTTGAGGAACTCCTAAATCCGACTGACACGCCCTCTCTAGTAGAGGCAGAGCTGGAGGCTGATGGGGGTTTCTTGTCAATTTCCCTGGAGGAGGTCACTGAGGTAGTCAAACAACTCCACAGTGGCAAAGCCCCAGGGATTGATGAGATCCGCCCGGAGATCCTAAAAGCTTTGGGTGTGGAGGGGCTGTCTTGGATGACACGTCTCTTCAACATTGCGTGGAAGTCGGGTACAGTGCCCAAGGAGTGGCGGACTGGGATGGTGGTTCCCCTGTTCAAAAAGGGGGACCAGAGAGTGTGTGCCAATTACAGGGGTATCACACTTCTCAGCCTCCCTGGTAAAGTCTACGCCAGGGTGCTGGAACAGAGGGTTCGGCCGATTGTCGAACCTCAGATCGAAGAGGAACAATGCGGTTTTCGTCCCGGTCGTGGAACAACTGACCAGCTCTTTACTCTCGCAAGGATCCTGGAGTGGGCTTGGGAGTATGCCCATCCGGTCTACATGTGCTTTGTAGATCTGGAGAAGGCATATGACCGGGTACCCCGGGAGATACTGTGGGAGGTGCTGCGGGAGTATGGGGTGAGGGGGGCCCTTCTTAGGGCTATCCAATCCTTGTACATCCAAAGCGAGAGCTGTGTCCGAGTACTCGGCAGTAAGTCGGACTCTTTCCAGGCTGCGCTTTGTCACCAATCCTGTTTGTGATATTCATGGACAGGATATCGAGGCGTAGCCGTGGTGAGGAGGGGCTGCGGTTCGGTGGGCTTGGGATCTCGTCACTGCTTTTTGCGGATGATGTGGTCCTGATCGCATCATCGGTCCGTAGCCTTCAGCCTTCACTGGATCGGTTCGCAGCAGAGTGCGAAGCGGCTGGGATGAGGATTAGCACCTCTAAATCTGTGGCCATGGTTCTCAGCCAACTCCAGGTAGGGAATGAGTCCTTGCCCCAAGTGAAGGAGTTCAAGTACCTCGGGGTCTTGTTCACGAGTGAGGGGAGACTGGAGCAGGAGATTGGCCGGAGAATCGGAGCAGCGGGGGCGGTGTTGCACTCGCTTTACCGTACTGTTGCGACGAAAAGAGAGCTAAGCCGTAAGGCAAAGCTCTCGATCTACCGGTCAATTTTCGTTCCTACCCTCACCTATGGTCATGAAAGCTGGGTCATGACCGAAAGAACGAGATCACGGGTACAAGCGGCCGAAATGGGTTTCCTCAGGCGGGTGGCTGGTGTCTCCCTTAGAGATAGGGTGAGAAGTTCGGCCATTCGCGAGGAGCTCAGAGTAGAGCCGCTGCTCCTTTGCATTGAAAGGAGCCAGTTGAGGTGGTTTGGGCATCTGGTAAGGATGCCTCCTGGACGCCTCCCTAGGGAGGTGTTCCAGGCACGTCCAGCTGGGAGGAGGCCTCGGGGAAGACCCAGGACAAGGTGGAGAGATTATATCTCCACGCTGGCCTGGGAACGCCTCGGGATCCCCCAGTCAGAGCTAGTTAATGTGGCTCGGGAAAGGGAAGTTTGGGGTCCCCTGCTGGAGCTGCTGCCCCCCGCGACCCGATCCCGGATAAGCGGATGAAGATGGATGGATGGATGGAGTGTTGTGTAACAGAATTTTGATCAAATTGTATTTTATTTATCAGTATTTTTACTATATTTCTTTGTTATATATTGTGTGTTATGTAACTACTACATACTACAGAGGAACACACATCACATTAATCTTTGATTCCGATGTTTGTTTTACCTCGAATAGAGATTGTCAAATATTTTGCACAGTAAAGGCAAAATATTTTGCACAGTAAAGGCTGTGAATTTATTCTGTGTGTTTCACATGTGACCCCTGTTTGTCTCCGTAGTTTCTGACACGCGCGGTGGTAAAAACAAGATGGGTGGACCCATAGATGACCTTGAAAATGTCCCACCCATCAATCAGTCTGTAGCTATGGCCATTGCTGGGAATCCCTTCAACACACCGGACGGAATGTTCTCGTTTCTATGGCATCGATGGTAAAATTATGAAAAAACTTGCTGTTAATATAATTTAATATGTCATATGTTAGATTATAGTGTGATTTTTATTGTTTTTAAAAGTTCAAAAGTACCTGTCTATGTCTGTGAGTAGTCTGCCTCCTAACAGGTGAGCTGCACTGAGGTAGATTGATTAGCTGTCAGAGCCACGTACACACTTCATCCATCCTGAAAAATCACACACACACACACACGCGCGCACACACGCACATACAAACACGTGTCTGCAGGAGATGGTTTATGGGCAGGCTTTGCTTCATAAGTGAACAGGGCCGTCCTCCCTGACAAACACATCAATCAAGTGTAGCTACAGCAACAACACAGGCACTAAAACTGAACCATGCCATTCTCTTCCTCTTTCTCTGCTTCCTTCCAAGAGATGAATTAGTTCCTTGCATGTTGTAACACGAAATACTGTTGTGTGAAATTCAGTTTTTCCACAACTGAGCCGTCGGCCTGGAATCCATCACAAATCCAAACATGGCTACCAGAGCGCTTGTTTCTCATTTTTAGGCAGCTCCCCTTCAAACATTGTTTGAATCTTTTACTCTCAGCTACAGAAAATGGTTTTTCACATGAAGCACAATTTCAAATAAACAAGTGACATTTTTGATTACATGCTACACATATTTGACGTTGGTTCTGGTTGAGCTTTACTCAGAGACCTGGAAACCAGGTTCTAGGTGGGACACCTAGAGCACTAGGAGGTTAATGGCTCCATTCATCAAAGCTGCCACACAGTGAAGCAGCGGTAGCCCTCTATAGTAGCAATTCATCATCACACGAATGAAAGTAAATTAATCTGCAGTAGATTTTAACGCCTATTAAAATGGGTAAGAGAACCTGACTTTACTAAAGCTAGTGTGGAAAGAAGTGCTCAGCCATGTTTGTGATTTAAAGAAGCTTGTTAATTTGTTAGATTCTCTTGTTATATAATTCAAAGGGTAAAGCAAGAGACTACCACTGACAGCATTAAAAAAGTCATTGTCCTGGGAGGTGTTTTGGGTCAAACCATTTCCCTTGCTATCTATAGTGTTGTAATATACTGTATATTACATATAATTCAGGACTCCTACACAAAAAATATTTTTAACCCTTGTACCACATTGGAATCCTGTTTAGTATGCATCACTTGGATTCATTTTCTGGTAGGTTATTTCTCAGTTTCAGTAGGTACACATACAGCAGATGCATGTTTGTGTGTATGAGTGCAGGTGCTCTTTTTGTTGAGTGAGAGCTACAGTGCACTGTATCATACTGCATATCTGTCTCTCTCCTCTCCTCTTCCCAGCAAGGTAAATCCATAGCCACCCTGGCAGCAGACACCAGTCGCCACCTGTTGGTGTGTTTCCTGTGGGTGATGAAGAACGCTGATAGGAATCTGATTCAGCGCTGGACTATAGATATGCCTCCCTCGCAGCTCAACAAACTGCTGGAGCTCCTCACTATCTGTGTGTCCTGCTTTGAGTATAGGGTGAGTTTGCTGACATATTGACTTGTGTTGTACTGTTTTGCATCAGTCATTTAAATTCAATTCACATTTATATAAATACACATGGAGACTTTGCAATGTGTATTTGTACATCTTGTATGCATGTGTGTTTACCTTACAGAACTTAAGGATAAATAAAAAAATATTAAAACTATATGCGCTTTGTGCTTGTACCAGGTGAATATGTGTTTTTGTGTGTTTGTAGGGTAAGCAGAGCACTGACAAAGTGAGCACCCAGGCCTTACAGAAATCTCATCAGGCCAAGATGCAGCTGGAAGAAGCCCTCTTGAGAGGAACGGGAGCCCGCGGGGAAATGATGAAACGAGTTGGAGGTAGTGTATCTCCTTGCGCTTGGAATTGCTTGTCTGTCAAATTTAAATCATTGCATTTTCTGCAAGATTTCAAAGTTTTGGACATGAACCACCTCCAAAACTTTCGTATTTTATAAATGTGTGGTCAGCAAGTCACTGCAAGAACCAATTTCGGGTTACACAGTCCATGCTTAGGCACTCTCAGTGTGATAGTCAAGAATTTTGTTAAAAGTATGTCTGCTCTGTGTTAAGCAGTGTTTCCAACATTCCTATACTTTGGTGTATTTGGAGACAAAGTAAATGTTGAATTATTGTGAACAAATACAGCATTTTATTGCTTAATTATTATCAGACAATGTTCACACAAATCATCTATTTTTTTCTTTCACTGCAATAAGCGTTTTTTCATAAAACCTAATGTTAATTCATCTTTAAGACTTCATGGATTCCTACACATAATCTGTAATCTCTGCATAGTTGTTTTCTCAATAGCAGTTTTCTTGAAGTGATTATTTGCCTCGAAACTCTCACAGGAATGGATAGGACCATGGGCCAGAGAGAGAACCTACGATGGAGGAAAGACCTCACTCAGTGGAGACAGACCAACGACAAACAGGATAAGTGCGTTTTGCACGTTTGCCACTCAGTTTTCACAATGTCTCATCTCTCTTTATGTAGATACATTTACATTACATTACATTTACTCATTTGGTAGACGCTCATTTGAGGAACAACATACAAGCATCAAAAGAGCATCAAATACAGATCTACAACTGACAATACATACTAGTAAGAGCAGCAATAAATACTAGTAAGAGCTCAGTGGATATCACATCAATGGGGTAAACGCCTAGGGAAGGAAGTAAGAGTTAACAAAAGTGCAATCAAAACAAAAAAGTGCAATCAATACAAGATAATTGTAGGGTATATAAGAAGAAGAGCACAGGAAGTGTATGTTAGAGGTTAGGAGTTAGACGTGTTATAAGAGGAAGTGTTCTCTGAAGATGAGTTTGCAAGAGCTTCTTGAAGTTAGAGAGGGACGCCCCTGCTCTGATAGCTCATTTCACCATTGTGGTGTCACAGATGAGAACAGCCAGGACTGGGATTGGTTTGTGTTAAGGGATGGCAGAGCCAGGTGGCGTTCGTTGGAGGAGCGTAGCGGCTGAGAAGGAACGTAAGTTTGTATTATGGAGTTTAGGTAGATGGATGCAGACCCAGTAGTCACTCTGTATGCAAGCATTAGTGACTTGAATTTGATTCTGGAGGCCACGGGGAGCCAGTGGAGGTCACAGAGTAATGGAGTGACATGAGTCCTTTTGGGCTGATCAAAAAACAGACGCGCTGCTGCATTCTGAACCATTTGTAAGGGTTTCACCGCACAAGCTGGAAGACGTGCTAGGAGGGCATTGCAAATAGTCGAGTCGAGAGATAACCATGGCCTGTACCAGAAGCTGGGTGGAGTCAATTTGTAGTTTGATGTTATGGTGGATTGATTGCTTGGCTGGAATGAACAAGAGTACAGTCTTAGAGAGGTTTAGTTGAAGGTGGCAAGCCTTCATCCATGCAGATATGTCCAAGAGACAGTCTGTGATCCGCCGAGATGGTGGGATCGCCTAGCAGGAATTCCTCTCATTCCGTGAGAGGAATTCTGAGACTGGTTTCAATACTGCCCGTTCAATAGTTTTGGATAAAAATGGTAGAAGAGACACTGGTCGATAGTTCTCAACTTGAGTTGGGTCAAGTGAAGGCTTTTTGAGCTAGGGTGTAACCCAAGCCCTTTTGAAAGTGGTCGGGAAGGTTCCTGAAGCCAGAGAAGTATTTATCACATGAGTGATTGTTGGGTCCACGGTAGGAGATATGGCTTGGAGAAGATTCGTAGGAATCGGGTCCAGTGGGCATGTAGTTGGACGGCTACGGGTCAAGAGTTGTGATACTTCGCTCTCTGTGAGAGGAGTAAACAAAGAGAGTGAAGAACCACTGACCTGGGAGGGCAGAGATTGTTTATTGCTTTCCTTCCTCTCTAAATATCTGTCTTACTCTCACTGTCTTCCATCAGGACTAAAGCAGAGTTGGACCAGGAGGCTCTGATTAGTGGAAACTTAGCCACAGAGGCTAACCTTATAGTGCTGGACCTGCTGGAAACCATTGTACAGGTTAGAACACTCTCTACAGAACATGAACACATGAAAAATATAATGAAGTCCTTTGGCAATCTTGCATTTAGCATAAGGTTTTCCAAATATTTTGCATCTGCAGAGGGATCGGAGAGTCAGCAAGAGATTCTTTTACATATACAAGCCCTTTAAAAAAACAGTTAATTAAAATAATTAAAATACCAACAAAGTTCCTGATAGGTATTTGAACAGTATAGTTTTGCAGTGTGTTATCACTCAGTGAACCACTATAAAACATAGAAGAGGTTGAATGTAAAGGTAAATGTTTTAAATGAAACACAGAACGCAACGTGTTGGACATCAAAGATGGCAAAATATGCCATCCACATTTGTGACATATTTTAGTCTTAGCTTTAAACATATCTGCCACTGCTCTGTTGTACAGTTCACTTGTGCGATTTCTCAATGTAGTTTTGCACTCCAGTGGCATCCTAGTGTATCCACAGGTGTTAACATTTGCCTCCATATGATTTGGTAATTTTGTCATCTGTCTCCTGTCCAGGCATTGCCATTGACTGAGTGTAAGGACAGCGTGGTTGGCGGGGTGTTGAAGGTGTTGCTCCACTCTCTCACCTGCAACCAGAGTACCACTTTCCTCTCTCACACCTTCAGCACACTCAGAGCGCTTGTTGTCAAGGTACTTTTGTTATGATAATTTTGTGTATGTGTGTGTGTGGTTGCATACACAATTCAGGAGCAAGTGTATGGGTGGGTGTGTATACATAAACACTATTTGTGTCTAAATGAAATGTTCTTATTTCCTTGTGAGGAAGGCAAACTGCTGAAGCAAGCCTGAATTATTTGTGTATACAGTATATGCCTGCGTGCATGTCTGTATATACCAACCACCTTGTGTGTCTGGTTTAATTTGTCTGTATACATGTGTGTTTTTGTGCAGTTTGGGGACCTGTTATTTGAGGAGGAGGCAGAGCAGTGTGCAGACCTCTGCCAGAAGGTGCTTCAGTACTGCAGCAGCCCTGTCGATGAGAACAGGAGCCAGGCCTGTGCCACCCTCTATCTCATCATGAGATATAGCTACAGCAATGCCAGTGTAAGCGCACACACACAAAAACATTACACACAGAAGATGATCCCGTGTATATGTTCCAATGGGTTTTTATGGTCTTGGAAAAGAGATTTTCAATCTCAACGAGCATTTTCTGGTTAAATAAAGGTTTAATAATAAAAAGGATGCACACACATAGAAACACCCACAGAAAGCAAATGCATGTGTTACCTTTCTGCCAGATAAAACATTATCTAACATCTAAGCTTACAGACGAAATTGCATTTATGTCAGACTAAATTGAATTTAAGTGCACATGAGAGTTCAGAGTTGCTTGTGATGCATGTTCTCATGAACACACATAGAAGAAAGTCACACACATCCCTATCCTTATCGTATCTTCTCCTGCTCGCCTTTAATGTCTTTTCCATGTCTATTTTGAGCGTGCTGCAGAAAGTTTCTGCTGAAGGATGTGTCTCTGAGTAGAGAGCAGAGAGATATGTCACTGTCTGCCTCTCCATGTTCCTACCCCTCTTTAACTAATGACAGCCAGACCTCTATGTGGATGCGTGTGTGGGTGTTCCAGTACATACTATATGTGTGAGTGTGTTTAGTGTATGTGTCTCAAGGGCAGGGAGAATGTGAAAGGGGTGGAAAGGAGGAAATCATGATAGAGAAGCAGTGATGGAGGGAGATAAAAAAAGGACAAGACTGAAAAGACACAGACTTGAAGGCAGGGAGGTTTAGGATAGAGTATGTTCTTTGATTTCCTCCACTATTTCGAAAACTGCTGTTGTAGTCGATATTTCCTGTGTTTACACTCTGTACTCTTTAATGAAAGTCAGACACCAGGCTGCAGATCACACTTACACACGCACATATAGTATCTCCAGATCAAAGAGAGTATTTCCCATCTGCGTGTCCCAGTGTATGTTTGTTTATGTGGTGTATACAGAGGGAGCTGTGATCTGAATTAGCGTAGCAGCCATATGACTCATTCACGCAGAACTTACTCTCTACATCTTCCTTTGTTTATGTTTTTATCCCTTCACCCGCCCTCGTCTTGCTCTCCGTCTGTCACACACACTTTTTCCCCCTCTCCATCATTTACTTTAATTTTAGATTGTGGTAATAAAAAGAGAAAAAAAAATACCAGCCTTTTTTTCTCCTCAGAAATGGAACAAATCACTAAAAACAGATACTGGTGGTTAAAAACATGTCCAGTTATGGAAAAGGTTGGAAAGAAAGCTAGAGGAAAAGGGCCAGATGAGAAAGAAAGGGAGAGTGAAAGACAAAGAGGGTCATGTGTTGACTAAAGCTATCATTTAGACTACTTCTGAGCACGCACGCACGCACGCACACACACACACACACACACACACACACACACACACACACACACACACACACGTACACAATGAGTTAGAGGGCAGTGATGGGTGGTTAGGCTCTGGCTCTATGCTCAGTTGAACAGAATGGGGCCGTAGAGATGATCCATGGGTGATTATGTCTCTGCTAATGGGAGATCATTTCCCGCTTAGCTGGTCATGCTGGAGATAGATGGGACTTCACACATACACGAGCACACTCTCTCTCACGCATACACCCAGCCCACGCTGCACAGGGCGGAGGGGTGTTTGTCAGGCCTGTTATCTTGGGACAGGTATTGTGAAGGATGGAGAGACAAGGAAAGGGAGGGGACAAGGGACACAACTTGAGGAGAGAAAACAGCAAAAACAGCTCACCAATTTTAGCATTGCTTATTACCCTTTTTCACGTACAACAAAATAATGATGCATTTGTTGTAGCTCTCTTATTGTGTGTGCTTTCAATATATAAATAAAATGAACATGGCACAAGCAAAGTGTTTCCAAAGACACCATACTGCACGACTTGGAAAAGAACTTAGAGCATCCTCTTTACAGATCTAACTATTGCATACACACAACAAAGTACAGTATGTAAGCATTGCAATTTTCAATTTATATTCTACTTTACTACTTTATGGTGATTTGTTATTGTCTCAGTAGAAAACGTGAAGGGCAGGTTAAAGAAAGAATGGTTGAATTACCAAAAAGATTTTTAAAAAATCTAATTTTTCATGTAGTAATTATCAATAAAACAAAATCCCCAAATGATATTACCCAAAACAAGTGTTCCATACAGGGAAGCATGTGGATGTGTTTGTCTGTCTTTTATGCATACCGATACTGGCATTAAAGCTTTTACACTCATCACGCAAACATAACTCTCCTGCGTGATTCTCATACGGCATTGCAGCTGCTTTTCATTCCTTACATGACAGTAGCTTTTGTTTAGGCTTGTTATTATGTTTTTAATGTTCTGGTACCCTGCTGTCCCAATGTCCCTAGAGTAGAACATTTTTAAAGACTATGAAATCTGAATCACATAGGGTGTTTTGGAACTGACAAACAAACATAATGGCCTGTCTCTAATAAAGAACCTCTTTTGTTGAAGTGAATACATGCCCTGGCCATTATTGGAAGTTTTTATGGCAACTAAGCAATTTAGGGGCCAAATCTAGTCAAACTGGGCCAGAAGAAGGAATGTTCCCATTCCTGCTAGCTGCATGTGTCTGTTTGTCTGCATTGTCTAACCTTTAAAATCTATAAATATGTTCTTAAACTTTAAGTAAATTATCAAAAGGGTTCTAATTTCGGAAATTCTGAAATTCAGCGTTTATATGGTGCAGTTTCTCATAAGCATTGAGCATTTTGTCGTATTGTATGATAACCACAAAATGTTAAACACGGACATTCACTGCGGGCTGCTCTGTCTTCATCAGAACTTCTCAAGAGTGAAGATGCAGGTCACCATGTCTCTGGCCTCGCTGGTGGGCAAGTCCTCAGACTTCCAGGAGGAATACTTACGACGCTCACTCCGCACCATCCTGGCCTATGCGGAGGAGGACACTGAGATGCAGAACACTCAGCTGCCTTCACAGGTATAAAATAATGCACACACACACACACACACACTGCCACTACTTACTGTATTACACTGCTGATACTGTTCGTATTGTAGCCTCATGCCTGCCTCTTGTGTCTTGTCTGTATTTTCAGGTGGATGAGCTTCTAAGAAATCTTAACAGTATTTTGTCAGACACAGTGAAGATGAGGGAGTTCCAGGAAGATCCTGAGATGCTCATGGACCTCATGTACAGGTGAGAAACAAAAAGCATCATCCGTAAAAGCTGTCTCTTTGTCTTTTTTCATCTTTAGTGTCTGTCTCTTAATATGTCACTCTCTCCTCTCTCTTCTCCTCTCCTCTCTCACCACCCTGTGGCTTCTCTCTATTTTGCGCTGCTGGTTCCTATTTCTCTGTGGTCGGAGTTGTTTTTCCTCTATTTGGTGCCCTCACTATGGTAACCATGTGGTAGCAGTTTAGTCTTCTGTCCTGGCTTTGTGTATATGCAAATGCAAAATGTGTGTGTGTGAGAACACGAAGGGGAAACGCTGAGACAAAGAGAGCATACATGTGCTGTATGTTGATTTAGGCACTTCACTGCAACATGCTCTAATGTCACTTACGCATGTCATTTATCATGCACCGTTCTGTTTGGGCTGTGATCCCAGTAACCTGGTGAGTGTTTGACGACTGCACAGAATGAACTGTTAGCTTTGCACACTTACCTAGACTCACCCCGACGTTCACCTCCAAGCTCACAAACACACAGGTCACTGATTCACAATACATTTGGTCTCCAGATGCTTGAATTCATTTATAAGAATAGTTTAGTGACTCACATGCTTTATAAATAAATTCATTCAGGGTGATTTAGATGTATTCTCATGCTGTTAGCCTAATGATTATTCATGCATTCCATGAACAGAAAAACATTTTCCATATTTTTTGTTGCTCATAAAAACACTAAGCGACCCAAATACTTTAATCTCGGTACGCTCACTCTCATGCACCCTGGTATATTCTGGTGTGTATATATATATATATATATATATATATATATATATATATATATATATATATATATATATATATATATATATATATATATATATATATATATATATATATATGTATATATATATATATATATATATATATATATATGTGTGTGTATTATTTGTTGAAAAAGAAGAAAAAACAACAACAAAACCCTCCTTCTTCTTCCCTCCTCAGGATAGCAAAGGGCTACCAGACGTCTCCTGACCTCCGTCTGACCTGGCTGCAGAACATGGCAGAGAAGCACAACAACAGGAAGTGTTTCACTGAGTCGGCCATGTGTCTGGTCCACGCTGCTGCCCTGGTGGCCGAGTATCTCAGCATGCTGGAGGATCACAAGTATCTGCCTGTTGGCAGTGTCACCTTCCAGGTAGGGAACACAAATACTGATATAACACACCAAAGAACTAATAATAAACACATGTTCAGAATGAAAGGAGGAACAATTACAGCCACTCAAAATAAGCATTCATCATAGGTTTGTTGTGACTGTTGGTTGTTTTGTTGAACAGAGGCAAAACCTCCCTTGCACATCACACATCTCCCCCAGGATTATTCCCAAATTTGGTTGTGTGTGCCCAGAGGGGGGAGCTGTACACTCATAACGTCACCATATAAATGTGGTCCCCTAGTAGCACTTCTTAACACAACATCTTTGAAGTTGGAGGTGGGGGGCAGAAAGGCAAACGTGCTCCTGTGGGAACATGGGAACAGACTGTTCACTTGAACTGAATGAGGACGCTGTTATCGATGAGCTGTGTCACAGACAGGATCTCTGTGGCGCTTTGGTGCAGGACACTCTGACCTGCAGCAGTCAGCAGGTCATTGATTGGATGGCCCAAATTAGTTCCATTTCCCACAGTAGGACATCTCCCTAAGCCAGACAAGTGATTGATTATTTGATTAAGAGGGTTAATTGATTGATTAGCTGGTGGATTTTCTCCACAGAACATCTCCCCCAACGTGCTGGAGGAGTCGGCGGTGTCAGATGACATCCTGTCCCCCGACGAGGATGGGGTGTGTTCGGGGCGCTACTTCACTGAGAGCGGCCTGGTGGGATTGCTCGAGCAGGCTGCTGAGCTCTTCAGCAATGTGAGACAATGAAGCTGCACTGATAACACATAGAAACCTGTAGCTGTGTCCCAAATGCATACTTCATAGTAATTCTTAGCAAGTTTTGAGTATGAAATGTGTTCACACTGGAAAAGTGGAAAAATAAGTGTAGCACAGTATAGTACAGAATGTTGATTTCATATCTACAACTAAAATAATGATGGTATGCTATAAAGATTAGAAATGGAAGATGGGATATACACATTGTCTGTTTTTTGCATTAATTGGTCATAAAATGTGAGCTGATCTTCATCTAAGTCACAACAACAAACACAGTCTGCTTAAACCAATACCACACAAATAATTATACTTTTATATGTTACATTTGCAGTGCATAAGCACAAAGGTAAATCAACAGCAAAATGGCTTCAGCAGACGTAAATATGCCTTTTCGAGTCGCCCAGTCAGAGTACTGACCTCAACCCGATTGAGCTTGAGATGCTTTGGCATGACCTCAAAACGAGCGACTCACACCAGACAACAGTTTTGTAAAGAGGAATTGTCCAAAATTCCTCCTGACCGTTGTTCAGGTCTGCCACTACAGGAAACAGTTGGTTGAGGTTATTGCTGCCAAAGGAGGCTCAACCAGTTATTAAATCTAAAGGTTCACATACTTTTTCCACCCTGAAATTTTGAATGTTTACACTGTGCGTTCAAAAAAAACATGAAAACATATAATTGTTTGTGTGGTATCAGTGTAAGCAGACTGTGTTTGTCTGTTGTTGTGACTTAAATGAAGATTAGATCACATTTTATGACCAATTTATGCACAAATCCAGGTGATACCACAGGGTTAACATACTTTTTTCATGCGACTGTATTGTGTTTATTCTGAACATAGAAAATTTGGTTATATGTTGTGTGTGTTAAATGCAAATATTTCCTCTGCATATATACTCTATGTGGTATATGCTAACTCATGCTAACTAGCAGTGATGGCTCTCTCATCAGGGTGGTCTCTTCGAGGCAGTGAATGAGGTCTACAAGATCATCATTCCAATCCTGGAGGCTCACAGAGATTTCAGAAAACTGGCATCAACTCATGACAAATTACACAGAGCGTTTGATAACATCATTCAGAAGGTAATAGCCATATGGTGCTGTAGAGGCTACTTCATTCATTCAATTATGTTTAAAGTAGAAATAAGAAAGACAGTAAGATACTGTGGTACATCACGTACAAATGGAAAAGCAATGCATTTTTTCATTATTTCTTATGTACATAGAATCTGTTTCTTTCAAAATTTCTTTGGATAACTAAGATCCTTGAAAAAGACAAATAACCATATTTGCTTATTTGCAAAATTGTGTTCACCAAAGAGCTCTTCACAACAAATATGCCCCATAAAAGGCATAACCATAATGAGAAACAATATGTTTCGTATGGTATACAGATTAGGGACTAATAAAAAAATCTTCTTTGTTTTCCGTCAGGGCCATAAGAGGATGTTTGGAACCTATTTCCGGGTGGGTTTTTATGGGGCTAAGTTTGGCGACCTGGACGAACGGGAATTCATTTACAAGGAGCCAGGGATCACGCATCTGCCTGAGATATCACACAGGCTAGAGGTAAAGGAAAAGAAAGTGTGTGTGCGTGTGCGTGGGGCGTGCGTGCGTGCGTGCACTGATGCGCATGTTGTAATGTGTGATTGAGGTGGAGTGAAAAAGGGAAAATGGTGCCTGGCTGGACTGTTAGAATCTGATAATGACCGAGAGACTTTGAGTGACTGGGGGGCAAAACTCCCAATCATCCATCTATTCTTAGTGAGGTTTTAGAGAGCTTGGACAACTTGGCATTAATTTACATGCTTATTGAGAAATAACGTCATGAAGAGGGTTAGTCAGTGTCAGCCTCAGTCTTGAATCAAATAAGTCAATCAGTTGCTGTGTGAAATTCAAGTTATTTCATGCTTTCAAGGGTTCTTTAAACATTTTATTCTAAGATGGATAGCACTGAATGGCAGCTAAATATGTTAATTTGCATAAAAATTATGATATTATGAACAATACTGTATACTAACTACACAATCCCCCCACTCCTAGAACTTCTACAGTCAGTGTTTTGGAGAGGACACATTGGTGATGATCAAGGACTCTACACCAGTGGACAGAAAACAACTCAACCCCAGCAAAGTAGGTCATAATGTCACACCACTGATTGCTGCACACGTCTGTCTGTGCTGTACTAAAAAATGTGGTCGTTTAAATGTTACTAAGGACATTTTAATAAAGGAGGAGGATTTTGGTTTTTAGTTTAACACCAAACCAAAGGTAGTGTATTGAGTATGTTAAGTAGTAGGGATGAAGCAAAGGTGTGGATTATGGTATTATGGTAAGTAGCAATGGAGAAATATGCATGTGTGTGTATAATTTGTGAAGTTAGAATTTACAGCACTCACATAATATGCAAATGAATTGTGTTCACATTAACAAGCAGAAAATGTATAGACACGAAATGTAACCAATATAAATGCTCATCATCTTATAGTATATACAGGTTACTGTGTAATTTACTGTATTTGCTGATTTTACAACTGTGTTTATTAGATTTTCAACATAACCAGCATTTATAAGGTAACTGCACTACTATGTGTGTTTTGCAGTTTAAAACAGCTTTAATCAGAAGAGCATGATGAAAGGCTGGAGAGGATTTACTGTATTTCCTAATGTAGACATCATATGTATAGAACATGCAAATATGTCTGTTTTGTTGCAAATAATGAAAAACTGCCAGTAAACAGTAAACCGCCACTCCTTTCCAGGCATATATCCAAATCACATATGTGGAGCCCTTCTTTGATGACTATGAGATGAAAGACCGGCTGACAAATTTTGAGAAGAACTTCAACCTGCGCCGCTTCATGTACACCACGCCCTTCACCAAGAGCGGGAGGCCGAGGGGTGAACTCAACGAGCAGTACAAGAGGAAAACCATCCTCACCACCATGCATGCCTTCCCCTACGTCAAGACCCGCATCAATGTCATCCAGAAAGAGGAGGTAAGCGTCCAATTCATGGTGCAGAATATCCAGCAGCTTTAAAGACTTTTTTATACAATATTGCCTCTTTTTTTGTTTTTAGTTCGACCTGACTCCTATTGAAGTTGCCATAGAGGACATGCAGAAGAAGACTAGAGAGCTAGCAGTTGCCACACATAGAGAACAGCCTGATGCAAAGATGTTACAGATGCTTTTACAAGGCTCTGTGGGAGCCACAGTTAACCAGGTACGAGCATTGCATGAATGAAGGCACTGCTTCTATTTTGCATGACTGTCTGCACCTATTATAGCTTAAAATGATCACTTACTTCATGCTTAACTAAATGATGGCTGTTCCCAAAATGATGGCTCTTTGTATCATACATAGCCTTTTTGTCTCCCTGAGTGTTCCTTCTTAATGGGCAGGGGGAAATAAACTGGAATAATTTACCTCTATTTATCTTATCACATTTACAGTTTCCGTTGTAGTTACAGAGTGCAGGTGGGAGACATGACAGTGATCACACATCAAAGCCTTCACCCCATCCATAACCCTAATCCTTCCTTTGCTTTTCCCCTGATTTAGTTAAAACGTCAATTCATCGCCCCTCTTCCTTTCATGTCTGTGCTGCACGGCATGCTGAACCGGAGATCTCTTTGATCTGATAGCTTCCAGGTCCTGCCAGCATGGTGAATGTTGGAGTAATGATGAAGCTAGCTACAGCGTCTCCGCTCTCTCCCCCTATGCTTTATCTTCCAACGTCTAATCTGACAGGTCCCTTGCTCCAACCTGATGGTTGTATACATAACGCTAATGCTCAGCAGCTCTATAAGCATATAACTCTTGACTCTAATCAGCGCAGGAGGCTGGGTTTCTGTGTGTGGGTCTACAGCTCAGACCAAGAACTGAAGCCCAGGCCCAATGCGTTTATGATGCTAATCAGGGCTGTTTAACTGTGCCTGTCGTGATGCAGGCGCTATGCGAGCGTACTGTGGTTTTATGATGAATATAAGTTAGGATAACAAGATCTCATACTGGGCAAATGGGAGCCAAATGGTGGGTGTATGCAGGGTTAGCGTTGACATTAGCCATGCAGGAGGCTAATCATGGTTCCTTCTCTGATCTGATATCTTCCTCATGTTCTAGTTCAGCATCTCAGCTCATAGCTGCATTAGGCATTCAGTTAGGAAGTCATTTCCCCCCATCTGAATGAGGGGTATTCTCATCCTTCCTTTGTTCATATGCTCTCAAATGTTTCCTCTCTTACCTCCTCTCTTTCCTTCCTGTGCTCTGTTTTTGCTTTCTCTTTCTTTGTCTCTCTGACTCTGTCTCTTTGTTTTTGTCCCTTTCCTCCACTCTCCGCCGCCCCCCTGTTGTAGGGCCCATTGGAGGTGGCCCAGGTCTTCCTGAATGAGATCCCGGCGGACCCGAAGCTCTTCCGTCACCACAATAAGCTGCGCCTGTGTTTCAAAGAGTTTATAATGAGGTAAGTTACAATCAAAGAAATACTACCTAGTGACAACACACTGCACTAAAGTCATGCAAAATTTGAAAAAACCCCCACAAAATCTAATCCTCAAATACAAGAACTTTCATGGTGAGCCATAAATCTAAAGGGGTTCACCAACTATTTCACTTGATTTTGCATTTTTGCTTCTCTTTGTCGTTACCACTGACTGGCACTGGTTCAGTAGGTAGATGTATAGAACAATACTTCAAAGAGATTTCAGAGTACTGAAAATTCTGTATGTTTGTGAGACTTAGAAAGAGTGAGTCTTCTCCAGGATGCTATATGTATACACCATTACTGGTGGCAGTGTAGAAGGATTTAAAAAAGCACTATAGACAAGAGCGGCTGATGGAGGCCGATTTCCTGCTGTTTAAGCAGAGTGTCACTCAAGCTGCAGTGATGGAAGTGATAATATGCACCCAATTGCATACCAGATGACAGTTAAAGAATGGTACAGTAAGAGGAATGTGAAATATTATAACCCATTGTGACAGCGGATATATTTTTCATTTGCCATGTGACAGTGGAAGATATTTTTCCTCATAATATCACTAAGGTTTTCTTCTCATGCAATTGCAAAGGTTTATGGTTCCCAAGAGTTTCATTATATTTTGAATATTCAGAATATAATTTAAACCACATTACCCACAGCAATGTGTCTGAGGATATGCTGATGTTGTGCGGGCGAAACAGGTGTGTGTGTGTGTGTGTGTGTGTGTGTGTGTGTGTGTGTTGGCGTGTACTTTCATCTTGCATGTGCCATTTGCTTCCAAAAGGTGCTTTTCATTTTCTAACCCTCATGTCACATTCAAGCTGCCTTGATTGCTACAAGCAGGTTGGCAAATATTTACTGTAATTTCAGAAAGGTTTATTTTCTATTGTAAATCCAGGCAAGCTGGCACCAAACCCTTTGCATGCCAATCTTCTTGACATTGGCATTGTAAAAGAAAAACAATGTTTTCTAAGTTGGTCATCTTTCCCCACTGAATGAAATCTCTCCTATCACATACAGCAAGCCTCAGGCCTCGCACCCAAACATGTCATTTGCTGTGAAACTCATTACTGTAAATACTGCTTTTTATCGGCATGCTCATTGCAGAGAACAGATGCACTGTAATGTTCTGGGTACGTCCGCCTGATATAGCTCTATCAAGATTAGTAAGAATAATGAACTGTGTTGTACTGCAACATTGTATCACACAAAACTCCATTTGTTGTTGACTTTTAATTATGATTAGCCTAGAATCATTAATTTGGACAACAACATCCAGTCCTAGTTCAGTCGCGGAAACAAAAACACACAAACAAGCATTCAAGCATATAGAGATCTACATCAGTAGTTGGATTTTATAACTGATTCTATGGCTTTACTCTTGTGAACTTCCCTTAATGCACATTGCTCTGAGTATTTACTGTATACACTATACACGGCATTGCAGTTTCCATGTTACCCTCATTAAAAGCTAAGAGATAAACTCAGACATGTGTTAGCAATCATCCCAGTCTTTCTGATTTCCTGCAGACTGCTCTGTATGTTTGCCATTATACATGTCATGACAAAGGACTAAAGGAAAACCCCATTCCTGCCCTCTGCTCTTAGTTCAGCTCAGACCTTGTGGTGCCCTCCTTTACCATAAGCCATTTTCTCTGTTGCAGCATGTAAGGGAGAATAGGATTTTTATTTGTTTGTCATTTGTGATTAGATGGTTTACCTCTGCTCACATTCTAGCTGAGGTACTTGGGAAAAATCTAACAGACATATAGGAGTTCCTTACAGTCAAGTACATTGTTAACTCATTTAAAGTTCTGGCATGTAAAGCAGTCCAATTCATGTCAAGTAGTTACAGGACGTTGTTAGCATGAAAGAGTGCAGTGCATTTCTGAAGGCTTGAGGATAGAGAGAGGGGATTACTGCGAGATTGGTTTGGCGTAGTATCATTGTTGAAGCTGTTCTTAAGTTTGAGGTTATTGCATCAAAAAGGTCAAGGAGTACATTCAGCTCTTCTTTTTTTCATCTCATGCAATGTCATATCAAAAAATGCATTATAAAACTGAATCCACCCTGTAGGTGTGGTGAGGCAGTTGAGAAGAATAAGCATCTCATCACGTTGGACCAAAAAAGAGTACCAGCAGGAGTTGAAGAAGAACTACAACCGCCTGAGAGAGAGCCTGAGGCCCATGCTGGAGAGGAAGATTCCCGAGCTCTACAAACCCATCATCAGGCCTCGGCTGGAGAACAGGTAAACAGACTCACCAAGTCAAACAGGCCAATATTGCTTTGACAAGAGAGACTGAGGTGACCCCACATATCATTGATCTTTTCATCACTCTGTATGATTGCTGAACCCAAAGGAAAGTGAAAACAAATGGAATTGAGCAGAGATCCATTCACACTGTCTGTGTCACCTCTACAAATATTGATAGCTGAACCAGAGCCACAGTACAAGACATTGAACCAATGCCATGGCCAAATTGTGCTTATGTATTAGTAAACACTCGAGACTAAAGTGCTTTCATGATTGTGCGTGATCATCTTGTTAGCAATGTACTTAGCAATGTTTTTTCCATGCTGAGGGATGAGCGTGTATTTAAAAGCAAAATTTATCCCCTAAATTGTGATTTTTCTGAAAATCGCTCAGCATCTGCAGTGTGAAGAGAGCCTCCCAAATCAGCTGTGTGTGTTCTTGATAAAATTAATTCGCATGCAGAGTTCACATCATGTCTAACAAAGGCTTAAGTATTGTGTGCCTGTATGATGTCAACACCAGCAAAATTTTAATAAAACAAAAAAATATATCCTTTTCGATACTGCATTTTTGAGGTCAATTACCAATATTGATATTTGAGAGTTTAATAGATCTGCTATGTTGATACAGTGCATACACAGATACATCTGCATTAAGCTAATATCAGGCAATGTAATGGCTTGTCGATTTATAGGCCTAGTTCAAATAAAAAAAGCAAAATCCAAGCTGCAGTCACCTTAATGTTATGCGTTAAATCCTCTCATGTATTACCATGTCTCATATATGGGCCTTGTGAACCAGGTACCTGGGCCTTGTGAAGGACTTGTGGCATCAGGTTGTAAAGAGCAAGTAATTGATAGGGAAATTCCTATTTTTGTGCCTTGCTCATGGAAACATTTAACTTGCGGCCTGACTGTTACACCTCCCCCTCAACATTACCATATCTTATGTTTTGGGGGTCATGGCGTATTGGATAAAACATGCCTTTGGTGTGATTGACCGGGGCTCAATTCCCACTGTGACACATCCACCAATGTGTCCCTGAGCAAGACACTTAACCCCTAGTTGCTCCAGAAGCATGCGTCCTCTGACATATATAACAATTGTAATTCGCTTTGGATAAAAGCGTCAGCTAAATGTAAATGTAGCCGGCCTCCCCACCTTCCCTCACCTGCTTTCTTCTCCCTCTCACAGGGATTCTTTCAAACGTCTAAGTTTCCGCAGAGCTCCGGAGGAAAACTCCTGAGAATGCTACGGCTCGTCTGAGAGCGAGAGTGCTACAGAGAGGAAGGGGAGGCTGTCACACAACCGAGAGAGGAAAAGAGAAGAAAAGATGAAAGAGGAGAAACACAAGGAAAGGAACTTCTGGTGATACCCTTGCACTCCTCTGCGCTGGAGGACTAACTTGTGTCCACAGTGGAGGACTTACAGTCTGGGCAGTGTTTAATGTCTGCCACATGTCCACTTTTATGATTGATCATGGTTGTTTGTTACAAGACGTAAGAATAGGAAGGTGGGAATCTCAAGCAACATGTAGCTTATTGAAGGTTTCACTGTAAAATCTTCAGACACTTAGGCTCTGTTGGTTTCCTTTTTTTTTAGATAAGTTCAAGTCCTAATAATGCTGCAAACATTTCCTCTGGGTTGGTAAACAGATGGACTAGAGTTCCTCTCTGAGGTCCTCGCTGGCCCAGACTGTATGTGTGCCAGTAATGCACATATCCTGTGTGTATGTGTATGTAAATGTGTGAGTGGATGAGTGTTTATTTAGATAATGTTTGGAGTTGAAGATGTTGGTGCCATACTGAAGTCACTTTGTACTCAGTAATAATAAATGATTCAGTTATGTGCTAAAGGGCCTTTGAAATTCCACTCTGGGAGTCTATGTGTGACATGTGCCAGTAAGAGCAGCAAGAGTATGGATAGATTTGTGCACTAGAAAAAATAGACACAATTTCTTTCCTGTGTTAACTCTTAAGGCCATTTTTGTCTTATTATTGTTGGACATACAGTACCTAGAAGAGTTTAACTTATTGAGAGTTATCTATTAATTTCACAGGAGGCAGATAGACACAGGAGGCTCTAAATTACAGATGGCTTAGCTCTAAATCCACATTTTGTATATAGTAGAGGTATTTCATCAAATAATTTCAAACATGTTTACAAAGGTATGAAAAACTATTATGCATTTAATTGTATGGGAATTTATTTTTAGATGAATAATAGCAATAATGATATTAATTTGAACTATTATTCAGTAGGCAGGATTCAGTGACTGTGCTGTATCAATGTCAGTGTATGTTCCAGGCTTTTCAGTGCCTGTTTGTAAATAGACGGCTTCCTACGATACACACAGTGCCAAATTTAATTAATTCCTTATTTACTTAGTAACTGAGACACTTCACTAGATATGCAACATTTTAAAAACTCAAGTGTGAATTATGTTTTCTCCAGATTTCAGAATACATTCCAGTGGAGAAAAATATACTACTGCTTTGCAGTATTAAAGTGTGACAACCTGAATTTGTTTGACATCCATGAAACAGCTAATTTCATTGGTGTTACAGCACATACTGTATTTCAGTAATGAAAATGTTCTCTGTTTAAAAATGGGTATACATTTTTATATACATTATTAATACTCGTTTAAACATTTTTCACTCAGTTTGCAGGTACATCTCTTAATTATGAACTGTTTTTGAAATTGCTAAATAAGATAAAAAGCTTATTCAATGTGTGTATTAATTTTGAGAATTAAAATGTATACCTATTTTTTGAAACATACAATTTGTATTGCTGAAAGTGGGTGTTCAGCTATTTTTATGTTCATACTCGTTATGTTGAAGTAAATGTGGAATTTTACCTTGTCATGCATACAATGCTGTTGAAGCACCTGAATAAAACTTATTAATATATGCACATTTGTCATCACTGTTTTTAGTTACTTGTTTTATACGAAATTGAAATGGCCTTTAACAAAAAATTATTTTATTAAAAAATATATATTTTATTATTATTATTATTACAGAGCCATATCACTTTCGTCCTGGGACTTATTAAACTGACACAATATTTATTGACTTTTTCAAGTCATCAACTTGCCATATCATTACTATAGTCCCTTATAATCCATTTATCTACATTTTAAGGTAACAGTTTTCAGTAACAATACTATTAGGCTATTTATTTAACTTACCTATACCTACCTGCATTTTATCAGTCATTTTTTCAGTACTCAGTAAAAATTCAGTCAGGCAATTTATTCGACTTCTTTCTGATTAATAAAATTTTTCTCTGGTAAATATTGGTCAAACTACAAAGCGAGTTTAAAAGGCGGGAAGAATCCAGGGGAAACTACAATAAGCTGCTGTCGCGTCTATAGTGCGTCATCACGGCGCGACGTCGGCATGACGGATACAGGATACATATTGTAGATTTCATTGACAACGTGAGTAACTTTCCTGCGATTCCCAGCGGTATGTAGACGGCTGTTGTTCAATACACCGTTGGTTGCAGTGAAGCTGGTGATTTCTGGAGGCACCGCTGCTCTTAGTTTTGGACGTTGAGTTCTGAGTGTCTGACTTGTGATGTGGGAACTCCTAATGTCACTAACGTTAACGTTAGTTAGCTTCACGCCACCGTTAAATTTAAAACGCTAACTTTAATTCACGATGACTCGTCTTTTGCGCTGTTTTTTTAATGGACGTGCTATTGAGCTGTCAGGTCTCCTCGTGCGACTTCAGCATGTGTAAATATGCGTGACAAGGCGCTTAAACATCCCTTAAAGTTCATAAGTATTTCTACTATTGCACTGTAACCTGCAATAAAAAGACAAAGATGGAGACTAACCCATAAATATGGGAACAGTAACTTTCTTTCTGGTCTGCATGACAGACAAGCTCTTACCTGTTCTGCCTGCAAGGACACTGGATGCGCCCTGACCTGTCACAGTTTAAACTTTCACAAGGATAGTTTAGTACGTTACATCATCTGTTTAATCTCTGTCTTTACTTTGCTAAACCAACATCAGCTCAGTTGAAAACTCCTGGGGCCACTCTTGTGTTATTCCTTTGTATAGTAACAGTATGCAGAAATACAGAACATAGTCCTTAAAGGCTCTATAAAACGACTATCTGACTATACTCAAGAGCATAGTGAGAACCAGACTGGTCTTGTAGGTCAGTGTTGGATGCATTTAGACAACCTCTAAAAGTAATGTGAGACAGGGGCGTTTCCAGGCTCTTGAAACATTGGGGGCTTAGCCCCAACCCAGAAATCTTTCATGTTTTCACCTGTTTTCACCCCCCTACCCCCAGACACTGCCTACCCAAAGTAAGTCTATAAAGCAGCAGTGAATTATCTCTACTAGTGTCAACCCTTAAGAGCCTTGCTACCTTGTTATGCCGTTTGTCAAACTGAACCTTCTACTTTAGACAGGTTTCTGTGCAGCCTCATCACCGAGATGCAGAAAGCAGCGCTCTGTCTTCATGGCACATCAGTTTATATGGCATATGTAGCTGCAATGTTGGGAAATCACTCAGATATTGTAATGACTTTTTACTTATTAAAAAGTAATAACATTACTTATTACTGGGTATTAAAAGTAAATAGACACTCGTTCTGTTACAATTACTTTCAACCACCGCACCCCATCCTTAAAAGTGACGGTAAACCTGTTCAGCAGCGCATTTTAGAAATGAATCCACTTTACTGTAACAATAATTAACCTGAGCAGTCAACAACCAGCCGAACTGAAAACACTGCAGCCTCTCAGATCAGAGGATGCTACAGGCTATCGATATAGGCTATTTAAAAATAATAAAAAAACAAAGCTGGTCCCTCCCAAAATGTATATGATTACCTATTCCAACAGCCTCAGTAAGTGTGTTTTTTTTTTTTTTACAGTACATAACATTTCTTAATGTCACTGATTGAAAAAGAAAAAACAAAGCAACTCTCCCCCGTGTTTTTGAACTAATCAGGTATTCAGAACAGTAACAATGAGGATGATTTTTACGAAGCATATAAAAAAATTTTAACCCACTGTCTGAGATACAAAAAAAAAAAAATCAAGCAAGCGTCTCAACTTCAGAACTAACGGTACTGTTTTGCACATGCATTTAAAAGAGAAGTACAAAACATTGATTAACGCCACTCTGTCCTGCCGCTTGGATGCATCACTGGCAGTAACGTTAACGTTAGCTGTCGGAGTGTTTTTCTTCAATACAAAATTGTTCGCGGTTGAAAGCTTTTTGCTCGTCTCACAACGTTTATGGAAAACCAAGTTCTTTGCATTCAGTTAATGAATTGATTAATATGCGAAATGAAACACAAACAAACAGATCCATCTCTGAAATGGCAGTTTATTATCAAGTCAACAAGAATTTACAAACAATGCGTAATCTACGTTGATTACATCGGTTGACTACAGTCTTCTGACCAGTTACTGAGGCGCTTTTGCCCCCTAGCTGCGCACACTTCCAGTAGTGTTCGTATGCAAGAAAACTGTCTATAAGTCATTGAGCTACATTTTAGTTATTAACTATCATAGGCCGTATAAATACTTTTATTTTGATTTTTATAATTACTGCTGATAATAATTAAAACAAATAATTTTAATGGGGGGTCCGGGGTCCTACTCCTTAAAAATTTGGGCTTTAAACATTTAATTTCCTGCATTCTGGTTATTTTTTCTGCATGAGTTCATTGAGGAAATGTCTTTAATTACAAAAGGAAACACAATCAGGTGTCAGTTCAAAATATTAAAACATGTGCAATATAATGCAGTAAGGCTCTCAGATATTCTCTATTGCTGTTAGATATGTTTCTCCTGTAGGACTTTTGTCATTTTATTTCATCCTTGCTGAGTTAACAACACGCATGCAGGCATGACTGAAGTAGCCTAAAGTATTTAGCATGTGGCAACTTTTAAAGTCAGTTATAAATAAATACATTTCAATTCAGTTAGAAACCTCTGGACTTTAATGGCTCCTATGTTTCAGCAGGTTTTATGCTCATGTTTAAAAGTTTTTGAACATTAAAAATCTCTCCCACTTATCTGTGTTGTTCTGACAATATTTTGAGACAAAAGTAGTAATATCAAGAGAATAAAATCTCAAACTAAGGAGAATGAAGTCACAATATTTTAACAAAATCTACCTGCCCCTCTGCTGTGCATTGCCCTGCATTATTGCTCTGCTGATATGGTAGTAGGCTACCTCACTTAGATTGTCTGACAGACACAGAGCCTGGCTGGGACTGTACTCGTTAAGTAGGCCTTCATGATGATCAGGTAGAAAACCGAAACTGAAAACACTTATGATCAAACATAAATCTCACAAGCCTACTTCCACACAAATGTTAACTTTAGCTCCTCTGATAATGTGCAGCTCATAGCTGCTTCAGAGGGAAGCATATTGGAGCAGAGAGACAGTCCCAAACAGAGCAGAGGTGTCTGTATCACAGTCAGCTCTGCCATGTTATTCTCTCTACTTTGCGGCGAACTGTAAACCGTTTTTGCAGCTAATATACTGACTAGAGATACTGACAGACATCCTTTATATTTAAATATTTTGACTATAATTTTGCAAGGGACAGTTCAGTTGTCGCAGAGGAGCACTGAAGCTGTGAACAATGCTCTCTCTCTCTCTCTCTCTCTCTCTCTCTCTCTCTCTCTCTAAATGCAGGCTTGCTGAACTTCAAACAACAAAATGTAGAAATATTATTGCGTGTAGCCGGCGTTCTTTGAAAGCCTGCAATACAGCCTGTGTCATAAAGAATAAAAATATTTGTTCTTGTTGTTAAGTTACATTCAGGGCTGTAGTCATAATGTCCGTGGCTAAAGCCTCAGAAAAATGACCTGGCGAAGCCATTGAGTGAGATAATATGGCTTTTCTGCCTTTTCCTGTTGATGTAGATATGCACCCTCTGTCTTTGTGTGCTCATAATTTCATGAATATACTCCTGCACCTAATAACCTCTGAGGATTTCCTGCTGTAAATGGTAATTGCATCTATGTCTTGCCAAGCCCGCTTCATGCCCCAAGCAGACTAAATGGAAGGCTTGTGACAGACAAAAACTCTCATATACAGCAGGAGAGCTTTAATATAGGCTACTGCAGACAGTTAGCGGTTCCTGGCGCTGGGCTAAGGTGTTTTGCTCTTACTGCTATAATAACATAGATCAAAATGAGATCATTAAGAAGCTTTCCTGTTTGGAAACATTTGTGGAATGTGTGAACAGACTGAGTTGACATTTAAGTTTGGGTTTGAGTCAAGCATACAGACCCTGACAGATTTGGCTTCAGCACAGTACACTGGCAGAACATTTAATTCACAAGCTAAAGTAAGTACCTCAGCTCACAGGAAGATATAGAATATCAACTAGTAGTTTTGTCTGCAACTTACATAAACACAGATCCATAAATAAAAAGTTTGTAACTAAAAAAAACAGACATAAATAAATAAAGCTTTATTTTTGGTCCTGCCTCATAGGTTTAGCCCTCCTTTGTTCAACTTTGACTTCATTTGTGTGACATGGAGCCAGACAGGGACCTAAACCCTGACACAGATGACCTTCCACTTCGAGCCAATACTAACCACATACTTGTCAGACATTACGTGCTGGATATGACCGTTCATTTTGACAGGAAGGTCATCAGTAGTAGTGTCGTTCTCTTCCTGGAGCCTTGCTCTGGAGTGGGGACCAAGGCTGAAAAGGACACTGGACCTGGACCTGGGACTATAGAGGCTGGAGGGAGTCAGGATGGACTTGGGAATACTATGGCAAGGGAGAAGATGCTTGGTGCTAGAGAAAGAGACAGAGCTGAATTTCAAGCTCTGTCTGAGGCTGGGTCACAGACTGCAGGTAAAACTGAAGATAGTCAGTCTTCACATTCATGGGAAACCACCAGTGACGGAGATTTCACGTTAGTGCTGGACTGCTGTGACCTTGACGTGTCCAAGGTCGAAGAGGTGGACGTCGCTTCTGTGTCCAGCCTCCTACCAGAGGTTGCATCTGAGAGGTCAGGGGTCAGTTCAGTGAACCCACAAGCAGCCTTTATTCAGAACCTAATCTCCCTGCCCTCACGCCGATGGAGGCAGAAGCATCAGCTGTTTTTAATGTGTAGCCGTGCCCCTGGTGCTCAGGATTGCAGCTCACTGCATTTTCATAGAGACCGCTGGAGTCTGCAGGTGAGGAAGAAGGGGGTGGCATTACCTCAGCAGTTCCCTCGGGCTCTCAGGATCTGCTACGACACGAGGCCAACAGGAGGCTCTGTGAGGTGGACCAAAGACCAGGACGACAGGTTTGTCTCCGGATGCATATCATTCAAACAATTCCATAAAACAGTGCCTTTGTAGGATTAGACTCCTTAAAGGTTTTAAAACTAGCAAACAGCAGCACATCTGCTGCAGTTTTTGCTGCTCGAATTACAGTGTAATATTCTGAGCATGCCTTCTTGAAATAGAATAATACTGATTAATGAATTCGCAGAAACAAGCCTCAGGCTATTATATTCTGTTCTTTGTGTGGATGCTTTATGTGTATGTGTGTGTGTTTGGTGGCTCCTTTGAGCATTAAAATGAGGGTTGTTTATAGTTTGCCATTGTTTACCCTTCCAGGGTGTGTGTTTACACTGCCGGTTCTCCCATCAACAACCGAGCCCTCTTCCCCTGCCAGGAGCCGCCTGTTGCCATGTCAACATGGCAGGCAACAGTACGGGCCCCCAGTGAGTGTGTGGTTTTGATGAGTGGGGAGGAGCAGACTGTACCTATTGAGGACAGGGACACACGTAAGCTGTTATTTAAAACCTTTTGTGACAACCAGTAGCAGTCAGGTTGATTTTATTACCATAGCCTAAAGTCAAATATCACAAATTTGCCTCAAAAGGATTTCATTCTGTCTAGTTTACATGAAGCATGTGGCGTATTGTTAATTGACTTGTTCAATAATAAAAGTACATTTTATTGAAATGTAAGCAGTGCTGGGTATTGGACCTCCACATTTTGAGAAAATGTTGTCTGAAGTTTTAAAAAACTGGCATTGAATGGTCAGTAATAAATGTATTTAGGCTTGTTTACTTATTTGGTCACACTTATTTCCTGATTTCTAAATAAGGAAATCAGGAAACTTTGCCATTTTTTTTAAAATTTTACTGCGTTTCAACAAAGTTCTTGCACAGCAACTTCTGTTATGACAGCACTGGTGCATTTGAGAAGTTTGACTTATTTTGTGAAATGAAAAAAGGGGATTGTAGAGAAACATACAATGTACAGGAAAAAGGAAAAAATTGTTATCATTGGGACCTGAACTTAGGTAGCGTATTGGCACCGATATAGAAACAAGACTTTTTATGTTGAAGCAAGTTTCTTTTGTAGCTTGGTTCCTGACACTGAAACTCTGTCCACATCACATCACAGATTTCTTTAGAAATTTAAATAGGTCTGTTGTTGTGCTCATTGACATCAGTTTCAACCAAACAAATCTGAGCTTTGTATGTAGATTACCGTAAGAATGAGAGCATCATCTTACTGGGTCAGGCCAGAAAAGTAATATTTGTAGAGAATTGCTACAAATATTGATACAAGTGTGGATAGGGTTAAGTCAGCTGTACAGGTTGTTGTAAGTTAACAACTCTTAAATTGACGTATTTCTTTGACATGAAAGATATCAATGACCACTACTGTATTAACTGTGTGATCTAAAATGTTGGCATGAAAGAAATGGATTGGTTGGGACAAAAAAAAAGAAAAAGAACAGGTCTAAGATCAACCTGACTTCTTGCTGTACAGTTAAGTGGCAATTCAGTCGAAATGATCCCATCATTACTCGCTCTGTAATCTCTGTCTGTTTTCTAAACTTCTCTTCTGTTTTGATATTTTCATTGTGTCTCTCTTGTCCTTCCTCTAGTCTCTGCAGGTTTCTTAATCTGGAATTACTATGTCACTATGCCCATGCCCGCCTCCACCTTCACCTTGGCAGTGGGCCACTGGCACCAAGTCACAGCAGAAAATCCCCCAGCACTGGAAAAAGGGGTGAGGACGGATTGCGGCAAGAAGGCCAAACTCGGAGCTAGACCTGGGGAATGGGCTGAGGCTGAGCTTGTGTCTGGACTTGGAAGCTCCGCCAGTGAGGAAGTAAAGGGCTCTCCACACCAGACTGGCAGGTATTTTAGGTACTTTTCTTCTCGTAAGACCTCCTCCGCTCCAGACTGTTATTAACCCAGGTCTCGCCCTTCAACATTCCATGGTGAAACTTTCCTTTCGCCATACCAAAAAGGGTGCAGGTGAAGTTAGGCTGATGGATAGGGTGCAACACTCAGTGAGCTTTTTATTACAAGTACGTTAAAGCTTACATGGTAGTTCATTGGGTTCAGTGACCAGCTGAAATTATCTTTGGAGACAGACAAACAAAGTAAAGCTGACGCAAATTGCATAGAAGTGAAGGATTTAGAGTGCATGCAGGGGCACTGGAGAGGGCTGGCTTTCTGTGGGCCGGGCAGGGTTGGACTGGGGTCTCCCTCTCCACTGGCCAGGAGGTTAGCAGGTCTGCCAGTGGTTTCCAGTAATCCTCCTCCTCCCATCATGGTTTTCCTCCAGCAGCAGCCCAGCTGTAGCCTGCTGCAGGCCCCAGGAATCTCCTGCTACAAGGAAGGCCTTTATTTTCAGCGACTGGCTGGAAGGAAACTTGGAAGTCACTTGAAACCTTTGGAACAGTTCTGATGCTGAGGACGGCGTTAGTGCTGGATATTGAATTTAGAGTGAATGACATTGCATGTCGGCACCTAGATATTTTTGGGATCACTGTGGTTTTGTCTTTGTGACATACATATTCCATATTTCCACTGCTTTTATTTCCATTCTTTGAACAGAGAGACAGGACACATTGTGCCACATTTAATTCACCAACTCCAAAACTGAACATTTTTTCAATGAGAAAATTCATTAAATCGTCGTTATTAACCTTGGATTAAACTTTTCTTCCCCATTTTAATCTGCTACAGCGGAGACCAGACCACCCGCTTAGACTCTGCATTCTGTTACTCTTCCCTTGAGGATGAGGGACTCTCTGTAACTGATTATTCAGGCATGGTGGATGACGGCATCTCTTGTTCCCATGGCGACTACCCTTGCCGATTTACTGAGCGGTCGGCTAGGTCCCAGCGGGTGATTCCACACCGTGTGTTTGGCCCCGTCTGCTTGCTGCCGAAGGCCCAGGTGGAGTTTTGACAAAGAGCCACTGAGATTTGAGCTAATTATATTTTATATGATTAGAAGAGACAGTTAGCGTCAGTTAATGTTTGTGTCATTATGCCAGCGGTTTTCAACAACAGTCTCTTGGCAGGATGGTAAAAGTACGAGACTGTATTCTCAAGAGAGCCACTTAAAACATTCCTCATACTCTAAATGGGAATTTCTTAGTAGAACAACACGTATAAGTATTAAGTCAATGGCGTTTGCCCGTTCAGTCAGTTCTGAGCTGATGATGCCTCTTAGATGACTGTGGAACATCTTCAAGAACAAAAAGTAAGTGTAGTTTCCTTAGGCTTAACACTTCTAGACATGCTCTGACCTGCAGCATATAGAACTATAATAGATATACACAAGTATGTGGATGAACAAGTACATGTACTCACAAACTATTGTATATCCTGCCCTGTATCAGTATGCTAAAATCTTGCAATTGTACAGTCGTCAGGTGTTTCATAAAACTTGTTGATTTCCATTTGCAGATGGGACTCCTCAGCCTGTTACCTCGATGTTTGGCTGCAGCCCACGCCGTTCTGGGGGTTCACCCCTTTCCCCGCCTGGATGTTCTCATCGTCCCAGCAGGGTTCTCCAGTCTGGGCATGGCCAGGTAATAAGGAAGTTAGGAAGACAGACAGAACTAGTTAACAGGGTGGTAAGTTGAAATTTTGTGTGAAGTAGACAACTTTAACAGGTATTTTGCATTTTAAGTGTGCCAAATATCAAAGTAAATAATTAAAAATTTTTGACAATAATTTTAATTTGTAAAGACACTGAACATCAAAGATTTGCCACAACAAAGCTACTGCCAGCACCTTGTGATTTTTCATCTTCATCCTGCTGCTTCTGAATTGGTTTTCAAGTAAAACGTTTCTGGGTTGCATGATTAATGACATGCTTCACATTTCAAAACCCCCTCACTTTGTCTCAATCTTCTTTGTGGTGATCTTCCAAATTGAAATTCTCTAGTGAATTAAAAAGTCCAACCGTGACTCCCTCTAAACTCTGTTCACTCACTTGTCATTCCTCCTTTTCCCCCAACATAACCGCTTTCAACACCAGCCTGTGGGACTTATCTTCTGACCCGCTAGCATGTCTGTGGTGGTTTTTGAAAGGATATGTTTCAGTTGTGAGTTTTAGGCTGAATTCTGACACAATGTAAAATTTAAAATACTCAAGCAGCACTTGATTGAAGCCAGACAAAATGTAAACATATAAACATTGGCTGACAAAGGAATCTTCAGCCTCTACTTAAAACCCTTTTCCATACACTATCCCTGTGTTCTTTCATTGTACCCGTCATTAAACCTCTACTTTTCATTACTTCTTCTATTGCCTCCCTTCCTTCATCCCTTTTCCAAAACGGTACTCCTCCCTTCCCTCATCATGTTTCCAAAACTCACCACCTCTTTCCTCATTCATCCCTTTTCCATCCCAAACAGCTCTCTTCTTTTAATGAATTCCCACCACATCTGTTAACCTGTTGCATTTTTTAATTTTATTTGCAATTTTTACATTTTAACCCTGAAGTGGACACTCAGTCAAGTCTACACTGTATTTTTTCCATCCCTTCCTGCAAATATCAAGGTTCTTCCTTTTTCTTTAATTCATTTTTCCTACTCTTAAAGACCCCAAAACCCTAACCCCAAACCCTGAACCTCTTGATGAAAGAGGTGGCTAACCTCTTCTCTGGGCACAGCTTCATTGACTCAGGGAGTTAGTCAATAGTCTTCTGTGTTACATCTTTCTTTTTTTTACCAGTATTTTCAGGTGGTCTGCAGGCTTTCTGTTCCACACTAGACCTGTGTGTATTTATGTATGTATGTTTGTGTGCAGTTTTATTGGAGGTCTAGAGGCAGATGGGTGGGCTCAAAGCCACAGGATGACAGATTCACTGTCCTACGCACTAGTTCACCTCTATGTATTTCTTTGTTCTCTCTTCACCCCCACCTTGTCCCCCTCTTTACCTCCTGTCCCCTCCACTCCCTTTCCAGATTTACCCCCTTCCATTACCTTTCACTCCCTGTTTTCTGTCGGCAGCCTATCCTGAAAATCAGCTGTATCCTTCTTTTGTCACTTCTTCACCCTTCACTGTCTCCTATTTTTCTCTTTTCATCTTCTAACTTGCTGTTTCTCTTTGCCCCCACAATATCCCTAAATATTCAAGCCTCCTGTGTTTGTTGTCCTTCTCTGTCCTCTCCCCTTCTCTGTACGGTTGATTACTCTTCAGTCTGGCCTCTAGCATTCTACAATAGTGATAGTTTCTCTGGAAATCAAGTTTTATATATTCTCTGTAATATAGTACTTTCAGCTGGCATATGGTATGCCTATAGATATGACTGAAAGCCAGCCGGTAGCCATATGAATAAAGTTAAAATTGGAAATTGAAGCAAAATAAAGGCCATCAATGACTGGCCTTTTTTGAAACTGTGTTGTGATAAAGTAAACTGATTAGGGTGGTCGGTCAACGTTATCCAAGTGTCTGCGGTCTGCAACCACAGTCTCTCTTTCACTCTGTCTGCCTTTTTCCTCTCCCCCGGAGGCCTCCCTGGAGAACAGTGCCCCAGACAGGATATGAGCTCATACCTGAATATGTATTCTGCGTGAACTGCTGACGTTATATAGCCATGAGTGGTCTCGATCGGAGATATTTTGAAGGACAGAGGGTAACAACAGAGTTGCAGTCTGGACCTAGTTCTCAACATTGCTTACTTATTTGAACTACTTCACCCAAAATACAGTGTGCTCTTTGATCTACGGAAAATCTTTCCCCTCATTTTGTGAAATTCTGTCTCCCTGCTGTATTTATTTTGAACGGACATCAAGTGGTAACAGAGGCTGTTCTGCTGTGGCCTGACGGATGTTTTCTTTCCCTTATGAGGATAGCTCCCAGGCACTTATCCGTCTTGCCCTGGCTGCTTAGACTCCAGTTAGCTGCAGATGACAGAGCAGAGATTTAGGGCCTTCATTAAGCTTCAGACAGCACCTGCACTGATTCCTTATAAAACTCTGCATGGGTCTCAACCCAGTGTCAACTCCCTGCATCCTCCCCTCAGTGTGGGTGGTTTGGTCCTGCATGCCTCCACATTTAACCACAGGGTTGTGCCATTGGAAAGCGGGGAGGTCAACCAAAATGGAAGCGTAGATTGAGATGGAGATGGGAGAGAGATGAAGAGGGTAAAGGCGGGGTTCACGACAGGCCAGCGGACCCCCAGGATGTGGGAGAGGATGTGTGGATTATTCCCAGCAACAAAAGCCATTAGCCCCTGGAAGGACTTCAGAGACTGGCGCTATTTAATCTAGAGATTGGGAGGTATGTGGGCCCCAGTGCTTGGGACCAAGCCAAGCACAGTTTTTGTGCAGTGCCCTTGTGGAAACAGCAGGAGTGGAGGAGCTGTGACACAGGGAGCTGTAACAAGAAGGCATGAAGCTGTTGTGGTGTGATACAGAGAAGGGCGGGCAGAGGCGAAACAAGGGAGGATTCACAGTGGCGTGAAGTTTTTATACTGAGATACGGAGAGGGAGGGCAGGAAACCGAAGATTAAGAAGTCAAGTAAGGGCAGGTCTGCATTCAAGGGCTGTACCGTGTATACACACACACGCACACGCACACACACACACACAAAGGGTACTCGCCTCTCAGACGGGAACCAGCTCCCATCGTTCACTTACAAGAGCCGGCTCATAGACGTGACTCATTCGCAACCGACGCATCACTAGTTCCTGTGAAAAACCAGGCTAAGGGAGTGACATGTAGAAGCACTGCTGTGTGTCCTCTGCCCATGCTATTAGCTTTTAAGACATCGAGCAGCCTATAAGCAAGAGAAATCAAAATACAGTATGGTTAAATATTAATAGAGGAGTATGGCTGAGGGGTGAAGAGGTGTCTGTGATAAGAGGAAACAAAACAAAGAGTTGTCCTCAGTGAGAACAGTTGGGGAATCCCTTAAAGTTACTTCTGTTACTAGTCTGTATAAAAACGCTCATTGTCCTGAGTGATGGAAGGACATGGGAATGTCATGAACCAAAGCTCTGAATATAATGAATCTGCTTTGAACTGTCATGGTCAGACCTCGCTATTTTTACTAAACATTACTAATCAGTAATATGTGTGTGTGTGTGTGTGTAGGTGCTTTGTACATTTGTGTCTGTATTTTTATGTGCCTTAACACTTTTTTTTCACACTTTATTTGGATGTGTAATCTGCTCATCACATCTTGACCACGTCATTTGGGTCAGGAAGGGCTCGGCATTTCCTCCTGCTCTTTGAAGCTGGGGTCTGTGTGTCCCTAAGCGCTCGCTTGACTTTTCGGACTAATCAGAGATCACTGTGTGTTGCAGCTTGCCCAAATGAAGACATGTCTGACGACCCTGAGAGAGGGGTGGTTTCCCCGCATTTTGTTGAGAAATTACACAAGTGTTGAAATGGGCCTTTTAGTAGTGTGGGTGATGTGGGTTTTGTTTAGCTTCACTGTAGACAGGCAGATTCCTGTGCTTGTGTTTGTATGAATGCGTGTATTGTTCAAATAATGGTGTATGGATGTGTATTTAGTGCGATGGGCTCACGTCAGAGGAATGCTACACAGATCGTTTGTCATTGCCTGTTATCTGCTGTTTTCTCTGGTGGTGAAATTAAAACATTTGTTTAAGTTAGCATGTTTTTGACGTTTGAGTTAGTTATAGCTGTAACTGAGGCAGCTTGGTGTACAATTCTTTGTTGACAGGGGAAGGGAGGGCCACCCCCACACCACTTGATTGCGGACTCTGATAAACCCATTCACATACAGAAGTTAACATATCTGTCTCTCAGCACTTCTCATTGCACTTTTATTACCAGCTTCCTTGATTAATACTGTTTCTTCAAGCTGAGTAAAAAAACACATTGTACAAACAGGCTTCTCGCAAACACGTTTATTGTCAAAACAGTTTTTATTCTTCTCCAATTCTACACATAATTTCCCCTGATATTACGTTTCTCATCCTCCTTGCTTTGATTTATTCCTTTTACACAACTCTCCCCTCATGGGGGGTGGCTGCCCTAAGAAATGGGGAGAAAAAGGATCAAGTAGTTAAACTGTTTGTTCCTTTTGCAGTACAGCCAAACTAGGCAGCCATATAACTGTCACTGGCACTATGTAAAAGTTATTACTGGTGTATACCTCTTGACCTCTTTAAGTGGCACTGGAGGATTTTCAGCCTGACTTCAGTTGACTGCATTGTTTGTTTATGGGCTAGCAGGAAGTTGCATTGGCCATCGGTCCCTATTGGGAGGAAGTAGGGAGCTGGAGTCCTGGGGGAATTAGTACCCTGCAGGATAATCCCCACTGCCCTGGAGCTCTTTAGTATACCACCTGAGCTCTTTTTCATCTTTAATAGGACCAGACCAGTGGTTTTGCAAGTTAACTAGAAATCACATATTATTCACATTACTGCCAGGCGTTTCCCTGAGTAACACTGCAAGTCCCTTCTACAGGAACTTTGGGTGCAAATGCAAAGGAGTGTATTTATTTCTGACTTCCAAACATTGACCTTTTTAATGAAACCTTATTCATCATAGTCTTCACAATGTGCATGTTTGCTAATTGTTACTCTTATCAGTTTTTTCCAACATGAAATCATGTGAATTTGATGGCAGCCACTCTCAGTTGAAAGTTTGATGGCATACCAAAATGAGTGGAAACTAAAGGTTCCTTCGAAGTGGGGAAAACGTCCATGCCTTTCAAAGTGGTCAGCAATAATGGGATGAATCACGCAAAAGCAACAGCAAATAAAAGATAAAGCTGATCATTACGGAAAGATCATTAACTTTGAGGAAAGGCATTGCTGCTTATTGCTACCTTTAATGGTAAGTCAGTGAAATATAATAGCAGACCACAAAATGCAAATTAAAAAGATGAGATGTTTATCTTAACCTGCCCCGGTTTCTAACATGAGACTCACTCTTCTACCTCATTGGCCATTGCTCTCTATCACTTTGCACCCTTACTGAATTGCACCTCTGCCCTCTTGTAAATGTGTGTTGTCCCCTTTCTCTCTGTTCCTCCTTACTCCATTTCTTTCCCAGTCCTCCCACTGCTTGTCCTCCCCTCTTCCTTTTGATGTCTCAGTGGATTTCTTGCCTTTCTGCTCTCCTCTCCAGTTTGATTGGTGAAGTAACCCTAGAAGTGTGCGACACAGACCTGCTCTTTCAGGAGGCAGGTGGGGGGTTCAGGGTGGGAAGGGCGGGATGTGGGGGGTCAGATTTTTTGGCATGGGAGACAGCTGTTAATCAAATAGTCAAGGATGAGGTATTTCTTTCTTCCCACCTTGAGTGGATCTCCCTCTCTTGTGTAGCCACACAAAAGAGTTGAAAAGGCAGCTTTGCATGCTTGCACCTGGACACAAGGAGAGGGAGTGTCCTGTGCACACATTTAAATTGATTGCAAGTAGTTGAGATTTTTAGGTGAACTTTATTTATTTTCCATGCATTCCCCTTGACCCTCTGCTTGCCTCCTGCTCAACACGCATGACAGCTCCAAACCCCAAGAGGGTTGGCCACTACTATCCATCTCCTCTTGCTTCCTCATCTCTTTCTCTTGGTCAGACCTTCCTCTGTGCTCTTAATGAAGATAGCAGGGTCCAGTTTAGCAAGTGTTTTGTTATTGCAGTAACATTCCTCTCTAGTTATCTAGGGCCTCTCAACTTCCCTTCTCTATCTGCAGTATAGGTTTACCTGCTCTCCTACAGTAGCTTCTCACAACTGAAAGAGCTGCTTTTTAACTCTTCCACTGCTTGACAGAAGAAGGTTATAGATGTTGTTGTGAGCATGCAAGTATTTCTCCACTGGAATGATAAGAACACAATTCATGCATGATAGTTTTACAATCTTGTGTTTATGAACAATTGCTGGGATGTATGTGCAGCATTGTTCCAAATTATAACCTCTAGCGTATGCGCTGTTTTTCGCAGATGCCATCTACACATTCATTGTCATCAGTGGTGAGTGTGTTGCTTTGAACTGTCCTCAGCAGTGAACCTGCTGGCAACAGCTGGCATATAGTACTACATTTAACAGTATCACAGACACGCTGTGCCATAACTCTGGATTAGAGGCACTGGCAACATAGGTGTGTCACTGCACACCCATTCTACTAACTAATGGATGAGTCCATAGGACCCATTTCCTGGAGTGATGGATGGGTCCATTGTATCAACGCTGCTGCTGGTCTTGGTGGGCATTCTGGGGTGTGTGCAATAGTGGAACCTAGAGGCTGGGGGGTAATTTCATTTGTCTGTGCAAAGCCAGACGGCTTAATGTCCCTGGGACCTCTGTGCTGAACCGGCCAAAATGAGATATTTGAAACAAAGTGCTGTGAAATGCTCGGTGGTAATGCTTCTGATGTCTGGGTTTGCTTTTAGCCTTGGGGAGAGAGCTGTGCTACAATCTGGTCAACCAGTTGCTTTCACAATAGACTGTTTTTAGCCACACCAGCTTTATGGATGGCCGTGTCAGTCTGACTGTCGGTTGGTTAATCCACTAATTTGGATGTGTATTTTTTAAATAGATTATAATATTTCCTCAACTATGGCATGTCATGAAACTTGGTACACACGTACAACTCAGCATGAATTGTGATAAATTCAGTGATCTCTTAACCTTTAATTTCAATCTTTTAATTTGTCCAACACTTTCATTTATAAATACTTACTAAAATAACAACATCCCCATCACCCTCAGCTGTACTTAGAGTTAATTAGCAAATGGTACCATGAACTAAGGTAGTGAACATAGTAACCATTATCCTTCTAAGTATTTTAGTATTAAGTATTGTCATTGTGAGCATGTTATGATGATAAATCACAATGGTGAATACCCTAATAATAATACAACAATTTTGACAATGCTTTGCATGCATCCTCCAATATATAAGCCTTCTTAAAGAATAAGTCCGGTAATATTCTATACTTTCCTTAATGTTAATAAATCCCATAAAAAGACCACAACAGTGAATTGTTGTTACCAACTAGGGGTTATCTGTGTAGTTGAAGCTTGACATATTTTATTCCTCTGGGCCGTATGTCCATTATGTCCAAAAACTATCAGTGAGCCACACCACTGAGTGACATGTTCCTTCACTATGATGAACATGGTCACTGTAGTTTATTTTGAGTCAATGCCACATTCATGTTCTGCTATCATAAATATTCACCAGTGCACCAAATCCACAGCTGTAAATAGTCCCCAACAAATGTATTTACTCCTGTATGTGTATATGATTTGATAAGAATTAAACTGCGCAGCTGCGTTCTACTTTATAGTCATTGTTTGGGCTGCATTCCTCCTCACCTGTTGAATGTTCCTGCATAGTGTTACAGTACCTTTAATATCCAGTGATTATCTATTGAGGTATTGTCTAAGTGGGTTGTTGCAAAAGTATTTACATCAAACGCCTTTAACGCACACTATATCCATCAGCCGCAGGGTTTTGTCTGACAAGTAGGCAGCCCGGACAGGTGACAGCCTGAAACCTCTGTAGAGGAGACAGGTCTGCTCACTGGCCAATTTCACGTTGTTCACGCCCTCATCCATCTTTCCATTCTGTCAAACACTTCTTATATAGCCCTGCAGTACTGAGCGGCCTCACTTTCCATCTCCTCACTGTCTCATTTTCTTGCGTTACATAATAGAGAAAAAAATTAGTCTATTTATTACCCTACAGGCCAAAAAAAGTCTCAAATTCTAATCCTGTGAAATAGATTTGTCCTGTCTTTTTCATTGAGGTGGTAGTGGAAGCCAAAAGAGGGTTCTGAGTGCTGTTAGTTGAGTGATGGGGTTTGCATGCAAATATCTGCAGTTATACAGGAATGTGGATTATGTCACATAAATGTCATGTCAACACCGCCCTTTGGCTGATTGACAGTGTCTTGTTGTAGCCAGATTAACTCACACTACACTGCATTAGCGCTCATTATATCTGTAATACTTAGAACTTTGATTTTGTGTCTTCGGGTAGGTACATTTCCTTTACTTGTTGCCACCCATTGTGTCTTCAGGTGTCTGTCCTCTGTGTGTCAGTGTTTCCTGTGGTGTCATTCTCAAAAATGTGTGTGTTTGGTCTCCAATCAGCAAGACATACGGTTTTAAATCTGTGCTGCAGCATCACTGCTCCAACATCCTACACACACACACACACGAACACACACACACACACAACACACACAAGAAGACAGACTCAAGAACATTCCTTTGGCATGACATCAGTTTTTGGACTTTGCTAAACAAAGAACAAACTGCACTGTGGATTGTTTTACTATTAGAGAGGATGGATCAAGACATCTGCTATCACTTCCTAGCTGATACGGAGTCAAAGTAGATTTGCCACAAGTATGTGGGTGTGTGTGTGTGTCTGGATGTGAATACATGTGCCTGTGACTCTCTGCAGGTTTATGTAGGTGCTCTGTTATGCGTGCACCGTATACAGTCATAGTATCTTCATTTATTTTTGTGTGTACACAAGCATTCTTGACCTCATTATTTTATAAACTTGATAGAAACCTAATCTGCTTAGACCCCGCTCCATGCATGCATGCATGGATGGGCTTTTAAGATTAGGCACTTGACAACAACTAGAAACTAAGTCTAACCTTAAAACCTGCCACTTATTTCCAATGTGCCGGCACTAAAAAGCCTCATTTTCTCCAGACTCAAGCAGCAGAGTTGCCTCCTTGTTCCTGGTGACCTCTGATATCTTTTCTGAAATTTATTTTCAGGCTCTGATGCGATGCAGTGTATGTGGGTGGGGTGGCTCTCCGGGGGCCCCAGTCTGGCCCCCGTTCATGTGATCAGGCCCTACATGGAGTGGCATTTGGACTGGCCCTGTGGGGCCCCATCTGGGAGCAGAGAGCTGATCTGCAGCCAGCCTGGAATGCCAGACATTTGAAGTCAGACTTGTTAAAAAAGAACGTAGGGTGGTAGGAGTTTGGTCAAATAGGCCCCTGTGTCTAAAATAGCCCACAGACTCTGTCCGAGAGGGAGGGAAAGGAGACAAAACTCCTTCTCGTAAGCTGACAGTAGGAAAGGCCAACCCTCCAACGTTTGCTTGAATATAAAAATTGTAGCTTGTGTGTTTGTTTGTGTGCTTTGTTTGGCTTCTGTCAAACTCCTTACCTGTTTGTCATTGTCTATTAATTTTGTCTTAAAAGTGTTGCACAATGTGCTCGATTTCACCAGCATCTGTGTCACACTGGTTCAATAGTTATCACACCAGGGAGTTGACACTGCACTTGGGTAAAGAGCAAAACACATCCTACAGAGTGACAGACGAGATCACCCCCAACCCCCCCGCCCCTTCTTTACTTTGTTTCTCACTCTTTCATTTACACATACAGTGCACACTCAGCTCTCATCATCTTTTTCCTCGTCCCTCTGTCTCGTGGGGCTGTTTTACTGGTGTCCCAGCTATGAGCTTAGCTGGGCTGGGGATGTCAATTACAGGACTACGATAGGGCCCATGCTGCATTATGCATGGAAGTGTCCCACTGGGGGAAAAATGGCCTACAGCCAGGAATGATGCATGGAGGGATGAATAATGGATGGAGAGATGGAGTAGCGAAACACTATGGCAATCTGTGTCTCACCAAATTGAAGACTTGCCCTGGCTCACACCTCTGAAGCTCACGGCCAAGTCACCCTGGGTGACTCAGAGTCGTGAGCTTGTCGTATGAGCAAGCACAGGGGGGGCTTTAATAATACAGTATTTTATTTTGTGCGTTAAGACCCAATTGGGTAGCACCATCAGAAAGGTCACCTAAGGTCATTTGTTTATTTTTCTATATACAGACAGACTGATCATGATCTCATCATGATCAGCCTTATTTAAATTCTGTGTGTGAGTGTTGATGCACACATTTTCTAAGCAAAAGAGTCTAAAATTTATGTTTGGGATCCAATCAAATGTCAGAGATTGTCCATTTCTTAAATGTATTGCCTAGAAGAACATGGCTAAGTAGAGATGAGTAGAGAGTAAAACCTCTTTTAATTCCAGAGGGAAATTTGTTGCATAGCTAGCAATCAATTATAAAGCCAACAGAAACATTCGCAATCTGAGATTCAGTATCTTGCCCAACGACACTTTGGGGGAGGATCTGGGAATCGAACCACTGACCTTCTGATTAGTTGGCGAGCCACTGAGCCACAGCCACCCCTTTCACCAAAGAATCAATGTACATGTTATAAAGGTGTCTGTGGCCAAGTTTATATTCAATACCCCATCATTAAGCATGTGCAATCATCAGAAAATGATTAGTTACCCTGATTAGATTTGCCATTTTGAAAAACTCTACACTAAAAGGGGAACTTCTGGACTCAACTTTGGAGTTAATTAGTATTTTGGTGTGATAACATGTATTAAAAATTCTCCTGTGTAATTTGTGAAAAGCGTCTTAACAACACCGCAATATCTCTAGAAATGGGAGGGGGGTCGCTTTAATTTTATTGCCAGGGACTCTCAGAGTTTAAATGAAATAAAAAAATTTTGGTATTGCAATCAACAGCAAAAGAATTGTGACAAGACAATCCATAACAACCAACATTACAATTTTGGTGAAAAGCGCAAAAAATCCCAGTGTTAATTTTGTAAGTGTTTTGATCATGAGGTGCACAGGGATGGAAGTTATAGAGAATAATGTATTTGAACAGTTTCTCAACAATTAAAGTTGGGGAATTATCGCTTGATTGATTTTAATTGTTGGTATAATTAGCAGCTTTTGTTGTTTTAGAGTCACATTTGCTCATTTGCAATACAGACACTTTGGAAGCAGATTGTGCTATAAAGACAATTTTACTTAGAAATTAATTTCTAATACCTTATTTGAAAATAGCAAAAAAAAACAGACGATTGGTAATCGGGGACAAACATTTATCCCCACAGCAGACTTTAGATGCAGATCTATAGTGGAAAAGGTGTATACACATGTGCAGGTGCTACATATGCATGACTGTGTGTTAAAGTCTTCCTATGTGTGTATCCCTGACAAGTCCCTGATGTCAACTAATGTCAGTCAGTGTATCAGTGAATGTGAAAGATGCTGTTGTTATTCATCCCCACCATGGTGGCATGACACTATTTGTCACTGTAGTGATGGATTCCGCATCCCTCAGAGGAGCATGTGCAAGCGCCGTCTCTGAAAGGCTGTCTTTGTGTTTCACACTCACTCACTCACACGCAGACACACACATAACGCACTGCTGGAGCTGACAACAAAGGCGTGCTTATCCAATTGTGGGTAAATAAGATTAGGCTACAAAGAAAATCATAAGGCGAATGTTAGCATCTCCTGCTCCAGTGAGAGTCTTTGTTTGTGTAATCAGGAAAAACATGGGATTAGATTAGAGATGCTGTCTCAGAAATGATGCCCATAAGACCCTATTGTATGATGTTGACATGTTCTTAAATAACAGAAGGCGATGGCCTGACTTATATCTGATTAAACAATCAACTGGAAAATAAAGAGTAGCTGTGTGTTGTACACATATCCAATTTTGTTTTTTATGTCTGCCAGACCCGACCTAACCTATGTCTGTACTCACTGTTTTCCTTTATAATTGACTTGTCACCATAATTAGGTTATGGCGAGGAAAGACTCCTCTGTTTTCTGTTGTTTTAAGATCTTTAGTAGCTCATATAACAGCTTACTGTCAGTGGCAGTAATATGTGGTCTTACAGCTGCGAGAGTAGACTGTGAATCCAGCAGGTGAAGTAAGTTTAACTACACTGTTTTCGCAGTTGGAAGGAGGACCCTTCATGACTAAGCGGAAACACTACATTGTGTGGTTTATTACAACATGATGTTTACATGTTTGCTGAAGTTTATTGACGATGCTTAAAAAAAGCTGACTTAAATGAAGTGAAACACAGTGATAAAGACATTTCTTCTGTAATTTAGAGGTGTCCTTTAACATATTTGTCACAGTAGTAGGGTGGTTTGACCCTTTGAGAAAAACCTTTCAGTAGGGACCTGCAGTTTGCCATAAATTCTCCCACCAATGTCAGGTCAATAGTGGCTGGGACGCTTAAGATCTAGAGAGTGTAAAAGGAATTCTAGACAGTCCTGTGTTGTTATATGGGCCAGGAGAGAGAGAGAGACCATTCATTGGCACCTCTATGACCCCTCTCCCATTCTTCTGTTGAAGAATAGCCTGCCTCTCACGCACAGTCAGCCCTAAGCTCCTCAGGGCACCCGGAGCCTGTTACATAAGACAGAAGTAAAGAATGCTCCAGAAAAGTCTTCAGCCATGACCTTGGCTTTGACAGAGCAATCCTATTGGTCCTATTCTACGAGGACTGTCTCATGGTTAAAAGTCACATGTCCTGTATCCCTGTGACTATGGCTGCATTCAGACTGCAGGCCAAGGTGACCCAAATCAGATTTATGGAATAAACTGTCCCAAATGTATTGTAGCTGTGCGGAAAAGTTTTGTACTCGTGAAAATCTTTTGTACTTGTACATTCAAATGTTGTGTGGAATGTGTAGAAAAGTTTAAATATGTATTTGAATGTCAGAAAAAGCCAAAGTTTACAGGTATGGATCGATTCTACAGGTAAAACAACAATCCTTAAGTTACAAGTACTTTTGTCCTACATTTGACAAGTTCTACTGAATAACCAATGGGAATGCTCTAATTAACATGTCATTTGACTATCCAATCAGGAATATCAGTTCCCCATCCAATCACGGATTCTGGGGGACATTTTAACGAGAAATTCAGTGAAGACATTTCATGGTTCCCAGGCAATGTATCGTACTGCCTTTGGTGATCCTCTAGTGTCACCAACAGGTTGACTTTCAGTTAAATGAAATACCTCAACAACTATTAGATGGATTGCCCTAAAATTTGGTACACACATCTGTGTTCCTTTGGGACAAATCATATAAATTTTGGTTGTCCCTTAATTTTTTATCTAGTGCCGTCATGATCATCAGGTTAAAATTTGAATGAACACCTTAAAAACTAATGACTCACCAATCAGCCTCAGCTTTGTCTTTAGTGCTATTTAGCAAATGTTGGCATGCTGAACTAAGATGGTGAACATGATATACATTTATTTGCCACATGTATGGAAAATGTTCATAGTTATTGTGAGAATGTTAGCGTGAGGATGTTAGAATTTAGCTTAAAACCTCACAGAGCTGCTAGCATGGGTTTAGACTCTCAGGCCCCATCCACACTACTGTGTTTTCGTTTTAAAACGGAAACCTTTTGACCCATCCAGACTAGAACGGCAAAAACGAAGACCTAAAACGTAGAAGTTCTAAAATGCTGCCAACCCCATTTTTCGTTTTGAAACTCCTGAGAGCGTTTTAGTGAAGACGGGCAAAAACGGAGGACTTTAGAAACGATGAGGCAGATGCTCAAGTTTGGCTCTCTGACTAGGTCTCATAAGTCATGAGTCAAGTATAAACACGATGCTACTGACAGAATTTTTGACAGGGTATTTTTATTAAAATATTTTGTACTGTGCAAATAACACTTATAGCCTACACTTGTACTGCCTATGTCGCCATATTTACTTTGTGACGACTCCTAGTCTGTTTTCCACCACCACAGCTGCTTTTAACTCCCTGTGTTACATTTACAGTCCCAGCTCGTTATTGCTTCATGCAAAATAAAATCTGGTGTGGTTCTGCATCTGTAGTACTTCATTCTTTTGCCAAATCTTCTGTAACGACAGAATAGGCCATCTGCTTCATGTTTACACCGGCACGCGCATGCCCAGTGTGCGTGAACAGCCAGTAGATGGTCGTTTTCAGTCGTTTTAGTATAAACGGAGATCAACCCTGATACGCAGCTAAAATGCTGGTGTGGACAGAGATTATATTTGTTTTAATTCTCCATTTTTAAACTAAAACAGAGTAGTGTGGATGCAGCCTTAGTCTTGTCAACATATTTTCTTGTGAAAAAAGTTCCAGAAAGTGTAACTCTGCAATACATCTAATCAATTGGAAGAAATTCCCAATCTCCAACATCTTGCATAGTTTCTTAAAAATGTTTTGCTACACCCAGCACACTCAACCCTAGATATTTTTATAGGAATGAGGTGTGTTCGTGTGCCAATCCTATTTCAGCAGCTCAGTATTCTCTGCTGGCAAGAATCATGTGTAATGAAAAGAAGCTTTTTAAGCTCTCGTCAAAACTAAAATTTACTTCCTTGATTGAGAAGAAAGTAAAGGTTGAAGGGAAAAACCACATTCTTAACGTGCTTTTTAAAAATGATATCTAAAATGGACATTAGGGGAAACATTAACTGTATACAATAACATTTACCAACTCACATTTGCTAACAATTACATTGGAATTTAGCTGCTCCTGGCCTTGTTATTCCCTCTTCAATTATGCTTGACCCAGAGCTTTGATAAACTGCTCTTATTGGCTGAAAGCGTAATGATGCTTTTGAACTGTGGAATAAGACACAGATACACACACACGCATTGTTAATGTTGTCCCTTTATACATGCAGAAATAGCTCCTGTTTGGTATTACTAAAAGCACAATAAGGCTTTTTGTGTATTTTAGTATGTGAATGTACATATATAATCTGTTGACAAGAATGGTCAGAGGGAAACAACAATTGCTATATTTACATATATGCACATAATCTAAAATGTTTATCGTAACCATAACCATAACTATGTGTTTAATTTCCTTGTGAAAAGCGTGCAAGGTAAATCTCAATTGACTTAATTGCGTAATAAATCCCTTATGGATATATGATAATTAAAGACATATTGTTTTCCTTTTAATCTCCACAAAGATCTTAAAGGGCTAAGGCCTTGCTTTATAATTATCTTTTATTGTAAAAAATCACGAAAACTTTGAAATCCTTGTAAACCTCGAATTTGCAGCATTGCCTTAAGGTCACGTTTAGAAACAATGTGAAATAGAAGGAGTGGGGGCTATAAAGGCACCCTGCCATGTTAAATTTGCAATAGTGGGGCAAAACATCTCAAAATTGCTCTTTTTATTTACCTTTTTTACCCATTGGTCGGTTGACAATTTAAGTCCGGGGGAATGCGATGTTCTTGCTTGATGTTTGCACAGGGCAGATAGGTTTGGCAGGAACACTTGATGAGTAAGCTGCCCTTTCATAAACATATTGTAGAAGATGGAGAAAGGGATGGGCAGTTAGCGATTCCCATACTCATTAGTACGTACATGTGTTGGTTTGGCGTGTTCAGGCTAAATTTTCCATAATCACAGGTGTGGAACATTACCTCAGTAAATTTTGGAGGATGGCATAGTATATCTTCTGTGGTTCTCTTTTGTTGTATTGCTTCTTAAACAATAGCATTTTTTCTTCTCACAGTTACCTCCCATTATCGCTCTGTATTTTCTTGTCTTCCTCTTACCTTCTTCTTAACTCCCTTGATTATAAAAACATATTTGTCCTCCCATCTTCTAATCCTAATTCCATTTTTAACCCTCACTTATTTCTTACTTCTACCCTCCCTTTTATAATTTATTTCTGACTTTATCCCCCTCATTATTCTTTATTTCTGTATTTTTTCTTCCCCAGCCCCCATATTATTTTCCTGTCCCAGAGTGTGTTGTACGCTGGGAGTCCCGGTGCTGGCGAGAACGGTCTGTCTCTGTGTGGTTCCCGTATGTGCCATGAGATCGCCCACTCCTGGTTTGGCCTGGTTATCGGAGCCAGAGACTGGACTGAGGAATGGATCAGCGAGGGCTTTGCCACCTACCTGGAGGACATTATCTGGGCCCACGCACAACAAGTACAGTCCAGTCACTCCCAGATGATTGTAGTGTACTACAACTTGTGAAGTCATTTTAAGAAAGCACCTTTCTCCTATTGGAAATCTAAATCAGTCGAAGAAAAACAACATCAAGAATCATCAGAAATTAATATTTGTAATGTGTATTTAGTTAATCTCTATAATTTTTTACTTTGTAGTTATCTACAAGTACTACTATATATTATGAGCAGCACCTTTTATACCGTTGGTATAATTCACCAGCTGAGAGGAGCAGGTTGACCTTCCAACCGTCCAACAGTCCAACCGTCCATTTCCACAACTAATGCGCCAGGATTTCCAAATGTTACTGTTGTCGTTGGAATGCATGCAAGTAGAGTTGGCCATTACTAGTGTAGTAAAAGCATACATCAAACACACAAGGAAACAATTTATAACAACCAATCCAACAAAAAAATATAAACACCGATCCAAGTTCCAATGCAACAAAAACAAACAAGAAACAAAAACTATGTCTGAAAGGGCAGAGGTGTTAGCCAAACAAAATGAAAGCATAAAGAAATTCTTAGGCCAACCACAAAATAAACCATCAAAGATAAATGACAAAACAAAGGACGAGTGTGTGATTCATTGGTATGACTCCTTTGCATGCAAAACTAACTTCAGCTCTGATCCAGGAGTTCATAGGCATACAGATCTAATCCTCCTACTTGCTTTCCCACACCATCGAGAGTTACACAAATGTTTTTCTTGTGTCTGCGCTGTTTAATCATCTCACATTTTACGATATGAGCTTGGCTCTGAAGCAATAGATTTAAGCAGACTTATTATTGTGGCTAAAATCACTAAGACAAACTGACACAGATAGTTCTGCTGTTCTGCCTTTATCATATTAGTGTGTATTTGACTTTTGTTTGAATCTGTTTCATTCTGTTTTACCTGGTGAAGTTTTTTTCTCCTTGGATTTCCTTGCTCTGCCTTAACCATTTCCCTCACATCTTTTTATCACTTCATATCTCTCCCTCCAGCTCTCCTTACAAGAGAAAGCAGAACAGTCTGACCTGAAGGCACTGCTCAGGTGGAGACGACTCTCAGATGAGTTGCAGAACTCAGAGGAGGCACTTCAGATCCTCAGGTGTGTGTGTTTTTGTTAAGTATATTTGTACCTCTGTTGCAACTATTGAGTAAATAGAACCTTTAATGAGCGTGCTTAAAGCTGAACACAGTAACTTTCACTGACAAGATGTCTTCCCCGCTGGTAGTTTTAACCCTAAATATCAGTTGAACTTTATTAAAACACATATAGAACAGGCAACATCGTCCTACAGCAGTCAGTGCAGCTACTTCACTTTTTGCTGTAGACGTAGAAGGTAAAAGATTGCAAGAGATTTTTAGAGAGGAAACTATTGAATAGGTGATTTGTCTTAAACTAATTCTCCATAGTAGACACAGACTCATTTTTTTTTTTTTAGGTCAGAGTATGCCCAGCATTTGGTAGTGTCTGCACATGCAGACACACACGTGAGCTTGAGGTATATGCATTCCAGGTGTACAGGTGTGTCAGGTGTGGCAAGTATATCCAGGTGTACTGCGCACAAGCACAGCGAACATGCACAAAGCACAAACTCTTCATCTGATCTTGACAATGTGGGACCCACACCCTGTTTGTTTTATCCAGGGTGGAAGCACCGTGTCATCAGGAGATTATAGGTGTAAAACCCAGCCCAGATTTAACTGTTAGCTAGCTCTTCCTTTGAATGAAAAAGCCTCTTTACTGGAGATGACACTTGTAGCATAGTGCGCTATTGACATTCACGCTTGTAAGAGACCGTACAGAGCATGGCAGCAAATCAATGTGTTATTGATTTCATGGCACTTCTGCTTGGCACTAGCTTCTAACTATGTCACTTCCCTAATAATGTGTTGTCATCACACAATGGAAACACTTAAGAGTATTTAGAATTCAATTCTATTCAGTCTGTCGTATTAGCTGTGTTAGTGGAAAGCTTCAGTATTTAACTCATTCACTTTTAAGGACTGCCCTCATGGGTTTAAATGGTTTCAGTGCTTCATGGTTAACTGTGTTTGGAACTATGGAACTCTTTCCATACCAAATTGCTGATAACCTCCAGTGTATGTTGTACATTGTAAAGTTTCACACGAGATATCTTGAAGTAAGAAACTGTTTCTGGTGAGTGAAAGCGTTAAACATGCACTCTAGAGCTGTCTCTGTCTATCAGGGTGTTCCCCTATGAGGCAGCCACACGGGTGATTAGGAGGATGAGGATTAGGTTTCTCTGCACCTGACGAGGTTAAATCAACAACATAAAATTAACACCTGAAAAATGCAAACAGTACATGCACAGACATTTCTACTCCTGTGAACATTTTGTTTTACTGACTACAACTGGAGTCATATTATAATTATGCTGTATGATCATATCCTGTCATTTTATAAAGTTGGTAACACTTTATTTCAAGGGTTTATAAATTCTGAATAATTGCCTAATTAACTACATTTTCAATGGGTTTCCAGAAAAGAAATATACAATTTGGTACACATTCTTTTGGTACCTATATTTCTTTTACCTATATAGCAAAATATGCAAAATATACACATAAACTCGCACAAACATGGACCCAAATCCCCTCCCTGTTACGCCCACATAAAAAAAGAGGATCTTAGTCAAAAGAAGAAGGTAGTAGTCAATTATTATTAATTCATTTCGAAAACAACATCTAGCTTTGATGAGATGGGAATCAGGCTTCCATGCCACTGCAATGCACTTTCTGGCAAAGCCATTTCTAAAAACCTTTTCTGAATATATTTCTTAAATGTGCAGTAATGGTTTGTAAGGTTCCCCAATTTACGCATCCAATGGGACGGTGAATCCTGTTTTGTTATGTCACACAAGTCATGCTAGAAGGTATTAGCTTTTGTACACTACCAGGTGCAATGCAAAAATGAATAATAACTATTAACATTCCATAACATTCCTATTTTCCAGATATTTAGTACTGATTTACATAGTGCTTTTTCATGAACCTTTACCAAAGTTTGATGTCCAAGTGTATCTTTTGAAGCAAAATTTTATCAAAGACAAACAAGTTGTTGAAGCTTTTGTTTTGCACATGAGTTCTGTCTGATTCAATGCATAACAGTCAGGGTTACACACAGAAGATCATTGTTGACCTTGGGAATAGTATGTTTGACCAAAAAAAATCTCAACTCTCAGGTACACTTACTAGCTTTTAACCGCATCTCATAGTCTGTGGGAGGGAGACTGTAACCCCATCTCAGTTCAAGGAGGGTCTTTGTCATCATGGCGTCCTTGATCTTTCTCTTTCCAATGACTTTGACCCCCTTCTCAGTCAATGCTGTGACCAGTTTTGTTCTGGTTTTCACAGACAGTGGATGTTGTCTGTTTCCGTTGTTCATTCAGTTAACATTCTTTCAATCAGTCTCTCATTCTCTCTTTCTATAGTCTAAATGTAAGGAATTTATGTGTGAATTTGCACGTTTGACGTGATATATATCAGTACTATATTAGGAAAACTCTTATTAACATTGTGATGTTTATTTCAACTACAACTCCCTAACTTAAATGTTTGTTTAACTCAAAGGCCGCTGGGAGGTCAGATGTAACAGAGATATTAGTCCACTCTGACGTTGGAAACAGGCCATGCCTCTTTTTGATGTGGGCTAAATTGTCTGTGTCCAAGTCGGATGTGGCGCCACTGTTTAGCATTACAACTATGGGGAAACGTAATATGAAAAAGCACAAACAGGTTGTTTGGGCAAACAATTCACAGATGCACAGAGAAATGTTAGAGGTAACCTGATGAAGGGAAAGGAAATGCAATGGGATGTAAAGAGCGATAAGCAAACCATCACCAGTTAACACACACAAACGGCAAATAGCAGATTGTGCTTTCCAAGTTCAGTGGGTCACAATTGACACCCCATGATCCAGCAGGGGCCCCAGCGGCCGTGTTTATCAGTCCATTTCAGAAGAGTTATATTTAGGGCAGCCTGGGCCAAACGCTATTCTCCCTGCTGATTCACGGGGCTGCTGGGAGCGCTGCTCTACCTTATCCGGTTTCCACAGTCAACCCAGTGTAATTCGTCAGGATATGGCTCACAGAGCTATAAACCTCTGTGCGTGTGTGTGTGTGTGCGCGTACGTTTCACATTAAGTTCTGTCAGTAATAGCTCTTGATTTCATCCTGCTCTCTCTCTCTCTCTCTCTCTCTCTCTCTCTCTCTCTCTCAGACACACCCAGGTGTATAATGCATGGCTACACACACAGACACACACTCTCACACACATGGCCTACGAGTCAGATAAGAGCACCATTTATTCTGCAATACATTGAGCTATTGTGTGATTCTCCAAGGCAGCAAGCTGCGACTCCTCTTAAAGCTGTAGTAAATCATCTCTGACAAAGAGAGACAGGCAAAAGACGGGGATTTATACATCCATACATCGCTGGTCTGGACAGTAGGAAGGGTGGAGTTCCTTTGTCTAACACGGCAGTGATGGATCAACATTTTTCCTCTCTGTGCTGTGCCGCCGGTATCTCTGACACACGAAAACGACACATTTTCTCTTCTGGAAATACATGTTCTGTCATTGTTTTTGTCTCTTGCCCCAGTCCCTCTTTTTCTCTGTACTTCTGTGTCTGACACACACACACACACACACACACACACACACACACACACACACACACACACCACGCACATGCCACGCACGCACGCAAAACTTCCCAGGGATACAGCACGTCCTGCTGCCTTAAAAAGAGTCTATTTCATCTTATCAGCAGTAACAGACAGACAGACATGGGCACTACAGCCAGGAGACTGGACAGAGAGCAAGTAAAAAAAATAATTCCATGATTTAAAAAATGGAAATGTGGCCATGGTACATGTATAATAAGTATAAGATACCTTTCCAACAACTACGACAAACAATGTATTTTATAATGCAATATTTTTTACTGTTAATCCATATGTCTGCTGACGGCCTCATAATATTGACAGTTAATTTTAATATTTTTCATATTCAAAATCAAAATCAAAATCAAGGCAGCTTTTAATGTTCACTGACTTCCCAAATCAAGTCACACATAACATTTATATGACAGACGCACATGCACTCAAGGAGAAACACCCTCATTTGCATAGTGAAAGTCCTTCTAAGAGTGTCTAATTTAGAAAATTCCAGGAAGCTGATGACTTCCTCTCTCACTCCACCGAACAAACCAAACATTTTCCGTCTATCTCCTGTCCTCGATTTCTCCCACATCTCCTCCTCCACTTCTTGTCCCCAGTCCTAATCTACCTAATCTCCCACCCCCCTCTTCCATGCTCTTCTGCTCACCATGCCTGGGCAAAGACTCAAATGCAAATGCAATATTTGACCAACTTGTGGCTCACAGCTGACGCCTAACTCAAAAGATTAAACAATGAGCTTTTATGTCATACATGAATCAGTATGAATATGATTTTGACTTTGTGTTTTCCTGATTGTGTGTGTGTGTGTGTGTGTGCTTGGCCCTGTCATGAAGTGGTCCTGTAGAAAAGTGCTAGCCAGTGATGAAGGGTGTATTGATTGGTGGGCCAGGCGCCCGGCGTATCGACTTGGCAGGAGGGTGATCCTTCAAGGCCTTCCTATTGGCACACTGAGTTAATCTGCTCAGCCTGATCAATACTGGCTAACTGAAACTATCATTGCACTGCATCCCATGTCAGTGCTCTGTTTGCTTGGCTTTTATTGGTTTTATGTGTGTTTGTTTGTTTGTGTGTTTTATGGAGGTTGAAGTGATGATTTGTATCTGTGTGACAGCAAAGGTGGAACCTAGAGCATGCTTCTTTTGTGCCTGTAGATAGGGTTGCTTTTTTTGTGGAAGTGTTATATGTTCGCTCAGTGAGTCATGGGCAGTAAAGTCAGAGCACACCACTGTGAGGTCATATAAACAGCATAGCATGCTATTATAAATCTGCAGCTTGATTTCCAGCTTGCCTCAGGCAAAGTATGGCTACTTGGCAATGTGTTCACCATTCAGAGAACTGGCTGAGTGGCTGCATTTAGTGTTGCTGACAGTGTATTCTTGCTCTGTAGAAAGTGTGGTTTTCCTGCAACTGAAATATCTGTAAGAGTGGGAAAAAATAAAAACTCTGTGCTTAGGCTCACTAAACCCATCCCGCTCTGTTTTTGGGTTTCTGCTTATGTCATTTTCTGTACACATTTCTGTTGTGTTGTGGCTGCTGAACACCTCCCTATATGCACATTTCCTTACCTGTTTCTCTCCTATGTTTGTCTTTCTCCAGACCTAACATGGAGAACACTGGTCAGGCCAGTGAGTCTGGCTCCTCCACGGTTAAACATGCACTCAACCCTGACAAAGCCTTCATGCAAGTCCACTACCTCAAGGTGAGATAAATGTGGCAAAGACATACAGGAAATTAGGAAAGGAAGGAAAGAGAAAGGAAACAAAGGGCTGTAGAACAAATCAAACTATTACAAAACTCCTATAATGTCCTTTTAGGTGGCCCACTCGTGCTTGGAACAGCACTCCTAACTAGTGATGCACCGAATGTTCGACCACTGAAATTATTCGGCCGAAAATAGCAAAAAAAGCACTTTCGGTGTTCGGCCTAATAAGTCAAAACATTGATTAAATTTTACCAAATGATTACATTGACATGTCGACAGTTTGGAAGCATTTTAAAATGTCAGACAAAAATGCGGTTTGCAGATACTGTTCTGCTGAGTTGTCTCCTAGCACATCCATCTGTGGCTGATTTCTTAGAAAAGGCAACGGTCTGACCCGCTTTGAGTGTTTTTGTAACTGATATGGACCAGAGCAAGCTGACAGGCAGGTTAGCGACTTTATTCTGTCATTTTCTCTCTTTACAAAGACAAGTGTCGCAGTATGAGAGTCCGTCTCGGGTTACGTAGGTAACCCTTGTTCCCCGAGAAAGGGGAACGAGACACTGCGTCGGTGACGACACTATGGGAACGCATGCTTTAGGCGTGGCAGGGCTGAATGCTGAATGAAAACTACTCCAATCCTATTGGCTTAGTGAGAACGGTAGCATGTGGCGGCGTAACCGTGGCGTATATAAACGCGCCGGCACATAGGTACATTAGCCTTTACTATGAAGCAAGGCACTCCAGGCGGGGAGGCGGTGAACCGGCGCAGTGTATCGTTCCCCTTTCTCGGGGAACAAGGGTTACCACGTAACCCGAGGCGTTCCCCTCGAGGGAACTTCGAACTGCGTCGGTGGCGACACTATGGGAGCGAGATACCCACTATGCGGCGCCGAAATCCCGTCTGCCCTAGCGTGCAGGCAACCTGTGGAGCGCGACTAAAGGGAGCGCTTCGGGTGCGGATCGCGGAGGGAAGGTCCAGACTATAAAATCGGATGAAAGTGTGAGGAGTGGCCCAGCCATCTGCATCACAAACCTCCTGGAGAGATGCTCCAGAGAGGAGAGCCGTGGAGGCTGCCATGCCTCTCATGGAGTGAGCCCTTACAGCCATAGGTGAAGGCAATTTGCGCACCTGATAGGCCAGGGAGATAGTCTGAACAATCAGTTCAACAGTTGCTGATGGTATGTTTGGACGCTGGGCGTGGCCTAACTTCACCCCTTTCACGGCATCCAATATGGTGTCGACACGTGCTGGAGACAATTGTTGCCGCATCGTTGTCGAATCCCATACTACCCCTAGGAATGTAGTCCGTTGGGTGGGCACCAGCACACTCTTCTTTGCGTTGAGCCTCAGCCCTAAACACAGCAGATGAGCCAGAACGACATCTTGATGCCGAACCGCCAACTCTCGAGACTGGGCTAGGATGAGCCAGTCGTCGATGAGTTGAAAATCCGGATGCCCTGGAGCCTCAGCGGGGCCAGTGCTGCATCCATACACTTGGTGAATGTGTGAGGGGAAGTGCCAGGCCGAATGGAAGAACCCGATACTGGTAAGCCACACCCCCGAAGGCGAACCTCAGGAACTTCCTGTGAGAAGGACGGATGGAGACGTGGAAATAGGCGTCCCTTAAATCTATCGTGACGAACAAATCCTCGGATTGGCTGTGCGTCATGATGGCGGGGATGGTGAGCATCTTGAACCTGAATCTCTTCAGAGACCGGTTAGAACCCGCAGATCTAAAATAGGGCGCAGCCCTCCGTCTTCCTCGGGGACTATGAAGTACCGGTTGTTGAACCCGGCGTCTCTGTCTGGGGGGGGAGACATGTTCCACGGCCCCTTTCCTCAGTAGAGTAAGAACTTCCTGTCCCAGCACCGGACCTTGCTCCGGGCGGACCATAGTCCAAACCACCTTGGTGAATTTTGGAGGGCGGGTCTTGAACTGTAGTCGATACCCATACCCAGCTCCGCCAAACCTTCTGCAAAATCTGCCAACGGAACCAGCCCCTCGGGGCTGGTGGTCGGTGTCTCGTGTGATTTTCAGGTGGACCCCTGAAGCCCCAGAACGGCAGAGGAGAGCCACCGAAGATCCACGGTGAGTGAGTCTAGATGCCGCCTGACTGCAGACCCTCGGGGCAGGCAGAACTGCATGGACTCGATGGTGGCAGGTGCGTCCCGAACGTGTAAATGGCGGGATAACCCGCGGGTCAGCCGAGCGTGACCCCAGTTCCGCCATCTCCTCCTCAGAGGGGCTCCCTCTCTGGGCCATATCCTGAAGCAGGTCCGCCTGGTAGGCCTGCAAGACCGCGATGGTGTGCAGACTCGCGCCAGCCTGGCCTGCCGCCATAAACGCTTTTCCAACCAGCGCTGAAGTCACCCGGTATGGTCTGGTCGGTAGCGCTGACTTAAGAAGAGACGACGCCAGTCGAGGGGAGAGGTAACTCATCCAGAGCGTCCTCTACCCGCGGCATTGTCCCGTAGCCGCGGTTGCTGTACTCCAGCAGCTGGGGAGTAGACAGCCGGGCGGAGAAAGGTTTATCCCAAGACTTACATAACTCATTATGTAAGTCCGGAAAAACGGCAAGGATCGGTGTGAGGGTGCTGAGTGCCTCCTCAGGAAGCGATCATCCAGTTTACTACACTGATAATTTTTTACAGTGTACCGGCATTAAGCTTCCTCACAGCCTGTGGCCAATCAAGGTTAAGTTTAGCCACAGCCCGTGTCACCACTTCCAGCAGCTCATCATAGTCGGGCGCGGCGCTCTTCTGATGACGTCGGCCCGACACCCGGAAGTCATCCTCCTCCTCCATGACGCTAAGCACATCTAGCTCCTCAGAGCCAGAGTGCATTCGCCTCGCCGGTCGGCATCCCTGAACGGAAGAAGCCGAGAACGGGCTCCCGAACGGGAATGAGGGGAGTCGGAGTCAGCAGATGAAGGACGAGAAGGGGCATCAGCCGTCTCGGAATCCTCCAGCAGATCTTGCTGCGATCCCCATGACTGAAACCGCCGAGCTGCCTCAGCGACCGCGGGGCCTGCGCCACGGGGAGAGCGTATCTGGCCGTCCTCAGAGAAGAGACCCATACGGGACCTCAGTACCCGCATGGGCAGGGCCTCGCAATGGTCACAAACAGCTCCCTTGAGAGCTGCCGTGGCGTGCGGCAGGCCCAGACAAGCAACACACAGCTCATGAGAGTCTCCAACCGTGATCAAGTGCGGGCAGGGAGACACACATCTCCGGAACTGGTTCAACTCTGAGGACATACTGCAACTTCCATTTAGGTTCACTTCTTTAGCTAGGATGCGGGAGTTTTCCACTAACCACATTAACCAAAGTGCCTGCTGAATAGAGAAGGTTGATGTACCTATGTGCCGGCGTGCTTATATATGCCTATGGTTACGCCGTCACATGCTACCGTTCTCACTAAGCCAATAGGATTGGAGTAGTTTTCATTCGCATTCAGCCCTGCCACGCCTAAAGGTGTTCCCATAGTGTCGTCACCGACGCAGTTTGAGTTCCCCTCGAAGGGGAACTACCTGAAGAGAGGTTGTGAAGTCTTCATGTTACACGATAGGAAAACTACATACAACTCTATTTATCAAATTGGGTCAGACGTGATGAATTTAGCGCAAGGATACACATGTGACAACGTCCAGTTTTCAAAATAAGATGTCTATACAGTATGGAAATAAGATTAATTGGATTATATTCACAGAAGGTATATAACATATTACATGTGTGCATTAAAAGTAAATGGACACATGTAATTTATTTTACCGGACCCTCTTTGGCTTCAGACCCACCCACCATAGTCTCTCCAAATCCTGTAGGAAGCACTGAGTAAAAAGCACAATTGGACTATTTAATTTATGCAATGATAAAAAAAATGACAAAGATGTGAATGTACTTGTTTGGTGTTCAGTATCCTGCAATTTTTTTCATTGTATTTGGTTTTGGCTTCAGTCAAGAATTTTCATTGCGGTGCATCCCTACTTATAATGTATGATAATGACTTTAGATCTTGCTGCAGTGTCTCTCTGTGTTGTCTTTGATGGATCATGTTTTGTTGTCTTTATTTGTCTCATCCCTTGTCCAGGGTTACTTCCTCCTTAGGTTCTTGGCTACTCAAGTGGGAGAGCAACAATTCATTGACTTCTTCAGATTATTTGTGAAGAAATACCATGGGCAGCTTGTTTTGTCTCAGGTGAGGCTGGTGTATAGGAAACTAATTTTTACTTGATTAACTTAATGGTGGTTCTTGTTGTTGACTTGGAGCAACTTGAGAGGCTCTTAATAAAATCCGAGCTCAGATTTGAACTGTTTTAACATGACCTATCTCTGAGGCACAATGTTATTTCCATGAATTAATTGGAGGCTGATGTAAGCTCAATTGCCACTGTGTTAGCTGAAAAAGCTCCAGCAGCATTTCAAATTGATGACCGCACATCAGCTCAGCCACATATGTTTATTCTGCTGGGGCCATGAAGCTGAGTGATCACACCTGGAAGTCTGTGTGTATGTATGTGTATGTCTGTCTGTGTGATATGTGATGTGATGTGTTCCACCTGGCTCCTCTTTCTTCGGTGGCAGGCTGAGCCTTCCCACTAAATAATGGATGTAACATAAACACTGTTTGACCTTGTTCTCCTGACTTAAGATCAAGTATGCCTTTCTCTTTCTTTTTTTCATCCTCCTACACCATCCCAAATGCCTTCATTTCTGTCTTTCTTTTTTGTTCTTTTTGGACAGGATTTCCTCAGAATGCTGCTGACTACCTTTCCCGACATGGAGAGGTATGTTAGTGGCTATGAATAATGCTTACAGTATATTTCATGAATAATGAAAAATATGCCTAGACACATTAAAACCACTTTAGTTTGTGCTCCAGTACTAGTAGCCTGTTTTCCACTTCCAGACAAAGACATTCATCATTTATTTTTTAAACTTAACCTTACAACTTTTCTTTCTCAACAGATGTAACTCGTTAGTAGATTTATTGTCAAATACATGAGTATGTGTTGATTTGGCCTCTGTTTTTTGACTAACTTGGTCCTGCTGTGGAAACACGACCAGCAAAACCTGCCAGCACCAATCCTGTTAAGAGAGCAGTCTCATCCACTCTCATATTAATTGAAGTGTAAAAGGATAACTGCTCCTCCTGCTCTCCTCCTCTCTAATTTTCTCTCTCCCTCTCTGCACGCGCTTAATCATTCAGTTCTCTATTTCTCCTGATTGCCTCATTAACCTCTTCTTCTGCGTGTCTCTGTCCCTCACTTTCTCCCCGTCTGTGTTTCACTTTGTTTCTCCCAGCGTTTACCTCCTCTTTTCTCTTCCTCAGCAGCCTTTTGTCTCCTCTGAATGTTGTCTTTTTGCTTTTTCTGCCATGTGGAGATTGATTGAATGAAAACGGCATCACCGTCACTCTTGTTTAGAAGATAATATGTTCTCATCCATCACCATTAAGGCGTATAACCAATAAAATTAAGTAATGTTACCAAGCTCAACATGTAAAAACTGGTAGATACGCTTCTTGTCTGCTCTCATGAGACATAAAGCTTATCTAGTCCTATCATGAAGCAGTATGTGATAGGTCATGTGGTGTATTAACTGTATTAATCTTTTGTTTGCTACACAAGAAAACTATGCTCACATAATCCCATGTAATCCTACTTCATGGTGTCTCACTGTTGGTGGGGCAGAGTTTAGAGGTTTAGTCCTTATAAACTGTCAATGGTCCAAGTCCACATGCCAAGAGCTGAAATTTCCTTGTGGTGAAGTCACTGATGATTTTTTTTTAATGTCCAGTTTCTGGGCAAATTGGTGCTTTATGGGGATTATTGCTTATTCTAGTACACTGTAGACTATAAAGAGGTTTTTATGTGCTTCCATTTACTGAAGGCCCACTTTCCATCTGCCAAAGTGCAATAGGAAGTATACAATAGCAAATGACGCAGTAGGACTCAAATTTAACTAGTGTGTGGAAGCAAGGAGCACAGCTTTGACCTTGCAACAAAATGCCAGTCTCTCTAAATAATTTTTAGCCACTCTAACAGTAATGTGGCTCAGTGCTGTCAGTCTGCCTATTAGTCCTCCTGCTTGTTGGTCCAACACTATGGTCCAAAGTCAGATATGTTGACATTTATTGAATGGATTGCCATTGTGGTAAATTAGCATCAGGCACTAGCCAAATGCTAGTAAAATATGCAAGTGGCTAGTAGATTTCCTTCCCATTCACCAGCCAAAAAAGTGGTAATATATTGAGTGGCTGGTAAAATTTGAACATTCACTAGCCTTTAAGCCAATGGAGAAAAAAGTAAATTTTGCACCATGATTACCATGGAATCTGACACAGATGTTCATAGACCGCACAGAATGAATTGTTAGCATGTTAGCTAGGTTAAACCCTGTATGGCTCCATTAAAGATCTAAGATGAGCAAAGTTTTCTGGCATGTAATGAGTTTTCAGTCAAATATATGCAACAGATTTATTTACATATTGTAATAGATGACAGAAAAGTGTGGCCATAACACTGTCAAGGAAAGCTGTAAAATTAATCAAGCTTTTATGTTACTCCAAAATGATATCTTAATATCTGAAATAGATGGACAGATAAAACAAAAGTCCTGCTGGGTCTCCCTTTTACTCAACTGGCCTGCTTGTCCCTCCTTGTCAGGCGAGACTGTGTGTGTGTGTGTGTGTGTGTGTTTTCACGCTTTGTTACTGGGACAGAATTTAAACTACAACATGTTTAAGTTATGTTAAAGCAATATTGTAAGGATGAATTATGTAAGGTGCAATAGTGTGTTCCCCTATCTGCACATTCTGATTGGATACCTTGTTAAAAGTGTTTTTGGCTAATTTCAAAATAACTAATTGAGCTTTAGTTACAGAAATGTAAATTACAACTTTTTATTACAAAATAACCCATTTTAATGGGCTGAACATTAGAGATTAATATTAAGAAATAGATTCAGACTAGCCATGTGTGGAAGCAGAGACGGGCAGGATTAATGATGTGGGGAGGGGTGTGTGCTATGTAGTTACTCTGCCACTTGGTGTGTACTGTATTCTTTAGAGTTTTCATAAACACTGCACACTGCTTATGGAATGTTTGTTTATGTGCACATTTGTCTTTGCAAGTCAGTTCTGTCATTGTGTGTGCTCTGTGTATGGTAAATGAGAGTTTTGATGTGCAAAACATCCACTTGAGTCCCTCCTCAGCTGCACTCACACACATACTCATGCTTGCTTACTATACATACATACATACATACATACAATTCCAATTCATTGTCTTGCATGTCCTTGTAAAGGAAAGTGGGTGTGCCCCTCTTTTTGTTTAAGGTGTTGGCCTAAACCTCAAGTCTACCCCAGCAGTATTTTCATAGAACCATGTTTTCATAGGCTGTCTTGGGCAATAACAGTCATTGCTATAATAATAGGACTAATACTAACACATTGTGTTCCAGAAAAGGCCTCACCCTCAGTGCTATTTATGCTGACTGGCTTGATCAACCGGGAATTCCAAAGGTATGAAGACTCTGGCTTTCTTTCTGTCTTTTGTCAGTTATGAAAATATAGATTTTTGACAATGCTGCTTATATATATGCTATATATATATATGATATATATATATATATATATATATATATATATATATATATATATATATATATATATATATATATATATATGAGATATATATATATATATATATATACACACACACAACATTATAAACGTAACACTTGTTTTGGCCCCCTTTCATCATGAGCTGAACAAGATCTAAGATTTTCTCCATGTACAAAAGGCCTATTTGTTTCCAATATTGTTCACAAAACTATCAATTGTGGCCACAATAAAAGGGCACTTGAAAATGTGCAGTTCCATCATGCAGCACAATGCCACAGATGTTGCAAGTTTTGAGGGAGCGTGCAATTGGCATGCTGACTGCAGGAATGTCCACCAGAGCTGTTGCCCGTGAATTGAATGTTCATTTCTCTACTATAAGTCTCCAAAGGCGTTTCAGAGAATTTGGCAGTAAACCCAGCCGGCCTCACAACCGCAGACCATGTGTAACCACACCAGTCCAGGACCTCCACATCCAGCATCTTCACTTCCAAGATCGTCTGAGACCAGCCATCCGGACAGCTGCTGCAACAATCGGTTTGCATAACCAAAGAATTTCTGCACAAACTGTCAAGAACCGTCTCAGGGAAGCTCATCTGCATGCTTGTTGTCCTCATTGGGGTCTCGTTCTGACTGCAACTTCACACAGCCATTAAAGAGGAGTGGACCAACATTCCACAGGCCACAATCAACAACTTGATCAGACAGAGATGTGCTGAACTGCGTGAGGCAATTGGTGGTCAAGATACTGATACTGGTTTCCCGGACCCCCCAACCCCACCAAACAGTGAAACTGCACATTTTCGAGTGGCCTTTTATTGTGGCCAGCCTAATACCCATGCTGTATGATCAGCACCTTGATATGCCACACCTGTGAGGCGGATGGATTATCTTGGCAAAGGAGAAGTGCTCACTAACACAGATTTTGCAGGGATGTGATTTTTCCGGATTAATCCGGATTTTCCGACCTGAAAATCTGACCCACATAAGTCATGCAGATCTATATTAAAAAAAAGAAGGGAGAGGGGGTACAGGAGCTGGCCAAGTGAAATGGAAATGATTTGTGGACATCTATAGCTGTGTTTAAAGTTTCATTCCTTTCAAAGTATCAACAAGGATGTTTGTTTGTGCACTTATTCAAGTAATGCTGCGCTACTGAACGCACCATCCCTGAAGTGAATGCGCGACCGTGCTGCAGGTCAGCGGCACCCGACCTTATGTTGTTAAAGTCAGCTGTTAGCCAAAATGCTAAAGGAAGACTGGAGAACAGGGAGAGGGAGGTATTTTCAACAGCTTTAAGTAACATTATTGCCTTTGTTGTGTCACAGTCTAAGATGCAAAGAACATTGTCGCCCGTTGTAAACTTTGTGCGACCAGCAAAAAGATTTTTAACGTGAACAATTCTACATCTATACTTAGGCTAATTAAAGCATCAGCTAAAGCAACACAGCAACGTGAAACTCAGAAAGAAACTTCGGCCGCTACTGCCATGGGACTCATCAGGAGAGAGTGGCGTTATATCACCCTGTAGTTAGCAGACTAGCTACTATTACTTTTTAAGCAGTACGCTAAGTAACTAGTAGGTAATAACTAGGGATGTCCAGATCCGATCACGAGATCGGAAATCGGGCCCAATCACGTTGTTTCAGACTCAATCGGAATCGGACGTTACCTCTTGATCAGGACTCGGATATAAATGTATATATATGTATATATATAGATGTGCTTTGCAAACACTGTGGCACTTTTATTTTTGTATTTGTTTACATGCCTGTCGGGTATTTTAAGTTGAGGTGATATTTGTTTTTATCTTGGACTTTTTTTAAAATTTACTGTTGCACTGAAGTCCAAAAGTGAAAAATTTATGTTATTTATTACTTGATTGTTCAAACTACCTCACAGAAGTGCTCTGAACAGAAGTGTTTGTTAACAAAGTTGTTGAATGTTAAAATAAGGTTAATTAAATAAAAAATAAGGAACATCCTGGATCTGTTTTTTTCGCTCTTCTTTATTCTTTTTTAAAATATTATAGAAGTATTGGATCGGGACTCTGTATCGGTAGATACTTAAAATCAAATGACTCGGACTTGGACTCGAGGGCAAAAAAACCTGATCGGGACATCCCTAGTAGTAACTATATTATTTCTGAGTAACTTGCCAACACTGAGTTGACAATGAGGATCGGATAAATTGGGAATGTTTTGATTATTGCTTGTTAAAGGCTATGTTTACTTTGACTTTGTTGTCGATTGGTCAATCATATAGGTTACATAGGCTACACTTTTCTTTATGAATGGTTGCTTTTTATCCTTTATCCTTTTGTCCTTTTGTTAAAGGTTTTGGCACGTTATAAATTAATTTCTTGGCCTTGTCATACTGCTTTGATCTGTGGGGTCGCTCTGCGCTACTCATCAACAGACAGGCACAAAAGCACTCCGAGAGAATAAATAAATATATATATATATATATATATATATATATATATATATATATATATATATATATATATATATATATATTAGTGGTGGGCGTTATCGGCGTTAACGGCTGCGTTAACGTGAAACTCTTATCGGGCGATAAAAAAAATATCGCCGTTAATCTATTCTCAAAGTTGTGTTGGGAGCTGGGTCTATACTACGCAAGCTATGATGACTTTCACCTTGATATTTTAGCACAGATTTATACCGAATCAAGTCTTCGAATCTGTGTGTCTGCCTACTGTGAAATTACCACATCAAACGTGACGCGCTAACATGGATGCAGCTGTTGCTGCGTTCCATTTACCTCGGAGGTCGGAGCTGGGAATGACGTCACACCCGAGTTGACGGCGTTCCAGTTAACAACCTCGCTCGACCAGCTGTTTGTTTACAACTAGCCAGGTTAGTTATTGATACGCCGGTTGATTAAAAAAAGCATTGTGCGGTATTTACTCACACTAACTGTAGCAACACGTCCACAGACAGCTGTTGGACAGCACTTTGGGTACGAACATTTCTGAAGCCGCCGGTGTTGTGCCGAATTCTGCCTGCCTGCCGAGAATTGCATGCAACCCCGCGGGTGCTAACGGTCATCTATGCTGAGAAAAGAGGTGGATGCAAATCTCGGCAGGGAGCCTACAAAATCTGATCTGCCGAATTATGCATCCACCTCTTTAGGTCCTTCTCAGACACTTTGCTGTGCTCATTGATTAAACAGCTTTATCACCATGTATGTACTGAATGTCAAGGAATGGTCCTTCTAGCCTAGTGTATTAAAATATTAAAGACTCTAAACGTTCATAAAATATATACTTCAAATCAATTTATCACCATTGATGAAGTCCACAAAGAATTTTACAGCATTTAAAAGCATTATTTGGAGGTGCATGCAATTCTTGGCAGGCAGGCAAAACTCGGCACAACACCTGGTTTGCACCTTGTGCAATGCGGAATTAGTTTACTGTAGGAGTTCTTCCAGTCTCAAGTAGTTATTGAACATGATTTATTTTCATCACCAATTATCATAGTAGAACAGCTTTCTCAAGCAGTTTGTGATGCATTTTGGAAACAGGAGATGAGCCCCTGGTCTAATGCGCCACCTGGCTTGAAACCTGGCTTGAAACCCGTTCGCACACATATTTTAAATGCCTTCGGCAGAATTCAAATGGGCCATTTTAATCTAGATTAATCTAGATTAAAAAATTAATCTATGCCCACCTAATATATATATATATATATATATATATATATATATATATATATATATATATATATATATATATATATATATATATATAGCAATGTAATAGCATAGCTACATAATAACACAGCTACACAGCTGTTGTTTTGGAACATTGATGCTGACAGTAAGAGCACTTCTTATTTAACACTTGTTGTGATCCTTTTAATACCTGGCACATGCTTGCATACGGCCATAATTTCACAATCTTAGGGGACTACTCACTACATTGTTTTTTTTGTCTAAACTTTGTCACTTTAACACATCCAGACCACTCCCACTGTAGCTGTCATTGCTTTACAGTTTAGTCAATCCTTAAAGGGCAACACAACATCACTTTTACTTCAGTTTGCTTTTCATTCTTTTCAGTCTTTCTGTCCTGCTTTTCTTTAGCATACAGTGATCACTTTGTGTTTACTGACAACTGGACAACATTCAACAACCTGACAGGCTTCACTGTACAGCCTGATTGGGTGGATGTGAAATCCACATGCCAAGGGTCATACTGACTGCAGATACCTGAAGGTTATCATTAATAACAAATCAATATGGTTTTTACGTAATTTCATCAACTAGACTTTAATGTAGGTACAGATGTTGTGTTTGGATCCAGTTCAAAGGCTGCACTCTTCCACGTAGTCCCATTTACAGGAATTTTTCTGTTCTTGGGAAGGAGTGTGCTCTGAGCATTTGCTCTTTGATGACAGGAGCGGTGTAGCATTTGTCTCAGTATTGCACAGCTTTAAATAGCGGTGTAATGACGCTCTCATAATGAAAATTATGTCTCATATTAGAAGTAAATAGCTGTAAGTATATAAATCCTTCAGCTTAAATGAAGTGTGACTATTAGCCAGTAGGCATTTTGAAACTGCTAAATGGTGATGGCTTTCCCCCATAACAGCATAAAACTACCAACATATTTGTTGTTCAACTTTTTTTGTTACCAGATTGTTACTGTATCTTGACAAGGTGAGCAGCGCTGCTCTGCCTCTGACCTTTCATCGGGATAGACCCGCGGTCGTAGATACTATGATTGCAAAGCTACACACACTCACACAATCAATCCACTTCAACAGCTTCTTCAATTCTCTCATCTCCATGGTAACTGATCTTCATTACCAATGTGTGTATGTGCATTTTTGTGTGTCTGTCTTGTGTTGCTGTCTGGGAACCTGCACCTTCTAGATTATGTGATGATGTAACTGGAGCCTTTCGGGGGCCTCTGAGGGTGGGAAGGACACCGTGGAAGGACTGCTATTTTCTCACACCTGATTGGGTGACAGCTAGAGAGTTCTCGCTGAGGTTTTTTTTTTTTTTTTACGTTTGGTGTTCCAGGCAGATCGATTGAAACCTTTTACAAATGCAAGTGCTTGTGCATTATGTACAGGAGGCACAAACACATTTTAAAGTCTCTCTCTCTCTCTCTCTGCCGCTTTGTCTCTCTCGATCTCCTCTTGGCTGCCTATCCACCACTTGACAATGTGCTTGAATTGGAGAAAGGCAGGAAATGGTTTGGCCTAATAATAAACAATGACATTTACCAATCCTGGAGTAAGAGATGGAATAGGGACCGCCGGCCTATTTTAGACCTCAGAGTTTAGATGAGTAAGCACTCCCTTTGGGATGATGGATCTAGGCTGAGATACTTTGTTTAAATAAAGACTGCCCTTGATTCACCAGAGCTTTCAGCCTTTCACCTTCTTCTAACTCCTATTTACTGTACATCAACCATAGACTGTATATAAGAAATGGACGTAGTCATCGTGACGTCACCCATTGGTTTGTGGACTGCTGTTTTGAAGCCTCGAGTTTGGCAGATAGGGCGCCGCCATGTTGAGTTTTTGCAACCAGGAAGTGCCCGGAAGTGACAATACGGCGAAGCTAACGGCCATGTGTGGAGCTAGCTAGCTTGCTTAGCTAGATGCATCTGTAACTCATGTTAACTGTGATTTTAACAGGGCTGATAACTTTGTCTAGCAAACAACAGTCTTAAAACTAAATGTACTCACCAGAGAAAGTGAACAGCCGACTCCTAATAAGCTTTTTCAACGGAGCTGGTTAAATTTACACAGCGCCGTGGGTACGAGTCACTCTAGCTTGATTGACAGGTCGCCATGGAAACGACTTGTCAATCATAGATAATCCCGCCTTAAAACATACTCTGCTTTATGGTCTATTTTAAAATAAATGGGACCATAATTTACTAAATGAACATCATTTTGTATTGAAGAAGACTTGAAACTACCGACTGAGACCATAAACTCTTCAGGAAAGTGTTTACTGAGGTAATTATTCAGCTGAGAAGTAGGGTCATTTTACTATTATTTATAATGAAGCCGGACTTCTTTTTGCATCCAGAAGAGTCGCCCCCTGCTGGATTTTCAGTAAAATGCAGGTTTCAGGGACTTCTGCATCGGCTTCATATTGTAGTTCGGAAGCTTCCGCGTGACATCAATGTTTTGTCTTTTTTTGACTGGATCATCAATAAATGCCTTTTTTGTAATCAGCTGTCACAAACTGATATAACATGGTTATTTAAAGTGATTCACCTAGTATTTAGTGCTTAAACACTTTAAAGGGGCATTATGTAGTTGCCAGCGGCCACTAGCAGTGCGGTTTAAGATTGCAACCTGGCGTGTGCTCGTACGCGTGCTCGCTTGAACTCATGAGCGAGCAGAATCCGAAACACAACCACTTTCATACAGAAATCCTGCAATAAATGCAGGAACACCAGCATGCAGGCTGTGGCTTTTCACTCAGACATGTTCAGGCTCTGTTACTTCAAGGTTCCCGTCTCACCGCGCCGTAACGTTACTTCATTCAGCGAGACACCAGCATATTGGCACAGTACTCCCGAAAAAAGGCAAAGTGAGAGCGGCTATAGACAGGTGGGGAGCCAGCTTCATACAACATGGTGGAAACTCAGGTAAACTCCCACTGAAATGTTACAGTAATAGTTTTAGCAGCTTGATGTTGAACTAATCCACGCTCGCTACATGATCACGGTACATTTACTGCATTTCGCCAACGTGCCACATCGTTAGCTCGCCTGCTGCTTTCAGTAACTATCTTTACTATCTGTGAATCTGTCACCGGAGGCTCAGCAATGTCAGCACAGCTACATGTACTGGACGATAATGAAACGGGTAGTGAGCTGGACTGAATATTAGAAGATTGTGTCACACTTTATAACAGACCGCAGTAAGTAACTTTACTGTAACTAGTGTTAGTGGCTGGCTCTTCCTCTGGGTTGTATATTATGTGGGTCATGTTAGTTACAGCGACTGAGAGGTGGAGAAGCTGTGTACCATAGACTGTATATAAAAAGCTGTGTACCCATCAGTAAAAGGCAATAAATCTAAATTGAACGTTCCGAAACAAACAGCGGCGGGTCCGAGCTAATGTAGTGTTAGCTAGCTGCTCGTGGCTGCGTCACTATGGGATAGTAAACAAATCGCTCCACATTAGCTTTTTACCGTTACATCATTTCTTGCAGGCTTTGACACTTTGACATTGTGGTACAGAGGAAGGTAACATGGGTGATTGGTTGGTGAAGTAATGCGAAACACCGGACAACATTAGCAACTGCTCGGCGTTAGCCGGCGAGCTAATGGTATCTAACTTGAGCCAACTGAAGCACAAAATCAAAATATATTTTACATGCTTTGTAGTAATGTTAGCTTAGCTATCCAATAGGATGAAAGCCAACTCCGGGTCTGTTTTTATACCCAAAACAAAGCGGAGGTTTCTCTGTTATTCAAAAGCACTGCCGATATTGTTCCGTGTTTTCGTCCGAAGCCTATCCGATTCACATTTTCAGCAGATAAAACTATTTTTTGTTTTTTATCCTTATGTGGAGTTGATGTTGGAGACTGTGTTGTGCTGGGAGCAGGTCTTTCTTAGTCTTAGCAGACTCCATGTCGTAAGTTGCAGTGTCATCGCTGCTGACTGCAAAGTAGACACAGCGAGAGGGTCGGGGGCGCGCATGCAGGTGTCAGTCACTGGATTTCGCGGAAAATCCGACCCGGAGCCTTCGAATAGGAATAGGAATACCTGCTTTCAGAGTTAATAGCCAAACACGGCAGGTGGGTCATTTTAATGTCAGATTACAACCCCTTCACCACAGGCAATAAAAAAAGGATTCATTTTAGTAGAAAAACTACATATAGCCCCTTTAATGTTTACTGTTCTTCCATACAAAAGTGGATTTAGATTTACCTCAAGGTAGCAAGCCTGAGCATCCTAGAAAATGCTGAATTGGCTGAAATGACAAACAAAAGATTGCTAATTACTGGAGATCAAACTTTCTCTGTTGAAAATCAGTGTTTATGGTAGGCTGTAGTACCATAATACTTTTTGAGTATAGCGACTCAATTTTGTTTGCAGGCTGAATGCTGCCAAATCCAGAAAGTTGTCAGAAAGTTTACTATTTTCGATCAGATTATTTGATTATTATGTTTAGTTTTTATTGAGGAAAGTTTATCTACAATTATTTGTAATAAGGCAGTTTTAAGCACTGTTGAATGTATTGGTGTGGAATTGTAAATTTAAAATATGTCTATACTCAACAAAGTGAGGTATTGTTTTGGTACCAAAACTCTGGTACTGTAATTGTCTGTCATTGTTTATGGGATTAAGATAGATTAAGAATAGATTTTAAAGGATATTCATTCTTATAGATGACCAAAGTGTGGATTGATCGCTGTAAATTACAGGGTAAAAAAAAATCAAGACTGGACTGAATGAGGGATGTGATTTATTTGCTTCTCGTGCGTGTTTATGAGTGAGAGGTGTAATTTCTGAACTTCTACACGTAATCTAATATTGATTCACTGGAGAGACACTACTCAGATGAGGCGAGCGGGACGAAGAGACAGTTTGAGGTAGACAAAAGCCTTGCTATTCATGGAAGGATAGCTGAGATCTAGGCAGCAAAAGAGCTATGTGTGGTATCCTGTTACACAATGCCAATTTACTGCCTCAACACTCACTACATTCTATACAGCCCACTCTAACACCTCCCTCTCTCAGTACCTCTCTGTGTCTGCCTCTCTCTCTCCAGCCTTGGCTTCTACATGCACCTTCATGCTATTTCTGTTGAAGTAATTGTATAATACACAGAGAGTAGAAGTACTGAGGCATGCAGTTATAGTATTGAACTTTGTGTGTGGCTATGGTAACGCTAAAATTGCTGCATGTGTGTATGTGGAAATGTGTATGGAGTGTGTATCTTAGATTGTATAAGTACGATGTATCGCTGCTGCATCTGTCTTGTGTGTGTGTGTGAGTGGTGTGACATTACAAACACATTGGTTCCATGCAGTCCTGTCTGTTTCCTTCCCCACCGTACACACACACACACACACACACACACACACACACACACACACACACACACACACACAGCCCTCGCCGTCATCGCTCTGATATGTGATTCACATCACTCGAGCAGCGGCTCTGCTGAAAGCCTTAATAAGGTTAGAGAGAGTAAGTGCTGTGTGTTTGTGCCTACTAGCTGCTCTCTGTGCGTAGGTGTGTGTTTGCATGTATGGCTCTGTGTGTGTGTGTGTTTGTGTGTGATGGTATAGGAGTTGATTTGTAGAGGGCTGAGGTGACTGTCCGTCCTGTAGTTGCTAGTTATTGAGGTGACCCCCCCCCCCCTCCTCATTTCTCTCTTCTACTCCGCTCTTCCTCCTTTCCCTCATCCTCCGGAGTGAATTTGCGAGTTTCCGTCAGAGGAACAAGTGATCGCGCTCCAACCTCCTCCCTCTCCTCCTACCTCTCCCTCCCCTTCCTGCTTTGCTTGGGCTCTCTCTCTCTCCTTCTCCCTCTCTCTCTCTCTCTCTTTCTCTCTCTCACTCTGCCTCTGCAAAGCATTCCACTCTGTCCCGATCACTTGGCCCACGGCTCACTGCTTTCCCTTCTTCTCTGTCGTTCAGTGGCTGTATGAAAGGAGCACCGTGTGGTCACAGGCGAGGCTGGTGGAAGAAGTCAAAGCAGAGGTAAGCACTCTCTGTCCTCCTCCTCCTCTCTCTTTCCCAGTCTCTTCTTCTCGTCTTCAGGGAGTGGCAGACAGACTCGGGGGCAGCTCTCAGATTTGACATATTGCACTCTAAACTGCATGATTTGATTGTCACCTGATTCCCACCACTCTCTTTTCCTTCCCTCAGTTATTCTGCCACTATTTCTCTGCACTGCTTCCTCTCTGTTTTTCTTTTCTCTGCCTCATTTGCACGGTCTGTTTCACAATATTTGATACCATCTCTTATCTCTACCTCTCTTGCACTCCGTCTACCTCTCTTTTGCTCATTTGCTCCCTGTTTCGGTCTCTCCCTCCGTCTGTCTCTGAGTGAAGTGGCACACACAGCGCTGTACATCTGTTGCGTGTCATTCTGGGCTGCCTATCAGATTTCCCGTAAAGCTCCCATGTTGTTCTTAATTGCTTTGCCTCAATTTTCCAATTCCCCCATTTATTTTTCTGTTTAAATAAATCCCAACCAGACCTGTAGAGAATACTTGTGAAATAGGGTATAATAATAATAATAATAATAATAATACCTTAAAGCAAAAATAATGCTTGGGTGATTTTGCATCTTAGAAATGACTCGTCCACTTTATGTTACTAGAAGACCTCACTTTGTTAACATTTCATACTGTACTATGACAGTGTATTTATTCTGAGATATAAACTAAAGTGGAGAGGAGAAAGACTTTGGCCTTGATCGTGATTGGCTGTTTAATGAAGATCTATGGTGTAGGGAGTTGCTGCGCTCCAGGCTCCGTCACAGCAACATACTTTGACTATTACTCTATAGTCTCAGCCGGCCGTTTGTGTTATATATGGGGCACAAGTGAGTGCTGAAAGGTTGGAATTAATGTGTGCATGTAAGAGAGAGGGGGAGCTATAGACTGTTTGTGTGTGTGTGTCTACATTGCACTCTGTCAAAGCTTGCGTGTATATGTATATTCCTGTGTGGTTTTCCACTTGAGAGATGGAGAGTGCGCTTTTAAGTTTGTTTATACATGCTTTCTTGTATTTGATGTGAACACTCACCCTTTCCCTTACACTCGTTCTTTTCCCCTTTCCTTCTCTGTCATCTCTGTTTCTCCTTCACACTGTTTCATCGAGCTCACTTAAAACCTGCCACTTTGTTGTCTCTCTCTGCCTCTACCCTCTCTTCTTTTTCCCGCCTTCACCACCTCACCCCCACACCCCCATCCTCCCTCCTGCAGGTTGTAAAATGGATTCTCCTCAGTCAGAGTCATATGGGGAAAGGCAGAAAGCGGAAGAGAATAGAGCACAAGGTGAACTACAAAGAGGTAGGAGGCACTCTGTACTGTTTTAAGACCTCTGTTAACCTTTCCCCCTGCACAAACTCTTGGACATGTTCCTTACTGTTTTGGAAAACCCCTGTCTTCCATTCAGTCAGGACCTTCTGCGCTCTCTAAAAAAAAAACAGCAACAATTTCCTAGCGTAGCTGTGATACTGTGATTGAGTTGTGTAGTATTTTAATTTGTCTGACAATACAGTTATCCTTGATTCTGTTTATGTGTCGCGTCTGTGAGGACAGACTACCCTGTACGTGTTTAAGTCTGTGTTTATGTTGTGTCGCTGTCCACATATTTAACCTTTTAAGAGCTTGTATACATCACATTCCCTCCACTGTTTCTGTGTGTGTGATCCTGGCCTGTGTACGTGTGTGTGTGTGAGTGATGGTGTCTGTGTTTGTCTTGACAGACTGGGAACCATTTAGGTTTTGAACCTGGCCTCGAACCTTTGTTGCATCCCTCTTTTTCTTCCCATACTTCCTGTGAAATCACACTGTTTACTACCAAATAAAATACACGAAAGTTACATGAAAATATCCAAAAAGATGGTTTCGTCTGTGTGTGTAGTGTTAATTAGGATTCTTTAGGGATGGCTAATCCCCTCCACCCACTAATTGACACACACACACACACAGCGCGCGCACCCGCACGCCTGTGTCATTAATGAACACACACTGATCTATAAGACACAGAGGGCCAGAAGTCATTAGAGAGACCAGAGCAGCTTTTATATATCACTCCCAATATGCTCAGATATTGTAGACTGTTGGAAACATTTGCAAAGCCTCTCATTCCTTTGTACAGTACATTTTATGGCATGGATAAGTTAGGTAAGTGCCCTTTGGTGTTTTTACATTGAATTTTGAAAGAGAAGAATAAAACATTCATTCATTGCCAAGAATATTGTATACATCCAGTGACTTTTAAGGGCTCCAACTTCTTTCTAATTTCCCTTCAACGCTTTTTACCGCAGCTTTCAACAGATGTAATGTAAGCTCTATTCATAAACAAAGGTATAAACGTTTAAGCTGTACCTGAAGTCCATAGAGTATTTCATAAAACTTTGTGTTGGAACATGATTTTTCTGGATTAGATTAACTCCAAGTCCTGTGGCTTGCAGAGTCCGCAGCCAGTGCAGCCCCCCTTTAACCACCTGATACATACCGTCTGGCATATTTACAACTTATACACACATACACACAAATACACTTACTTCTAAGGGGCAGCAAAAAGGCCCCTTCCTGTGGGGGGCAGAGAGTGCTGAAATCAGCCTCATGAAAGAATAGCCAATTACTGTCCACTTGGCCATACACAATGAGTGAGAAAGAGGAGGGAGGGACCAATGGACGGACGGACGGACGGATGGAGCAAGGGAGGGGGGGTGTGGGAGGTCGGCGTTTGAAGTTACACCATAAAAGCCATCCTGAAAGGAAACACGAAGTGACCCCTCCCCCCTTTCCATCCACCTCTCTTCCCCCCTGTGGCCCGGCCCTCTTCTGCTCTACGTCTCCCTCCCCTCCCTTTGTTTCTGTGTACAGAAAGTGCCCCATGGATGGACCAGGTGTATTTTATATTACTCCTTCATGTACTTCAAACGCCAAACAGCCCAATTTCAACTCAACCCCTCCTCTTTTTATTCTACCTCTCCGCCCTTTCTCTTCCCTGTGTCTACCAGCCTGTTGCAAGGCTGTAAATCTACCCAGCAGACCTGATCAGCAAAGGAGGAGGGAAGGCGGTTAAAACACAGGAGACAGGAAGGTAGTAGGGGGAATAAAAAGTTGGGATGAATCAGAGATGAAGTAACAACTGGAGCATACAGCTATGAGAGCGAAATAGGAAAAACAACACTTGACTCCACTGCTGGGCGTTTTGTATACCCTGTGGTTATCTTTTAAATCAATGCAAATTGGAATGGAAACATGTATTCAAGCCACAAAATGATGCACTTGGGTGGAAAAATGGAAAGGGAAAAGGAAGAGCAGAGGATTCTTCAGAAAAGAGAATAAATGATGATGGAATGACTGCATGGCTCAGATGAGTGATGAGATGAGAAGAGAAAGAGGGGATGAAGAAAAGGTAGAAGAGTAGAGAAAACCGAAGAACAGAACACTGACAGGATCTTAGGAGTTGAGGCAAGAGCTAGACTAGTAGTGGGTTGGAAGTTGACCATTATGAATTCCAGTAAGGTAATGAATCTGTTGCGGGGATTTGAGGAAATGAAGAGAGTGGATATTTGAAGAGATGAGAGAAGCATGCGAGAGATGAAATATTACAGGACTGGTCAGATGATGTAAGAGTGGTTAGGAAGAGAGGAAAAAGATGGCACGGGAGGGAATACAGAAGGGCGGACCTTTAGTGGGCAGGAATTAAGCTGAGCCAGGGTCACATTTAGCGCTAATGACATCATGGATGATTAGGGAATATGCACACACTAATATACACACACTCGGCAACTTTAGATGCACTCTGTGTAAGGAGCCAGACGCCCCCTGCAGAGCTGCCGGAGGTCTGGTCAATTTAATAGAGCCAAAGTTTATTACCAACTTCCCTTCGTCTTTGTTTCTGTTATGTTATTGATTCACAAGCATCTTTAGTGTGTGCATCTGAGTTTTTTTTGAGAACTCGTGCATGTGATGAGCGTGCGCGTGTCCAATGTGTGTAGAGAGGTCTGTAGGGGGATATTAGTCACGCCCGCTTGGTAATGGGCCTCATTTTGCTCTCATTTTCATCTGCGGTCTCCGTAATGAGAGGGTCCGTCTGCCCCTGCTGATCAGGACAGGAAACCCTGTAGGGGAAAAGAGCTGGGAATAGCGGGAGACCTTGGCCAACTTTCCTGGGAACGACATGCTCCTCTGCTCTTTAAAAATGCTTATTGTAAGTTGTAATTGATCTGGGTCTTACATTGATCATCTTGATTTCATGGTAAAATGCCTCAAAGATGATCAATAGGTGCCATAACATACCTAACCTTTTCCTAAAACCTCAAAGTGCAGCAATGCCGTTCAATACTGTCAGAGTTCATGGAACCACTTCCCTGCATGGTTTTAATGGCTGACAGATGTAGAATTTCTAAAATAAAAGTAACACATACAGTGGTCAAAATTAAAATTATATGTATAACTGTTTTTTTTAATGTTGTAACGTTACTGTGGTAAATTACCTCCATACTCAAGGTGTAGTTCTATTTTATATTTCTGCACTGAATTACAATTTTTGATGCAGTATGACACATCCTAGCGCGTTTGTTGCAGATGTGATGAGGCTCTGTATATAGAAAGTGTTTACATAGCTCTTCCCCTGGATAAACAAGTCCGGGAAATGGTGTAATCCTGAATTCTTGTCATTCCTGCAGAAATTGTTCTGCACTACACTATTTTTAACTCTACAGTGCTCGCCTCTCTGGTTCTAAGGCTTAACAATTATTGTGTCCACCAAACAAGTCAGCGTTATTTTGGTGGATTTTGAGATCATAATTACTAATCACCGATAAAATATCTTGTATTATTAGTATCATGATTGTTTGAACCACACCTAATGATTACAACTTTACAACCTCTATCAATTTTAGAGGCTTAAACAGTAACTTATGATTATAAACACTAAATGTCAGCCCAGATTGTGCAGGGAGGAGCATAATGTATCTCAGAACAGAGACATCTTTCTGCGTGCCACAAAAACATTCTCAGATGAAGCAACATAGGTGGACTATGAGTCAGCCTCAATATCAGTTACTCTGTCACCTCATTTGCACCCACAAGGCAATCTGTAACTTCCTGGTTGATGGAGGGTCACTGTGAAAAGACTTACCACCAGGTTTGTGGCTGAGGAAACATCAACAGGTTTAACAGCCTGTCTTCATATTGCCCTTCAAACTGTACTGTGTCATATGATGAAAGCAACAGGATTCAATTTAAATCAGATTTGTCAGATTTCGAGGCAACTTTACAATATCTAGTAGTTAAAAGCAGAAATAATATGTTGTAAAACAAAGGCTGAGGATTCTCGTTTTAAACATACTGTAGCTCAATTTTAAGACAGTTTGAAGATTGAGTTAGTTTTGTTTTTTTTAATCCTTAACTCAAGATCTGTCTAGAAGTTCTGAGTTGTAACTAAAGGATACTGGACTAGATGTAATTATAGAAGGTGTTTCACATCTCATCCAAATGGCTTCTTCAGTTCTGAACTCAAGAAGCCCTTGACTTTGCAGTTCCAAAAACATGACCTGGATGGCCAAGAAATCTTTGCACTGACATATAGCTCAACATTCGCTTACTAGCTTTTTCCAGAGCTTCCAACCACATCTCACATCTTCTAGCCCTGGAAAAGGCTGGTAAGTGGACCTTTTTTTTAATCAATTTCTTAGTAACTTTTTTTTTTTTTTAAATTGCTTAATATCCAAATTAATTTTGCTTTTTTAACTGCTTAAAAGATTTTACCAACAGCAACTGTTGTTTCCACACTCAAGAATAAACACATGCGTCTTAATTGGATATACTAAACACATACTAAAAGCCTTTAGTTGGAACTGTAAAGTGGTACAATTAACTTGTAACAACTTGGTTTCACTCGAGAGGTTTCAGAATATCCAGTTAACCACTGTTCATTACCAACATGTTGGGTGTGGTTAGCTTATTATTATATATAAGTATTTCTGAGGGCATTTTAAACCTTTTATAATCAGCCAATAGTAGAGCAATGGGGAACATAATGAAACCGAGGAATCTGGCTGGACTTGAACATATATGCCGACAAACTAAAGGGCTCTGAGTTAAAATAACAGAGGATTTTGATCCTATAGCAGCGCAGCTTTGCCATAAAGACACAGATACCAAGTTCTATTTTAGGAGATAATGTAAACCCACGGAGAAATGAACTCAAGTTCGAGTGGTGCCTTTTGTGTTTTGCTTCGGTGCGATGTAGATAGTTCAGCAGGGGAGCTAATAGTGGTAACTGGAGCCCCTGTGGTAAACAGTGGGAAAGGCATGATCAAAAAGCCTCTTCACTTGGGTGGGGTTTGCAGGTGGCATACAGAACATTACTCAGCCATAATAGACTTCTGTAAGTGGAGGATGGGGAAAATGCAGGAGAATGTGGACATTGTTTCAGGCTGTGCTGATTTGTAAATGACCCAACAGTCTTGCCTGTTTTTCTTTTGCAATCTACCTCTTCCTCTCATTTTGTTTGTTCTGAGTTTGTTCCACTACCCTTGAAATAAAACATATCCGCTTGGTAATGGTATTTTTTTCGCATCTGTGTTGTTGTTGTTTTCTTCGATAACACGTCACCGCTTCAAAGTACACTCTCCTTATTTGGCAATGCGAACTCCACCCCTGAGCAGGACGAGGACACATCACACATCTGGATTTCCTTCATCTCTGTTCTCTCATCTCCAGTGCACTGGCCCTTGGTTTATACTGCCAGCTCCTCTTCCCTCTCCCCTACTCATTCTCTCTTACACTTTTTCTTACTTGGTCTGTCTGTCTCTCTCTTTCTGTTTCTCTCTGTGATTTATTGGCAATGAATCAGGGATGAGGGAGTATGCCGGAGGAGAGATGGGAACATTCAGGGAAATGGCTGTATCCGGCCAGACTTCATCACATCAGGATGGGAAATGGTTGGAAGAAAAGTGTGTGTGTGTGTGTGTGTGTGTGTGTGTGTGTGTGTGTGTGTGTGTGTGCGTGTGTGTGTGCGTGTGTGTATGTTTCTAAATGATCAGACCAACAGGGGATCTGCTAAGAATCCACTTCTATTAGCTACAACCCCTTAACTCAGGGTTTGCACATATATTACAACATATAAATGAAAGAATCCATCCTTTTGCTTTATTGGAATATTTAAATTGCAGTATGACTGGCTGTGTAACACTATCGAATAAAATTATGAAGGTTGTCACAGGCAGTTTGTTATGTGTGTCTATATGGTATAATTTTATGGGTCCAGTTCGTGTTTATGCAATACGAATGTGCTGCCGTATTTTCATGCTTATCGTGATGGAGGGTTTGTGTGCACCCATCACACTGAGAGCTGTGTTGTCTGCAGCGTCAACCTCCCGATTAGGCACTACCATGGCAGACTGAATTCAGATGAGAGGTCAAGCAAAGAACAATGCATCGGTTCTGTGGACTCATATCTACCCATATGGTGAGATTCATCTGGCCTGCTTTAGTGGTGTTTGGTCCAATAATGGAGACTTCATGTTGTGAGGCTGAAGGCTTATGTGTTGTTCACAATTAATGGATTGCTAGATAAACAGGTGGATTTGTGCAGTCACGGAATATTTTAAGATTCCCGTGGTGAAGAGGGAACTTAACTTGAGGGTGCAGTTCTCGAAACTACGGGGTAGTGATGGAGCAGTGGATAAGATGCATGCCTTTGGTGTGAGAGACCCGGTTTCAACTCCCCACTGTGACACGTCCACCAATGTGTTTCTGAGCAAGACACTTAATCCCTAGTTCCTCCAGAGGCGTGCGACCTCTGACATAATTAGCAATGGTAAGTCGCTTTGGATAAAAGCATCAGCTAAATGAAAGTAAAGTAATGAACCCTAACCTATGATCACGAACTTTGCATAGTGACTAAAAGCATATAAGACACAAGGACACAAGAGGCGGAAATTTCCTTAACACAGTCTCTGGACTCTCCCTTGGGCATAGGCTGAGGAGGTAAGAGGAGGTGGAAGGTAGTATGTATGGTGGTCCACCGTGAACTGGTCACAACTAAATCCAAGTCCAGTTCAACTTTGGTGAACTGACACCTGAATTCACACTTTTGACCAATAGCAAACCATCTTGACAGTGCAGACTTAACAGTGCCCAAAATGGAGGAAACTATCATAGCTCATTAGCTTTGTGGCATTATGTTATTTAACCTCCTCTGTTGGAGTATAAACTGCTCCACAAATAAGGAATTTTTTGCAGAGAGTTGTGAGACAGGATTTGATGATACTTGATGATATGTCTTTTGAATAAACTGTGTGAACATATTATCCCATTATTGACTGAGTAGCTTACCAGCTAGCCCTGTGAGTAGCAACCAGTCTGTAATAAGTAGCCACAAATGAAAGAATTAATGGATAGATGACTTGACAGCTATATATAGATGGAAAGATAAATGGACAGATTGGTGGAACAATTGGACCCAGTCTTGAGAAATTGTTGTGAAGAGGTAGAAGGCGGAGAAAGACAACAGCAGAGAGTCATAAGCCCTATTTCCACAGGGCTAATTTTAACGGAAAAATGTTCCTTACCGCAAGCTGCTATGCATTCATCCATCTCATCATCTTTTGAGATTTCGATCTTCTGATGGATTGGCGCTTGCTCTGTCTGCTAGTGGGTGTCCATGCTGTGTACGAGATGAGCCTCCTGAATTTACACCCAAAATACTGTCAAAACTTTTAATTTACAATAGCCATCAGGGCCTCTGTTTTGTCTACCAGAAAAGAGGCAGAGAAAACAAAACAACCCCAAATCAGATTCCCATGGGACTGATTTTATCACATCATCTCTGTGTTTAGTGAAAAGTGGATGGACAGTTTCGCACAGGATTAAGATCACAAACGACCTCCGCAGTTAATACAAATTATTAACTGTCCTCAGGTAATACTAGTCCCATGCAAATAGGGCTATAATTATATGCTTGACACTGACATTAATAGATGGGCCGACAATAAGGACACAAAAGCACACAATACTGTACTGTAGCTGTAAGATAATAGATTACTGCATTCCCTTGAGTGCACTAGATAAAAGGTACCTCAAGTCTGAACTTGGACAGAGAGTGAGAGATAGTGAAAGAGCAAGTGAGAATCAAAGGACAAAGAGGAGAGAGGGTTAGCCCGGGACATCTAAAGAGACAACAGAGCTGGAGTAAAACAACAGATCAATAAAAGTATCTCACTGGCTTAGTCATTTTCTGCAGTAACTGTTGTGAAACGTGCTGACCAGTAGGAACAGATTGTGTGGGAATCAAGGAGATCAGTGTGGCAAACAACTGCTGTTTGATTCACCCTTCTCTCACACTGACGTGGTATCAATAAGCTGTTGATCCAACATTACCTGCCAATGAAACTTTTCAGTCCACTCATGTGCCTTGAATAAATGTTTGGGTCTGCACTTTTTTGTTTTGTCACAAAGCTGATGTTTTTAAGCCATAAATCCACACACTACATCTATAAAGCATACACACAGCTTTGTGTCCACATGCTTTATTGCACCGGTCACTGCTAAGGCTTCCCACTATATATGACTCCAGAGTTTACCCTGTAAAACTCATGCCGTAGAATGACAGGATATAACTGTAAAAATGGACTGTAAGTAAAATCCACACAATGTCTATAAAAGTGTACATGACAGACATAACCGTAGATGCTGTCAGGTCCATTTTGATCCCATTACAAAATCTTGGAAAAAATAGAAAATCAGGCTGTTTTACACTCAATTACTCAAGTTTTTATGCATCCCAAGTTTTTGTGCTGATGGAGAGCGAAAACTGTTTTCCCTTTTGATAAGTTGTAAAACGCTAGAGAAAAAGAATGCAATAGGAGAAAATTAAAATGTATCAGCGGCGCAAGTGTTAGAGATGAGAAGATTTATGTGTAGAGATGGGAGGAGAGGAGATGGCTCCATTTGTGTTGTGTTAATGAGTGAGAGGAGACAGAAAGAAAGTCAGAGGCAGAGTGCCAGTGTGTGTTTGTCTCATTTATCACTCAGCAGCAGTTCTGTTTTCGGGGTCATTTGAAGCTCACAGTCTGTCTCATTTCGTCCGGGGACTCCCTGCAGTCTCTGTGTGTGTAAGTTGTGTGTATTTGTACATGTGTTTGTGAGGGGGGGTGGAGGAGGAGGTATACAGTAAAAGAGGGGTGTAAAGAGATCACCAGTCAGGGTTGACGGTTCTGACAAACCATTTCATGGCAAGCATAGCTGCTCAGAAATACCACTTAGGGCTTCATGACTCGCTGAGGAACGCATGCATGCACTCTCACATGCACACGCGCACAAAGACGCACACACAAGGTGAGGCAATGAGTTGTAATGGGGAGTCCTGGGGGGGGGCAGAGTGAGGGGTAGTTATACAGAGCAAGTGTAGCTTCAACAGGCTTTTCACTGAAGTGGTCAGAAACAACACACACCCTTGCACAAAGACCCCCCCCCTTTTCTGAATCCCAGAAGCATTTGAGTGTCATTAAAGTGCAGCTGTGTTTGTCTTTCCAGCACACATGGAAAACACATCATGGACAGAGAGAGAGAGAGACAGAGAGAGAACAGAGCCTGCTAAATATGGCTGCCACAATATGTACAAAACAAGCACAGCACTTTGTCACTCACACAAATACACAGTGTTCATTTTGGAGTCAATTCAAACAGAAATTTAGACATTCAGAATAACGTGGTGCTATAAAAATGCACTGTAGCGTGGAGGTCACGGTGTTAAACCTAGTGACACTTTAGCCAGATATTTAGTGTAGAGTCGTGTTCAATACTGGGCTGGGCTGTAAAATGGAGCTGGCTTTTTAGCGGTGGGTAAATGAATCAATGCCTTTCACATAAAACCTGATTTAGGCTACACCTCAAAGCTTTCATAGGTACAGTACGTAAGGTTGTGACATACCGAGTTCTAAAGCATCTGTCTTTCCTGGTAATGGCTGGGGAGCTGACTGAGCTCTCAGGCAGCCCTGACGCAATTGTCCTTATCAAACACACACACACACACACACACACACACACACACACACACACACACACGGATAAACACACAAGCGTGCAAGCAAAGTAATGTCAGCTGTATGTCACTTGGCTTAAAGACGCTGAAGATAATAGAAATGCACATGAACCCACTAACTAAATGTCTAAGATATCTGACTGTGTGTTTTAGATGGAGCTTGTCCTTACAGATCCTGTCTGGCTTATGATGCCCTTTCCTCATTTGTTGAGGTCTATGCTATACTGTCAGTTTTTTTGTCCCAAAACAGCATTGTTTATCCTTTCAAGCTATGCTGCTTTTCATTTTTTTCCCGAATCCATGAAGAGCAAACACAAATCAATGGCCTAATCATTATTTTAGAACCCAGATGCTCAAATAATTGTCCAGCTTATTTTTGGCCTGCTACAAGGAATAAAGTGTTGTAAAGTAGAGGCAAATAAGACAAAAGAGTCATAATGAAAATTATAAGTCATAATAATTATGTATTGATCTTGTTTTATTGCAACAATGTGTATTCTGTCATTCACACTGCCGGGGGATGACAACATAGAACCACTGTCCAAAACTCTGGAGTAATCTAGTATTAAGACAGTCAGACATACTGCAGGCGACAGCTTCAGCTCGACACTCCCCAGTCTGGCATATCATGTGTTGCTAACCTGGATGTGGTCTTATCATAGACTGTCTTTCTGGCTTTTTAATGCCATGAAAAAAACAAGTTTTGAATTTCTTTCCGTCTGGTTTTCCCATTGGTGTCTCTCTGTGATGCTGTCTCTTACTTCATCTCTCTCCTGTTTCTATGGTGTCTTCTGTCATTCTCTAATATCTACCTCTGTTTTCTTCCTGTGTGTGTGTGTGTGTGTGTGGCATTGTATGACTCCACAGCTGTGTGTGCGCGTCTGTCTGTGCAACAGATATTTGGGCTTAGTCCATCCCACATACCTCTGTCAGCTCAGACTGCTTAAACCCAGCCAGCCTGGAGTTCACACAGGAGACAACACACACACACACACACACACACACAAAAGATACAAAGACGTCTGTCTGCGTCCCAAACACATTAACACAGCTCACACAAATGCACAAATGCACACGTTCAGTCTCTTCCTGAACATGACCTTTCTTTTTGATGGCTCTGGTATGTTAGCCTCTCTCTGCTGTCTCCTCTTCCCTTCTTGTCTCTTGCTGCCACTTCCCATCTTTCGTCCTCCCACTCTGGCTCACTACCTCTCTTTCTCAGTGGATCTTTCAACAGCAGTCGATGCTATTGCTCCACACTGGAGGTCACCATCAGTGCATGTTTGTGTTTTACCACTATTATTGTTGTCATCCCGCTAAACCTTGCTTGAATGGACGAAACCTAGCTCCCTGTGTGTGTGTGTCTGTGCATAGATGTGTGTGAGTCCTTTTGCCTGTGTGTGCTGACATTTAGAAACGTAACTGCTACAAAATGGCTTGGTAAAATTGCCAACATTCGATCCCAAGAGCTGACAAAAGTTTTTTGACCCTTGTGTGTGTGTGTGTGTCTGTACCCTATTAACACCGGTAATTATTATAATCAAGAGCAGCACACACCAATGACAATATTATCCACAGCCCAATAAAGGAAACTGCAGTGTGGCTGGTAGCCACTGTTGTTTTTTCAGTCCCCCTTCCCCTGGATAATATTTAACCACGACCCCTAGGCTGCGCTCACCCTCTCAGGATCTCGCCAGAACAAATGACATGAGGAAATTAAACCTGGGTGCTCTGCTATTTTCAGCCTCAGTCACATGTCATACTTCCGCACCTTATGTGTTCAGGAAGTGGGCAGTTATCTGTGAGATAACTGAATGTACTGTGTTTCTGTGTTTGTCTTGACCATCAGGATTTAAATGAATTCCAATATGGTAATGATTTTGGATTGAGATGTCAGCTTGTCAGAAGGATGTTCTTGGCAGAAAGAAAAACCTGAATCGGGGATATAGATTATAGATTAAACTGAAACTATCCAGTGAAATATGGAAAAACAAGACTGGATACATTTGTGTAATTCATCAAAATGTTGCTTTGAATCAAAGTCAGTTTAAACGCTTTTTATAAACAATGAATGTGGATATTTAAAGAAAGTAATTCTCAGCTTGCACTCTATATGGGCAGTCTGGTGTGGTATTTTGTATTTTTCTTGTAGTCCACAAATCCCATGAAAAGACAAAAACCAGAAATGCATTAGTCCGTCTCTCAGTATCCTCAGACTTCTCCAGAAAGTTTATGGCTCTCAGTCCCAAGCCCAGCCATTCTTATTTAAAACATAACAGGTTACAAAAAATGGAAAGTAATTTTCCTAAAACAGCTGGGGAATGTATTTTTTTGTAAATGTTACTCAAACAAAAGTAAATTCTTTTTGTTGGGGACTTCTTTTAGTTGCCCAGAATAGGATGGTGTATGTGAGATGGAATCAAAATAAAGTACAGTGCCTGTTTTTGTTATAATAAAAGTACATGTAAGCCAGTGTCAGGGCAGTGTGGCATATTGATGTGATTTTAATAGCTTCTGGACAACAATGAATGTCTGTGGCACAGAGGTTTAAGCTAAATCATCTTTTGGATACACAGACTTGTCACTTGTTAGGAGGATCAATTCACTGTTGGTTTAATTTCATTCATGGAAATTGTGTGTATCTGTCTCTATCAGTTTGTCTATGTATAGTAACACAAAAACATCCGTTTGCCTCTTTTCTCGTCACCTCTCTTTTTATCTAAGCTGGCGTCCAGCTGTTTGGATGTGTCACTGTAGTACAAATGCTACAGATCTTTCTCTCACATACACAAACAGCAGTCCTTTTGTTCCAGTTCTGTTTCAAAGGCCTCTCTCTTTCAAAGGCATAGTGGTGCAGGGGCAAAATGCTCGCCTACGACCTGCGTTCAGTCCCTGTTAGAGACTCCTACTGGTTGGTTAGGGCACCTGCATGGAGAGTATTTGGATCTAAGGGGGCTTGTTAATACCCTTCCAGTGACAGGTGGCTGGTGAAAAAAGACACTGCTGGCCTATACAACCAGTAGCCACACAATGAGGAGGAGGCCCTGCCAGAACAGCAGTAGCACAAGAAGTGACAATAACTGTCCTACAGGGGAATTGTGCTTTCCAAAATTGGGATAAAAAAGGGGCCTATCTGAAATGTGCGTGTGTTTGAGGAGTTGTTTGTGTCTCCATCGGGAAAGAAACAACGGATTGTGGGAGGAGGAGGAATGGTAAGAGGGAGGCGAGGGAGGCATCCACTGGAGACAGTTAGATTAGTGGCTTGCGTCAAAGCATAGAGTGCCAGAGATTAATTAAACTTCCCCTGTTTTGGAGGTGTGTGTATGTGTGAATGAGTATGAGTCAGTGCGGTGATGAGTAGGAGAGAAAACATGTTAATTACCTTACATAGAACATAGAATTTTTACATAATAAACGCCCCACCTTCTGCGGCACACAAGGAAAGAACAAAGTGTTGGGACGGTGAAGAAAAGCTATCTGATGAGCCGAAGAGCGCAAAATGTGCACTGAAAATGTGCATGCATGTGTACCTGCACACACGCTTTGTGTAGGTGTGTTCCTCTGTATGTGTGTGTATGTTTGCCTGGTTGATTCATTCCCAACTGCCGGGCCCACTGTGTGTGCTTTTTCAGCTTAACGCTGGCTTGCAACCCTGCTGTGACCCCATGCTGCTTTTTGATTGGCCGACGACTGTGAACTCGAAGACGAGGAAGGAAGATGGGAGGGATGGGGCAGCTACTAGGGGCTATCCATCTTAACAACAAGCAGCTGATCAAACACACAAAATACACACATTCAAATGCCGACTGTGTTAAATACGGGGAAATGGGAAAGAATTACCTTCATGTAGAGTGCATACTGTAGCTGTGCATACATACTAGTACGAGCTCAAAAATGTATCAAGCACACTTGACTAACACTGCATAAATGAGTCACATAAATTTGTTTGTTTTCCAAATGGGCTATGCTGATTGGCAAAGTATTGTACGTGCTGTGCATATTTGTTTGCCATTATATTCATACTCGTGCTGGTGAACATCCCTGACAGTTTTCCTGTCATCAGCGCATGTGCTTGTGTCAGAAGACACATTGATGACACAATTGATCCCGACAGTCATGGTGATTGCAAGGTCAGAACTTTCCCTTTTGTTTTTTCCCCTCTTGTTTCACTCTGTCAGACTCTCTCGAAAGCCTTCTGTATGTTTTGCTTCCTGATTAGGTTCACGACTGATTACAACAACCAGATCCACACACACAAATACACGCAAATACCCCCATCCCGCCCTCTGCAGATGTTGTGGTTGTTGATTAAAGCAGTTTTCAAATTGAAAAAGAATGAATGCTATTAATGATCAAATTGCAGATAAACAGTCGCAGGTATAGGTCATTGCCAAGGCCATCGGTCTGTGACTGGAACTATCTGAGATCATCACCGTGCTGCAGCAGCAGATGTGACATCATTTTAGGAGACGATAGCGCAGAAGACAGCTCCATTTCACCAGTTGAAAGGGTAACATGTGACTCATAGATAACCTTTCAGCATCTCCTCTCTGTGTATTTGTGTGTGTGTGTGCTCCATTCCATTACCCGAAATTGGTTTACAAAACCTATGATGTCAGCAGGTCTTTTTATAATGTCTTTTTAGACCTTGTGAAGTCAGTAGATTGCAGTATCATATCCTCACAGTGTATGAATTTATTTTTCTTTAGCCACTTACCATATTTATAGGTTTTATATTTATAGAGTCCTCTCATTACCTCTTTACCTCTCCCACACATGCCTCTGCAAGCAAAGAAGGGCTTCCTGCCACCACGGGCATGTTTGTGATAATTAAATCGTGTCTAAATTTTACGTAGCAGATTGAGTCTTACTACCTTTCTAAGGAAGAAACTCTGGAAAATTTCTTTTGTTGCACTTAGCTCAATATTTTATTATGAGGTGTATACCAAGTATATAAGACTGGCAGAGATGGTGCAGGGATTTCAAAGAACTGAATGAGTACTTGCCAACATTTCATATTCCCGAGCTACCAACAGTTTCTTTTTATCATTTGGTTTTCAATTTATTGCCTCTTTGCTTACTATTATATTCCTGACCATCTGCACCATTTTGTTGCGCATTTTAATTCTGTGCAGCTGTATAGAGTAGTTACATGCTAATTAAAAGTGTAAGTATTTGTGATGCTATTTATGCTGTCATGGCTTTTGAGAGAATCTTAACAGCTGCTTGGTGTACACTTTCTTCTCAAGGCCTGAGCATGCTGCTGCAGTTTGGACAGATGAATGCTTGGGCCCTCAAATCAAGTTTAAAATAAAGACGGACAGAGAGAGAGATAAAGGAAGCAACGAGGGGCTAATAATTGGAGGAGCCAGACATACAGTTTGGTCCAATGAAAAGAAGAGTAAAAAAGGAGTTGGTATGGAGATGGGGATCAGACAGTCATGGAGACAGAGGCAGAGGGATGGAGAAAGGGAGGGATATGAGGGAAAGAATGAGTGAAACCTTAGTACCTGAGGCGTGGGCTGAGGCCTTTAGCTGCTGGTGCCAGAATGTGTTTTTACGAGCCTGCGGTTAGGCAGAAATAAAAAGCAGCCGAGCGGGCGAATGGCATCACGCGCACACATACATGCACACATGACTCAATGGCCTCTCACAGTTTGGTTTTATAATGTCACAGTTATTCAATGTCTCCAGCCTCCATAATGCAGTGTGACTGAACAAGCAGCACACACTCCTTAGTGGTATGGAGGTAGGGAGTGAGAGACGGAAGACAGGGGAGGTATGGGAGGAAAAGAAAGCATTTGCAACACCCCTGTATTCCTTTTAACAATGCCAAGGGCATAGAAAGAGGTTCTCTTGTGTTCTTTGGAGTCTTTATATAGATGTTATGGTCAGTTACTCCAGTCGTTGGCTTTTTTACACAATCCCTTTGGTGCCTTTTTGGCTGCGGGCGGTAGACCGGTTTAGTCACTGTTGTTTTGTCATGAAATGGATTTTGCAATACTGTCATTATAAATGATTTAGCAAATTAAAACTAATGTGCTTTACTGCAGGTTTAGTTAGAGGGCTAGGCACATACTCATAAAACTGGAGTTACATCCAGTGACCACTATTTTCCTTCCTAATACTGGCTTTGGTGACATGAAGATGTGGAAGGTAATGCTTCGACCAAACCGACAAGGTGGGTTAACATCAAGGGGAATTGGACTTCTCTGGTTGCCCTTGATTTTAACCCACCTTGTCGGTTTCTCTATTGTAGGCTGCAAACACCAACACAAAAGTCTTCATTTACTGCCACCATCTGAGAAAGTGAAGAACTAGTGGATTCATTTTATTTTTAAAGGAAATGTGCTTATTGCAACTGTATTAGTATATATGTATGTACTAAAGTGGTCATATTATGCTCATTTTTAGGTTCATCTTATGTATATTAGGGGTTGTACCAGAACAGGTTTACGTGGTTTCATTTTCAAAAAACACCATATTTTTTGTCATACTGCACATTGCTCCAGCTCCTCTCTTCACCCTGTGTGTTGAATGCTCTATTTTATCTATGGAGTGATACATCTCACCTCTACATGATCTTTGTTGGGAGTTGCACATGCGCAGTTCCTAAGGACTACTAGCCAATCAGAAGCAGAGTAGGACGGGTCCTGAAAAGCCTGTAAACACGGCTTTGGTTCAGTTGTTGTTCCCCTTACCAGCTTAGCAACATGGACTTGAGCAAGAGTTTCAGAGTGGAGAGTTTTTGTTAAACTGAGCACTGTTTCTACATCATGGTAACAACTTTATTTCTGTTGACTGCCTGGGGGGCAGCTAATGTTTGGAAGGGAAAGGAGAGGTAGCAGACGGACATCTTGTCATTGCAACTAGTTACATGACATTAGCAGTTTCCGTGACACACAAAGCGAAGGCTGACTACAAATGAGCTGTTTAGGCAGTTCTGGCCTTCAGTGGAAATGGACCGCTGACGGAGCAAAAGCCAAACATGTCCATAGGAAAAGCAGCATTAAATGACCTCGAACCATTTTGCTTCAAACTGCTTTTTCAAGAAGGGCCAGTATAAAGCTGGTTTCAAAACTGGAGGTCAGGGATAGAGAGATACTGCCTT
>JALXJV020000005.1:18537572-18697572 GCA_024633595.2 Lepomis macrochirus | reverse complement strand
CATGCAATATGTTTCTAATTTTGCTAGTATAGTAGATTGAAGCCGCTGGTGTGAGGAGAATGTGACTTGTTTTGCTCATAATGTCCAATAATATGTCTCAATATATTTGTTGCGGGGGCTTGTATTAGTCAGCAGCAGTATTAATCTCATGAATTGTTTGGTCTCCTCAGGTGACGTCGGAGCAGCTAGTGATGCTTCTGGAGCTTCTGCTCGAGGAAGAGAAACTGAGCTCGGCAACACTGCACACTCTGCAGAGAACTTACAACCTGCAGAGTCAAGACGCTGAGGTAAGACCACACACACAAAACACACATGCTCAGACAAGTCAGCATATGCATCCAAGCTCCATAATCTCCTCCGATAATAAAAAGTAGAAGGTTTCCCTCTCCTTTTCCATCTCAAGGCACACCGCTTAGTACTGTGTAGTAAATTCTGCTGTAATAGCAGCTCTCTTCTTTACAGCCACCATTACTGACTAAATCCCACAAGTATTCGCTTCATGTTTTAGTACTGCACAAAGTTTCTTAATGGTACTATTAACAATGTTTGTGAGTGCAGCTGTATGTGTTGGCGGCTGAAGAGTTCTTTACTGTACAGCACCGCCTCTCAGTACAGGAGCATGTGTGGACAGTGTGAAAACACTATCCACGATAACCTCCATCATTAACACATGGCATGTCTTTAAAAGAAAAATGTGATGCATTTTTAGATTTTTTTTTTTTTTTTACAAGTTCTTATTAATTATATGAGCTGTTTTGTTGGGGCAGTAATGTATATAATGGGGCTCAGATGTTCTGCTGTACAGAGCCAGTTGAGAGGTTATTGTATTGAATCCAGACATCAAGTTGCATTTGAGGACATTTTTATTATTTACATTCCAAACTGAAATGTTGCTGTAATTTTAAATTTTTAATGTATTTCTGTCAGTTTATTAACGCAAAGTTTGAGTCAGTGATTGTACTTGTGTTATCGTCCTCTGTTTGATTGTAGTAAGTAACCTTGCAGGCACAAGCCAAGGCCACTCTGTGTTTGGCCTTAGGTCCAGCTTTAGTTTTAGGTCTCTTTTAGTCCGACTTCCTGGCAGATGTAAGCAGATTCTCATCTGCAATTTACCGGAAAAACTTTCAGTGTTACTGCTAAAAATACAAAGGACCATTACGCACATAGTCATGCATGGAAACACTAGCACACACGCTTTCTCACACACACACACACACACACACACACACACACACACACACACACATGCACGCACTAAAGGCAATGGTCCTGTCCTAATGTTAGCAATCTCATTCAGAAGAACTTAATCACCTACGACCCTCCTTATAAATGTGGCCATTTATACTCCTCTCTCTCTGGTTCCTTCTGTCCCTTTCTGTCTTATCTTCTGATTGCATTCATCTTCTCACTCAGCTTTGCTTTGTCTGGGAATGCATCTTCTTTAGAAGACTGATGACCGCTCTGTGTCAAAATTTTGGACAAATACAAGACTGAGTGCAGTTCAGCCTCCACAGCGACTCACTGTTTACCTGGTTGTTTTTCCAGAGTGGATGAATATTGGATTATAGGAGTGATTCTCACGGCTTCTGAAGAGCGGTTAGTAATATGTCGACTCAGAACGCATTGTGAGAGAGCAAAACATGACAAAGATAATTCCCCCTTAAATAGAACTGTATTACCAGTCACAGCTGCATTCAGTAAGTCTTCTGGTGCTGATTTCATACCATGTTAATGACAGACTTTCCTGATTTGCTATTTAATCAATTTTACTAATCCATTTTATAAGGCATTTTCTCATTACTACATCTTAATCTGGCAAGAAGCACGGCATGCTGTTACATATTGTTTCACCACCTGTTAGCTGCTGAACATGTCTCACTCTGAGCATTAGAGAGAAATTATATTGATACACTCTGCTGTGAAAGTGATAAAGAAGCTTGCCTGTGGGTTAAAGGTGCTGTGAAGACTGGCGTGCAAGCAAAAGTTTGCGTGTGATCTGTGTGAGCATGTAAGCGACAGTGAAAGGAAATATGTGGCGAACCACCGGTGTGCGTGCAATGGGACTGTTTTGTGAGCGGTGTGAGTGACCATGAATATGTGTGTGTGAGTGTGTCTGTGAGCCAGAGCATGTGTTTGCATGTATGAGAGAGAGTTCATGACTCTGGCCCACTTCCTTTCATATGAGCCTCATGTGATGTGTGACCATGAGTGTGCATGTATATGTGTACGCATGTGCGTGTAGTTTTTTTGATTTTGTGAGAGCACACACGCATGCTTGTGCATGTTGAAGGCCATCTTTCGGTCAAGCACACAGGACACATTGTTTCTGCCCAGGTTAGCTTTACTCCTCCAGAGACTGGAGACTTTGCTGGACCACATCAAGCCTGGTTCCACCAGCCACAACATGTGAAGACAACAGAAAGAGGAAGAAGCGATATTAAGAATAAACCAAGGAGCGTCTAAGAAAGAAGAGTCAACCCAAGTTTATTTGTATAGCCATTCATCAAAATGAAAGTGTCAGTGGGCTTCGCAGACTGTATTAGTCCTCAAGTGAACAAGAACCCCCCAGCCCCACCCCCACCCACAAAACCCCCCAAAAAACTCTAATGGTAAAAATGTAGAAACCTTGAGAAGGATCACAGAGGAGGGAATCATCTTCCTGGCCCCATACGTGCCACTGGGCAAATAACTAAATAGGAAAACAATGATGGTCGTGTAATGGAAGACAGATATGTGAATGTAAAGCTGTTTTTTTGCTGGATTAGTTGATTGTCAGAAAATGAATCGTCAAATGTTTTGATAATCATTTCATTGCCCTAGTTTTTTCGAGCAAAAATGCCAAACATTCCCTAGTGCCAGCTTCGGTGCTTTTACTATCTTACATGATATTAAATTGAATATCGTGGGACACAACAAGCAATTTCAGGATCACAAAAATGAAAATAATTCTTAGTGTTAACCCTAGTTGAAAGACGAGAAAGAATAAAAAGAAATCTTTTTTATTGCAGTTAGTTTGGATCTTATAGAGTTTATAGTAAATTTCCTCTCTCCGGCCCGAAAGTCAGTGCACGAGGCTGCATTTGGGACAGTATGTGGTAAAGTCAAGACATGCTTCAGCTTGTCTAATGTGTCCATTAGATTCGGACTGTATAAGATCTGTCTGTTTGTTTGTCATGGCAAGTGCGAGCGCGCACAGAGTATGTTAGTATCAGTTGTAGAATTGGTGTATGTGTCGGAATCAGTGGTGGTGGAGGGTGAAGGAGGGGCAAGGGTGCAGTAATAAATGAAGGAATGTCACTGTGTTATTGCGTGTGCTGTCAGAGAGAGGGGCCCAGCGAGAGGAAATAAAGTAAAAATGGGGCTAAGGAGAGGTGCACCAGGCAGCTGCTCTGCCCCAGGGCTCTCCCCAGGAATGTAACCCAGCGCAGGGAACAGCTGCTGGGCCAGAAGGGCAGGGCTGGCACCAGAGGGTACACATACTGTACACTCTTGTGCACACTCCCACATTCATGGATATATACACAGACTTAACTTATACCCTTTGCTTTTTGTCATGTCTGCTTTGGGACTGTTGTAGCCTTCCTGAGTAAACGGAGGCAGAGAATATATGGAAAAAGGAAGATGTGAAATTTTGGTGAAAGAGGAACTACAAAGCCCTTCTGAGACCAAGTAAACTCATGTTTATTGAGGAGGTTGCAGAGGTAATGCAAGGATTTAAATGTGGCTGTTGTAAACGGATCATTGCTCAGCCTCCATCCTACATGAACAGGTGGAGAGCAGCGCGGGCAGCATTTCTGGCACACACAAAACAAAAACTCCTTTTAAGAGTGTGCACACACACTCACACAATACAAAGGTAGATCCATTGTGGCTCCTTTCAAGAATACTACCTCAAAATGAATGCCTGTACAAGCGCTGTAGAAAGGCCCAAGGCTTAAGCTGTTGAAATCGAATCAGTCACCAAAAATCCCACGCTTGGTCACTGTACTCTCCAAAGGGACTAGTTTATTATCCTGAGTGTGTGAAGATTGAAATACCTGCGAAAAAAAAAACTCAGCCAAGGGAAACTGTTGGGCTTTAAAGTAGTGACAGTGCTTTAAAAGATTCTTCATCTGGATTTTTTTTTTAATCGCTCCTCTGTCTCTTTTATCATCCTCTCTCTGTCTCCTCCACAAGAGTGTATCCACGTGCACTGCGTGTGTCCCCCCCCTCCGCACACACACACACACACACACACACACACACACACACACACACACACACACACACACGGACACACATGTGCACACTCCTAGCAGATGATGAAGGATGATGGCTGAGGCAGGGACAGAGCCAGTCTCTGATCTCTCCTGTAACCGCGGCAACAGAGCTCCTATTGATCCTCTGGGAGAAAGGCCAGGCATTAGCTTTCACACACATGCACACATACAATAAAAATACACCTACACACACACATACACACACAACAATCACATGCACATTATCAAAGATTTAAATATAACTTTTAAACATGAACTTTATATTGAGTCGGTTTCTTTTCTAAAACAAAGTTCACGTCTTCTAATCCTCCGATTCTGGATGAATCTATTTATTGTCAGAGGAGCAGCTTCCAGCTTTGTCTCTCAGCTTGTCAGATGAGCCGTTTGTCTTTTGTCACTGGCATTGAGGCAAACCTGTTCACACTGTTGTGTGAGTGCATTGGTCAGAAACATAAAAATAAATTGTCTTCCAGAATTGCAACTTTTTTTTAGAAAAAGAACTAGTAAATAAAAGTACTATGTTATAAATCTGTAGCATCAACACTATTCAGCTTTTTTAGAATGGTTTTGATAGTAGTATGCACTGTGTGTTTAAGAGTTCATCTTGTCTGTACCGAGGGTACACATAAGCTGGTAAAGCAATTATGTGATCAGCTCCATCAGCTTTGAATGAACACCACAAACTCCAAAATGGGTACATAACCGGTAAATAACAGAGGCCATTTCAAGGCAGATATGGGCAAGTGCAATTTTTTAAATGTATAGCTTTAGTTTGAAGTGAGAAATTGTATGATTTTTATCTCTTCTCTCTCTCATGATATGTTTTTTGGCTTTTTCCCTGTCCTTTATTGTATTGTGTTTTATTTCTTAGGTTACAATTAAATAGGTTTGCAAAGTGAAAAATGCCCAAAGCCCACCCCAAAGGGAAAGCACTGCTCCTGAACTGCCTGAAAACAGCCCAATTGTAGCCCAGCCTTTACTAACGTAACTTATTTGCGTCACTTTGTAACACGGATCATAATGGTTGTCTAACGGCTAGTCAGGCACGCCCTCAAAATCACCGATGGAGAAACACACCTAGCTGCAGCACACAGTGACAAGATGTCCACCTGCTGCCTCCCTTTACCCCCGCCCTCCCTACCAAACGTTAATCTCAATGGAGATACATTTATTATCATAATGTAGAGACAGTGCACAGTAAAAATGTTACCTATAAAAGAATCAAAAATTTAGAAATTAATAACTCACCACTCTGAACCTCTTACTTCAGTCTATTTTGTGAAGCTTGGTCAGGAACATGTACAGCTGAACCGAAGCCCTTGTTACCGGCTTGCCCTACTCTGCTTCTGATTGGCTAGTAGTCTTTCACTAGGTACTGCGCACGCGCAGCTTCAAACAAAGATCAAACTGAAGTGAGATGCTTCACTCAGTAGCTAAAACGGAGCGGTTGTGAAATGAGGTGCTGCAGCAATGCGCAGTATGATAAAAATATGGTGTTGTTTGTAAATGAAACAATGTAAACATATTCTGGTACAACCGCTAAATAAAATAATGAACCTGAAAATTAGCCAATTAATTAGCCAAATAATATGACAACTTTAATATTTGATTTTCTTGGTTCTGTGTTGGCCCATTTTGATGGTTTTGTACTTGTCATTTTAATTTTTTTTGCCAAAAGTCAAATGTATTAATATTTGTGTTTCTGATTCTATTAACTGTTGTATTACTTTTTCCTCTTTTCTTGCTTCCAGGTCCGACATCGCTGGTGTGAGCTGGTGGTCAAACATGCGTACACTCAGGCTTACGGAGACGTGGAAAACTTTCTGGTTCATGACCAAGTAAATACACACAGCTGTTTAACATTTGTCCTGTACGATGCAATGAAAGGTTCAAAAGCTTTGAAAATACTGATTCAACCTGAAAATAAAATTAAATAAGATTATGTATGTTGGTTCCAGGCGATGGGTGTATATCTGTATGGGGAGCTGATGGTCCAGGAGGACCCTGAGCAGCAGGCTCTGGCCAGTCGCTGCCTCTCATTGGTCCAGGAAGAAATGGACCAATCGGCACGCAGAGTGGTGGAGGAGATGGTCCTATGACACTGGAGGTGAAGTCTCATTCTCAGTTTTCCATTCACTTGAGTGTCTACCATGCTGTGTGTCATGCCATTTTGTGTCCATGAAAATATTCTTACAGTTAAACTGAGATTCAAAATGGACCAAAAGAAAACTTGAATTTTCCCTTTCAATTTTCTTCTTTTTCACTTTTATTTCATTCATCATCATTTCACCCGGGCAGAAATTACATCAACAGGTACGTTTGTGTGGGTTTATAAATTAGAATCTGCAGCAGTCTGCTCAAGGTTTTCAGTTCCCCTTCGAGGGGAACTCGAACTGCGTCGGTGACGACACTATGGGAACGCCTTTAGGCGTGGCAGGGCTGAATGCGAATGAAAACTACTCCAATCCTATTGGCTTAGTGAGAACGGTAGCATGTGACGGCGTAACCGTAGGCGTATATAAGCACGCCGGCACATAGGCACAATAGCTTTTTTCTATTCAGCAGGCACTTGGCTAATGTTGTTAGTGAAAAGCTCCCGCATCCAAGAGAGAAGAATGGCTACTAAATACCCACCTGGAAGTTGCAGTACGTCCTCTGAGTTGAACCAGTTCCGCAGATGTGTGCCTCCCTGCCCACGGTTTCTCACGGTAGGAGATTCCCATGAACTGTGTGTTGCTTGTCTGGGCCTGCCGCACACCACAGCAGCTCTCGAGGGTGCTGGCTGTGGCCATTGCGAGGCCCTGCCGATGCGGGTACTGAGGTCCCGCATGGCACTCTTCTCAGAGGACGGCAGGATACGCTCTCCCCGTGGCTCAGGCCCTGCGGTTGCTGAGGCAGACCGACAGCTTCGGTCATGGGGATCGCAGCAGGACCTGCTGGAGGATCTTGAGACGGCTGAAGCCCTTTCTCTGCCTTCATCTGCGGACTCCGACTCTCCTCGTCCCCGCTCAAGAGCCCGGTTTTCGGTTTCTTCCACCCGGGGACGCTCACCGGCAAGACATGTACGCTCTGGCTCTGAGGAGCTAGACGTGCTAACCGCCCTCGAGGAGGAGGAGGACTTCCAGATGTCGGGGTGGCGTCATCAGAGGAGTGCCGCGCCTGATTGTGATGAGCTTAGCCTGGATTGGCCATCAGCCGTACAGAAGCCCGACGCCAGCAGCAGATTGGATGATCGCTTCCTCAGGAGCCATTCAGCGCCACCACGCCGGCCCTTACCATTCTTTCCGGACTTGGGACAAGCCCTTTCCGGCCCGGCTGTCTACTCCCCAGCTGCTGGAGTACAGCAACGTGGCGGGGATTAAGGGCCGAGGCTACGGTAGTATGCCGCGAGTGGAGGAAGATCTGGCAAGCTATCTCTCCCCTCGGCTGGCCTCATCTCTTCACCAACCAGCGCTACCAACTAGACCGTGCCGTGTGACGTCGGCACTAGTCGGTAAGGCGTTTATGGCAGCAGGACAGGCCGGTGCGAGTCTGCACACCATGGGGATTTTGCAGGCGTACCAGGCAGACCTGCTCCAGGAAATGGCTCAAAGGGGGGCTCCTACGGAGGAAGAGATGATGGAGCTATGCAGAGCCACGGACCTGTCACTCAGGGTCACGAAAGAGACAGCTCACGCGGTGGGCAGGTCCATGTCTGCCCTGGTGGCCACTGAGAGGCACCTCTGGCTTAACCTGTCAGATATCAGGGAGAAGGACCGCAGGTTCCTCCTCGATGCACCGATCTCCACCACTGGGCTGTTCGGAGACGCTGTGAACTCTGTGGTGGATAGGTTCCGGCATGTGAAGACTCAGGATGAGGCTTTCAGATGGTACTTCCCCCGCCGGGCTGGGCCCCGCTCGGGTAGATCAACAAGTGCATCTCAGCCGTCTACCAGCACCCACCGCCAGGACCAGAAACAAAGTGTGGCTTCTCGTGCTCCCCCTAGAACAGCCTGGGACACGAGACGACGCGCCCGCGCTCCCCCCCCCCGACAGACAGGATTTGAGAACCATCATCCAGTCGCGGAGGAGCCAGACGAAGAGGCCCTGACTCGGTGTTCCAGCCCCGGAGGCCGACTGAGGTCCCCTCCAGAGTGGCTAATAGTGCAGTTTTCCCGCCGCTGAGGCGCTCGGGACGCGCTAACCACCACCGAACCTCCGCCATTCTGCCGACCGCAAGGGGCGGCAGTCGGCCAGAGGTTCGGCTCCCAAACTGCAGGTTATCGGGGGTCTTTTCCTGTCAGCTTGCTTCAGGAGACCGTCTGAGACCAGCACGAGGCACCGGCCACCAACCCCGAGGGGTTGGTCCCGCTGGCGGAGTTCGCAGAGACCTGGCGGAACATGTCAGAAGTATCTCCCTGGGTCCTGCGCACCGTCATCGAGGGGTACAGACTGCAGTTCCGGGTCCGTCTCCCCAGCTTCAAGGGGGTGGTTCCGACCAAGGTACGACCGGAGCAGCGCCCGGTGCTGGGACAGGAAGTACGCACGCTGCTGGAAGAAGGGGCGGTGGAGGTCGTTCCCCCGCTGGAAAGCGAGTCGGGTTTTTATAGCCGGTACTTCATCGTCCCCAAAAAGGACGGAGGCCTGCGTCCGATCCTGGATCTGCGGGTTCTGAACCGGTCTCTGAGGAGATGCTCACCATCCCCGCCATCGTGAGTCACATCCGATCCGAGGACTGGTTTGTCACCATAGATCTCAAGGATGTGTATCCCATATTCCATATCCCCATTCGTCCATCCCACAGGAAGTTTCTGCGGTTTGCCTTCGGGGGCGTGGCATACCAGTATCGGGTCCTTCCCTTCGGCCTAGCTCTCTCTCGTCGCACCTTCACCAAGTGCATGGATGCAGCACTGACCCCTCTCAGGCTCCAGGGCATCCGAGTACTCAACTACATCGACGACTGGCTAATCCTGGCGCAGTCTCGAGAGTTAGAGGTTCGACATCGAGATGTCGTTCTTGCTCATCTTCAACGTTTAGGGCTGAGGCTCAACGTGAAGAAAAGTGTGTTGGTGCCCACCCAAAGAACTATGTTCGTAGGGGTGGTATGGGAATCAGGAACGATGCAGGCACAGCTGTCTCCAGCACGTATCCAGTCCATTTTGACCACAGTAAAGAGAGTGAAGTTGGGCCACGCCATCACAAGGAAACACTTCCAGAGGATACCGGGCCTCATGGCAGCAGCTTCCAGCGTAATACCTTCTGGTCTACTGCACATGAGGGCCCTGCAGTGGTGGCTGAAGACCAAGGGATTCTCCCCGAGGGGAAATTCGTTCCGCCTGATACGGGTCACGCACAGATGTCTTCGTGCTCTATCAGAGTGGAAAAAGCCTTGGTTCCTGTCCCAGGGACCCAAGTTAGGGGCATCTTGTCGCCTTGTAGTCGTTTCGACAGACGCTTCCCTCACTGGGTGGGGCGCGGTCATGGGAGACCGCTCGGCACAGGGGGTCTGGCAGGAGCATCATTCGTCATGGCACATCAATTGCCTCGAGATGCTGGCGGTGTTCCGGGCTCTGAGGAGCTTCCTGCCCGAACTCCAGGGTCTCCACGTTCTGGTCAGGTCCGACAATACGGCAGTGGTGGCCTATCTGAATCACCAGGGGGTCTGCGCTCGCACCCTCTTTGCAGACTGGCGCACCAGATCCTCCTGTGGTCCCGGCAGAGGCTACTGTCCATAAGAGCGATGTTCATCCCGGGACTTCAGAATTAGGGAGCAGACTTGCTGTTGAGACAGGGGCTGAGGCCCGGGGAATGGAGACTCCACCCCGAGGTGGTGGAGTCATTGTGCGGAAGGTTCGGGCCCATAGACGTGGATCTGTTTGCGTCTCAAGAGACTACGCACTGTCCCCTATGGTTTTCCCTGACACCCCCGGCCCCGCTAGGGCTGGACGCCATGGTGCACTCGTGGCCGAGGCTACGTCTGTACGCTTTTCCCCCAGTCACTTTGCTCCCGGGGATCCTGGAGAGGGTCCGTCAGGACGGTGTTCGGCTACTTCTAGTAGCGCCGTTCTGGCCAACCCGGGTGTGGTTCTCAGACCTGCTGGATCTCCTGGAAGGTCCGCCATGGCAGGTCCCTCTGAGGAGAGACCTGCTGTCCCGGGAAGGGGGCCGGGTTCTTCACCCTTGCCCCGCCCTGTGGCGGCTGTGGGTCTGGCCCTTGAGGGGGCGCAGTACCTAGAGGCGGGCCTAACGACAGGAGCAGTCGAGACACTCCAGGGCCCCATCCACACGGAGGATGTACGGCATCAAATGGAATGTTTTCTCCACTTGGTGCAGAGAACGCATGCTGGACCCAGTTACCTGCCCGGTGGTTCAGGAGTTTTTGCAGGATCGCATCTCTGTAGGCCTTTCCCCATCCACCCTCAAGGTGTATGTGGCAGCTATATCAGCTTTCCACACCCTTTGTAGGGATGGCTCCCATTGGTCGTATGATTCCTCCGTGGGACCCGGAGGATGAGACCTGCAACTCGCCCCAGAATTCCCACCTGGGACGTGGCAGTGGTGCTCGAAGCTCTGGCTGAGGCCCCCTTCGAGCCCCTTGAGTCGCCGAGGCCAAGTACCTGACCCTGAAGATGGCTTTTCTCCTCGCTATCACTTCTCTGAGGGTGGGGGACCTCCAGGCTTTGTCAATTGCTCCACAGTGCCTGGAGTTTGCCCCAGGGAATAGGAGGGCCATCCTGCACACCTTTCCAGGATACATTCCTAAGGTGCAGTCCAACGTAATGGGTCCCGTGGTACTGCAGGCATTCCATCCTCCACCTCATGTGACGGCAGAAGATGAGAGACTTCATTTGCTCTGCCCTGTCAGAGCACTGAGTACATATACTCAGAGGTCCTCTCAATGGAGGAAGGCGGACCAGTTGCTGGTATGTTTCGGGGCCCCCAAGGCTGGGCTCCCCGCTTCCAAACATACGATCAGCAATTGGATTGTTCAGACTATCTCCCTGGCTTATCAGGTGCGCAATTTGCCTTCACCTATGGCTGTAAGGGCTCACTCCACGAGAGGCATGGCAGCCTCCACGGCTCTCCTCTCTGGAGCATCTCTTCAGGAGGTCTGTGATGCAGCTGGCTGGGCCACTCCTCACACCTTCATTCCTTTCTATAGTCTGGACCTTTCCTCCGCACCCGGCACCCGAGCGCTCTCCCTCTAGTCGTGCCCACAGGTTGCCTGCACGCTAGGGCAGGCGGGGGGTTTTCGGCGTGGCATAGTGGGTATCTCGTTCCCATAGTGTCGTCACCGACGCAGTTCGAGTTCCCCTCAAAGGGGAACGTCTCGGGTTATGTAGGTAACCCTTGTTCCCCAAGAAAGGGGAACGAGACACTGCGTCGGTTCACCGCACCTCTCCCCTGCCTGGAGTGCCTTGCATCATAGTAAAGAGCTATTGTGCCTATGTGCATGCGTGCTTATATACGCCTACGGTTAGGCCATCACATGCTACCGTTCTCACTAAGCCAATAGGATTGGAGTAGTTTTCATTCGCATTCAGCCCTGCCATGCCTAAAGGCGTTCCCATAGTGTCGTCACCGACGCAGTGTCTCGTTCCCCTTTCTCGGGGAACAAGGGTTACCTACGTAACCCGAGACGTTCCTTCGTATTCACAGTTCAGTTTGAAATGAAATGCCTTTTCTTTGGCTGGTGAGCCAACTGAACTATCTGTGGAGAAAAGAACCGATAACAAATGGGTATGACAATGCTCAGACGGGCTTACAGCAGAATTTCTCTAATATTCTTTATCATGTTCTCATGTGACATTGAGATAACAGGCTAATTATTGTTATTCTTCTTTTGTTTTTTCAATATTTCTACACAATAAAGACAATATTTCTCCAGCTCATATTTTGACCTTTTAGTCTGAAATGGTGACCGTAAAAGAAAGCTTTGTGTTGGATTGATCCTGGTTCCCCCTGCACCAGCGGACAGTCTACACTTGAGTCACTTAGCTACCTATTCTTCACATTCCCCTCTGAGTCCATTGAGTGTGTGAGCATGAGTGTGTGTGTGCGCATGTGTGCGTTTGTAGACTCAGAATGGGGCCTTTTCCGTGGTTTCACAGCAGCGCCATCAGGATGTGTTTGTCAGAGAAGGAATTTGGGAATGTGTTCCTCAAACAAACGAGAGGGAAGGGAGAAAAAGAGAGAGAACGGGTCAGCGAACGCTTTCTGAGGGGCTCAAGGCGGTTTCTACTCGATGTGAGGTGATTTTTATACTGTTGACCCTGAAATTCCTTGGGTGTGTGTATGCAAAAGCACAGCTATCCACCACTGAGCTTCTTGACAGTTCCCGAACAGTGAGGGGTTTATTGGCGTCACATTAAATGAAGGGAAGAGAGAAATTTACAGTTTAGACAGATAGACAAAAAGAAAAGGGAGGAAGAAAAAGAGCAGAAGGGAGGACTGAAGTGAAGACAGGTCTCTTTGAAGCTGTTGATCTTTTCACAACAGCCCTGCCATTACTGGCATTAACCTTTGAATAATGACAACAGGCAATTAAACAGATCTTGGCTCGACAATTCAACTCTAGTGACCCAACTATTCTTCAAAGCTATTAAACAATACAGTAGTACCATGGATCGGGTGCTATAGTATTGTGAAAAAGGGGGCATTTTGGGGGCCAAGACAAAAAAACGTACTTTGTAGTTATTTGTTAAGGGTTTGACACTCAAAAATGTATTTCCTGTTAATCGGCTTTATTCGGCCTGTGTGGCTCTGTTCAATTTTATTGCAATGTCAAAAGGGACAACCGACCAACAATCCAAAACCTAAACATATGACATTTATATTGATGCAAAGCAGAGAAAAACAGCAACTGCTATTTTGGGATTTTTGCCTGAAAAATTACTTAATTAACAATTTTAATTATGAAAGCTTATTGTGAAGACAAACTACTTTAACATAACCAGATAGTGTTTGCTTCAGACTCAATGTTACAAACAGCTGGTGCAGATTTCCCATTACCTGCCTTTTCATTCAAAAACATCTTCTAAAATTAGCCAGCTGTGTTATAATCCAGCTAGCCCCCATTTCAGCGAGCATAAGGTCAAACATGACTAAGGTCTGTGACCTTAGTCAACACGGGCTGCGTCAAGACGTGCTGCTAAATACTTGTCCCCGTCAACCTGAGTGACTTACAGCACTAAATCCTTTTTTAGGCCGTGACCAAGCCACTACAAGACAGGCTTTTATCTTCAGACACAAACACACACACACAGACACAGACACACAGACAGCTTTATGCATTTGCACAGGATGTGAAAGGCTTTCTAGACAAGTGCTCGGCATCTGGCTCTGTCCTGATAAATCTCTCTGACAGACACCCTCACACACATACAGCACACATATGTAGCGTTTATCTGTCTGTGCCCGCACATCTTTTGTCATCATCCTTCACTTCCTCGCCACATCTCCCAGTGGAGCCTCACTACAAGTACAGGAGGGATAAAATGAAATGGGGGGGAAATGAATAGAAGAAGAAAAGAAGCAGTTAGAGATTAATGTTAAACTTTTGCTATTGCTTCCCATTGGACTGCACCAAACAAGACACTCTGTAAACATCAATGGATCATGCTGGTCAACTGAGCTCAGGTCCAGATCTCTCTCCAATTAAAATGATGGATGCACCAACCTCCTCACTGCTTTTTTGTACTACACTGTGGGGAGATGGACTCATGTTTTACTGCTCAGTTTGTGTTCCCCCATTGTCTTTTCTTAAGTAGAACAGCCCACCCTGTACCCTTTTACACCCTCTCAAACACACACACACACACACAGACCACATTTCAGTGGGATTAGGCTGAGGCGGGCAGAGAGGGGTTTAAGTGAAAACAACATGTCTGTCAAGGCACACTCTCTGCTCTGCGTTTTTAAACCTAAAAAGCACAACCCTTTAAAGGAGAAGGGTGGTCTCTCCCCCTTTTTTTCTTGTTCCCCTCCCCGCTCACTCCCTCGTTCTTTTCTTCCCCCGGTACATGCCTCTGGAATCCCTCTTGATCCGCTTAATGAGGGGCATATCGCCGGGTTAGCAGAGCGTGGTGAATGGGAGAGAGGAGGAGAGGGGTAACCAAGGAAATAGTGTGTAAGAGAGAGGGGGAGCAAGGATCTACAGGTCTAGTCTTTCATGACTGCGCTCTGACGGCCGGCGTGAGGGAGAACAAAGAAAGTTAGTTGTTTTGTTTTTTTTAATTTCTGGGTGCTGCAGGTTAGCGCTGGACAGGAGCTGGACTTGAGGATGTAGTTGGGAGGGAGGGAAGGAGGGAGGAGTAAAAATAAGGGGCAGAGAGAAGATCTTGTTCTTTCATGTCTGGGCTGTGAGGGTTCCTGGCGTGCTGATTTGTGATTTATGATAAAATCACATTGCCAGGGATTACCACACAGCCCTGACCCAGCCGGCTGCCATGGCAACCACAGCCCCTCCTATACACGCACACACACATTACACACTCCCTCTCTCTCATTAGTCCCCAAGAAACTTAAAACTAAAGACATGATTATCTAAGAGTGTGTGTGATTGTGTTTGAGGAGTTGATGATTTGGAAGTGCGGAGAAGGAAAACGAGCCTGATGAGGGAGCCATAGGGTCTAGAGATGTGGGGTGTTTGGTGGGCTCTTGTAAGAGCGTCTGTGTGTGTGCGTGTGTGTGTGTGTGTGTACACGCCAGTCCGCCAGACAGGTTTTGTATCCTCTCTCCAGCCAGGCACAGAGCTTAGCTGATTGGTGAACAGTGATTGATTTCCTCTTTGTTCACAGTGGCTAAGTTCTGCACCTGAGGAGAGCATGACCCAGACAAGCAGACAAAAGGAGGACAATGAACGGGTGTGAAAAAAAAGAGAGAAAGGAAGTGTTCTTTTAAGTTTTCACTGGTTGTGTGTGTCTGTCCTCGACATTTTTCTCGCGCCTCACTTGACTGTCCTGCCTTCCCTTTTGCCTTTCTTTTCTTTCGTTTATCTCATTTCAATCCTCTCCTCCCGCTCTCCTTATCCTGTGTTTTCCTCCGAAACGGTCTGAATACCTCTCCTCGTGCCCAGCCTCACTTGCATGTCTGTAAAACTTTCCACTGGGAACCTCTCACTCAGTAGAATTAAAACACACGCCTCCTCGCACATTCAAAAACACTGTGCAACATTACTAATGAGCGCTGCTCTACTCCCTCATTCTTTTTCTGTTGTTCTTTCTCATCTTTCATCTTCCTTCCTTGCTCTCTACTTTCACCCCTGTGCTCCTGTCCCCTTTTTAATAACGTAGCATAAAAGAGAATCCTGCAGATGATGCCGGTTTGCACGCTCTGTAGTTCGAGCGAAGGTGAGAGCCAAGTACTTTAGGAGAGAGACTGTACTTCCAGTACTAATGAGGCCTGGGGAGACCCGGACGCTGCTTAATGCTGCTGACAGATATTTCATCAATCCGGGAGCAATGGCCACCATCATCACCCTCATCATCATCATCATCATCATCACAGTCATCCTTCATCTCCACTATTCTCTCTTTCTTACCGCAGACACTCGGTGTATCCCAAAGTTGTACTAATTCTATACAGTATGTGCTAAATACCTATAGTCATAGTATATTACTTAAACAGTATACAAAAAAAATCAACGTACTTCACAAATGTATACTGAAAGGAAATGATTAAATATGTGCAGCACTGGACATCTATCGATACTTAATACTTAAGTTTTTGTTTTTACCAGCACCCGCAATTAATTTAAATTTCTTTCTAGCTGCGTGCAGCTCCATTTCCTTAGTGCACTGCATTGTGGGAGAATAGTGTCTAATGAGAGCACACTCAAAAATAAACGTGTTTAGTATGCGTACCGTGTGGTTTGAATATACTTCATATTGTTACTTTTCCAGTGTGAAACACACAACATACTAAACACCTGCTTAAAATTACAGAAGCTTGTAGTATGGATTTAGGACTTGCAACCTTGGTTAGTGAACATTTTAAGTTAGATGAGAAGATGGATAGTACTCTCATATGTGTATGTTCACTAAGTCGTATAGCCTGACTGATACTGTGGTTTTGAGGCCAATACTGATTTTGATATTTGGGAGTTGAAAAACTCCAAAAATGATATATTGTTTTTTAGTAACAATATTGATACGGATCGCTTAATTCATTTTTATTTTCTTGTTTTATTGTGATCAAAATACATAGCAAGCAGGACATATTACAGTTTCAACTTTCAGTTCTCGTTTGCTAGACAAACTATATAACTGCAGCACTGTCTTAACATCACCTCAAACCCAATTTGGCATTAACGTAATGCAATTTCCTGTTACTTATCGGGCAACATATACACCAATATCAATATATTTGTTATAATATCATCTGATTATATTGGCCTGGATGATTTATTGATCTACAGTAGCTCTACTTAGTGCCAGCAGTCAGTAGCTAGCTTGGCTCTGTCCATAGGTAACAAAATCTTGCTACCAGCTTAAATTAATTAACTAACACTCCATATCTACTTTTTTACCTTTACAAAAGTGTAAAAACGAGTTACAGGAGGGTTATGTGCTGGACTATTTATTGGCCGAGTGCAGTAACTTCTTGTTGTCATTCTTCTCATGTGATGCTCAAGATGAAAGCGTGTTGGGAATTTCAAACTATTCCTTTAACTGAACGTTCTAGTTGAGGCAGGGTATCTCGTTAAAATAGTTTAACAGGGCCTGCAGCAAACCTGTGTTCAAAAATCACCCTTTAAGTGCTTTACGGGCTTCAGGTTGTAGACTTCACATCACTTTGGCAGAGAAAAGTGCCGTCCCTGCATCCCTGGCTGATATGTATTGATTTCTGATCTAATCTCAGCTTGAGGAAGCCAAGATGCAGAGATCCATAAAGGAGATAGATTCTTACAGAACACTTTCACACTATGAAGGAAAAGATGTCATAAGATGGAAATCTTGCAGCGATTTTAGAGCTTTCCATCTTTTAGGGACGTCAGTTTCACTTTAATGGGACAATTTAGTATTTCTACCGTGGATTTACTGGATTGGCAAGTTTCTATTGTTTTGTCTCAGATAATAGAAACAAAGGGCTGTGATCCTGCTAAACACCCACTGATAATAAGAACAGCAGGAATTGTCAACTGGGTTACGCCACGCGCTTTGTTTCTAGCATTACAAAGTGTACAGAGAGAGGGTTCCCAAATCAGTCAAGATGAGCTGTAAACACGAAAAAACAAAGGACAGACCTTTTCAGCAATGTGAGGTTTATCATGCAAGTTTCTATTCACTGTGCACCGTCTGCCAACACAATGATCAATAAATCTCAGTCTGTCTCACATATCCCAAGAAAAATAGATTTGTCTTGGAACAGTTATACAAGCTCCATTTGCATCGTCCTAACAACCAGAAAAAGCTCCTGCTCAGTGCACTCATCAGCTAACACCCAAGCTGTCAATAACTGCAGCTGGACTACATGCAATGAATAACTCGTGTGGCTTTAAAGTTTAAAATACTGACCCACAGCAACTTACTGTATAACCTTTGCTATAATACCAGCTACTTGCCAAGCTAATGCCAAGCTATACCATTCTGGGGCCGATCGCTCCCTAATCAACAGTGACAGATGGCTGAAAATGTATTTCAGTACTGGTCAGTCTTTTTTTGGCAATCAGATTGTGAGCCGTGAGGAGGTATTATAGCGCTCTATATTCACGACGACAAAATGGCGACTAAACGAGGACAGATGTGTGAATTAGAAATGAGGGCCATGTGGAGCCTGCCATTTTTAGACCTATATTTAGGGCCTGTTAAAAGAGTAATGACCATCAAAGGCCTGTAAAAAGAGAGGAATTACCATCAGAGCTCGTATCTAAAAGGTGATTTATTACACTCTAATGGGAGGGAAATGGTGCTCTGCACATCAAAAGGACAAAGCAACATTGTATAAAGACACCAAAAATAAACGTATTCGGCCCACACGACCCACGCCTTCTTCTCTTCATGCAACTAAACTTTGTCTGATTGTTTCTTTTAATGTCGAGTAGGGAGCTGTTTTATTAGACTGTATTTCAAAGTATATGTTGGCAACTTTGTCAATTTTAACGCATCATGCTCCTCACAGAAGGTGGTGGACTGTGTTATTGATGGATTTATAGATTTTTATGATCGGACTCCTAAAATAGTCTCATACCCTTTTTTTACGTCAATGTATTAATGATTTTGGGTAGCTCCCACCACCCAGCAGTGGTCTTACTGACGCTGCGGAGGTGAGGTTTCTACAGTGTCAGCCACACCTTTCACCAACGTCTGACAACCAACAATCTCAACAGTTTAAATGAACATAGTGTGGTTTCTTGTGGGTTTGGCAAAGCGGAACGCTGCCTGACATGCAGCCTGAGTTGGCATTGCTTTTTGCTTCATTACAGACACTGCAACAAAAAAAAAGAAGCGAAAGAATATGTTCTCATAGGCTGCCAGTGCTTCATATGAAAGAGAGAACAGAGATTTGGGCTTGGCTTCCTGTGCCTACTGAGCTGATAATCAGTCCTATGGAACCACTGGCTCAGTTCAGCAGGAACAGGAGTCCAGTCCACTCACCATCGAACCAGAACACACTAGCACTGGTGTCAACAGACACATCCTTCTCTTTAAACAGACTGCATACAAGAGCTGCTGTTCTATTACACAACGGAGTAGTGAGGGATATCCCCCCCAAGATTCGAAGAATCATTATATCCATGGTTGTGCCATACTGCCTGTGCACTGGTGTTCGATGAAGTGCACTACATTTTAAGAAAATACTAGTGAACTTTATTCATTTAAAGCATTTTAGAGAACTTTCAAAGTTCAAGAAATATAATTATTTTAAAAAAACATGTCTATTTTGATGGTTTTGGAAGTTTGTTGTAGAGCCAGGCTGATAAATCAGTTGGGCCGGTATTAACTGTTAAAACTCAATTAATGAATTAGCTAATTGCCAGAAAATTTAGATAACTGATAAATTGTTGTGAGGAATTGATGTTTTTGTCTGTTTAATGTGACTGTAAAAAGAATATCTTTGTTTTTTTATCTGCTGAACTCACAAAACAAGCAATTTAAAGATGTTCCCTTCTAATGGACACTTTTTTACTATTTTCTGACATTTTATAGACTAAAAATTGTTATTGCTGTCATTGCATACCTACATTTTTACATATTGGTATATATCGGCAGATTGTTTGCAGTAAGATGTTGAAATAGTTTGTCCACAAGAGGGAACTGGCAAGTTTATTTTTTAACTCATGAAATCTTTAGTAACCAAATTTAAGAGAGATTGAAGAACTTGATCTATTGTAATCAGATTTTTAAATTCTCAAATACTGGTATCTGCCTCAAAAACCCAGCGTTGTCGGGTTCTGGGTTATTTGTCTGGACTGAGCACATCATTCTGTGTTTGCCTTCACATCAAGTCGATGCCAACAGTTCACCCAGAGGAGATCTAACAAATGTTCTGTAATGCTTCAATCTGTACGTATCTTTCTCTTCCAGGTTGCTGACTACAAGCGGAGATGACAGGAGTCTAGCACGAGGGTCCAGCCCTCATCTCCTCTTCCTCTGTACGAGAGGGAACGCTGCAGAATCGCTCACCAGAAGGCAGTGCTCTTATTCTACAGCCACGGCCAACTGGCAAGGTTTAGAGCGCAGCAGTACTGTTCATTCAAGTCTGAAGAAATAGCTGGTGTGTGTGTTTGTGTGTGAACCAATAACAATACAAACTGTTCCTAGTGGGAAAACAATCTTGTTGACAACATTATTGCTGTGGTAAGAGAAGAATTACATCATTTCACCTGTTTTCAGATAGACAGCTGATGGGAAAAGAGATATTTTTCTAAGAACCCAAGCTGCTGTGTGTAGGTATGTGTGTGTGTGTGTGTGTGTGTGTGTGTGTAGGAGTCCACGTCTGTTTAGTCTAAAGCCATGATCTGGTTCTCTAGAGTTTAGACTGGAAATAGTCTCAGGCAAGTCATGTTTTTCTACATATAAAATGATTTCACTCTGGCCTGTAACAACACTGGAAAATGTACAACCAGGGCATTTCTATATGTGTAAATAATGTTTTTTTATAACTGCTGTGTGAAAAAATAATAATAGTCAACATTTTTACTGTGCAATTTTAAGTGAAAATCATTCATATGTTCTTTTTAAAATAAAATCTCTTCTTAAAATAAATTTATGACTTCTCTTTAAGCTTATTCCCTCACTGAAGGAGCAAAATCGTAGCATCAGTCAACGCCTCATGCCTATTTTACTTATTTTATATGCCACTAGGCACAAATATCACAGATTGTCATTTCATAGACACCTGTAGTACTGAATTAACATTGGCCGTGTGTTCATTAAAAAAAATTAGGTGGAGTGAAATCCAAGTATATTTTTTTGTTTCACAAACCCAGTGAAGAAAATTGGATGCCATATCTCTATATTAGAAAAGGTTCCTGCTCAGCGTAGTGATGTGTGATGCTACACAGTGTTCCTACCACACAGGTGTTTGTTGCATTAGGTGCAATATACTGATTAATAACAACATCTGTCTGCTCTGGTCAAATGATGGGCAAGGGGAGGACACTTTTGCAGACTATCATAACACATACAATTACATACAATTATTTAGCAAAATTCTGTAGCTAAGTCATTAAACAATCAAACCTCATTACTTTTCTTGAATATTGATGGCAGCATGGAACTTCAGTAATTACTCTAATCATTAGCCCACTTTTTACTTTTTAGGGTGGAAAACAAATCCACACACAAATCACAGTACGTGAAGATAAGTACATCATGTGCTAAATTCTAAACAAAATATCAATGATCCTGAATGAAAAATCTTTTGCTTAGACTTCACAAGAAATCTAAATATGCAGTATGTATTTATTTATATTTTTCCAACTTCAGCAGGAGTCATAAATAATGTAAATGTTAGACTCCAGGGATCATTTTAAAACTATGGGATCAAACGCAAAAAGCACAGAGCCAATCTTTATCTTTAAAAATAATGAAGCAACAGAAAATGTTAATAGAGAAAGATGTGACATTTAATTATTTCATAAACTTTTTTTCATAGAAAAATTGAAGCACAAATAGTAATTATACAAAGATAACTGGCTTTTGGTTTTCTTGTCCTGCAAACTTAATGTCTTTCAGTCAGCATCTGTAGCGTGAAGGATTTATATTGTGAGACAATTCTATGAGTGGGAGGACTCCGACATGTTGTACGAGCTGCTGCCTCCTTGCAGTGTGATCTGTCACTGTTAAAGTGTCCTCGTGGGCCTCATAGTCGTGTTATGTGTGTGCGTATAATTGTAGCCGCTCCACACAATCTGTCCTCCCCGTGCTGTTTTTGACACACTCCTGTCATTGTACCGCAGCATATCTACACAAGAGTGTGTCTATTTGTCATTCTGCAAAGGTGCCCCGAAAATACCCTGAGGGGGGAGGGTTTACTCAGCAGAGCTTGATGCTGCATGCATATGTGTTAGTGTGTTTTGAAGTGCCTTGATCCTGAGATGAACTCTGTTAGCGTCGCTTGATGAGCAGCTTCCTTCGTTTAGTCTGAGCTCCAGTGAACTGAGAACACACGCTGCTTCATCAGCCAGAGCGGACCCATCCACCACCTGGACTGACACACACACAAAGACAAAAACATATTGCTTGGGATGGGGCCAAAAGGCTTTACCAGCAAAAGCAAACCTGGTATATGAAAAGGCATTCTTTCAAAAGGAAAAGGGACTCATTATTTGTGACATATTATGATGTAAAATTCAACAGCACTGTAGATAATTCTAGATATGCGCCCATTCAACACCTGTTCAACGTGTGAGTATTTTTATGCATTACAGGTTACATAAATATGGATTTTGCAATTTAAAAACATGATAAGGGTGCTGTACTCTTGTTTTCACTTATTACATACTACCTCTGACGTACATCGCAGATCTAAAACTAAGTGGACCTTATGGAGAATTTTTTTGTCAACTTCTGTTTTCAAGGTCAAGAATAAACTTCTAGTTTCAAGTATTTCTGTATTATTTTGAAGTAGACTGAAATGTACAGTGAGTCATGATATGCATCACTGTCTAACCATAAATATGGAAATGATTTTGAAAAGAAAAAAACAGACTGCTTCCCCACCGTCTGTAAAATCTCTGTTGATCCACTCAGCGATTGTTCAGAGAAAACAGCAAGGTGGACTAAGAGGTTGAGGATCAATAATGGAGACAGGGATGGTTGCTGACTTTGTGGTGACAGGAGAGTGACCAATGACTGCAGGCGGTCAACAGGAACCGGACGAGCAAACACCAAGGAAAGGGAGCATAGGTGATCCCACACTTCTTTGGCACGTACCTGGAAACATCGGGTCACATGATAAATTTAAAGTCAGCTGACAGGTGTTTATTTAAGTATCTTTCCTGCAAATAAAAAAAATCAATAAATTAGCAATTCACAAATGATGAACAAAGAACCCTGTGTGAGTTGAACGTAAGGTCGGAATGGCGGCGACGACAGCGAGTCTCCCAGGGTTATGAGAGGAGGTGGACACACAGGAGACAGGGAGACAAAACTCTGGCCAGCTTGCCAGACACTCACTGGGAAATCAATACTACATCACCCTTTTCACCCGGCTCCCCTCCCTCATCTGTATCGCTCTCTTCGCTACTGTCTCATTCTCTCCCTCTCATATAAGGGTCATCCATAATTTATTCTTTAATGTGTTTTTCTTCTTTGTATTTGTTTTATGGCTTTCAACGACGACGCACCTGCCAAGAGCAAATAACAGACCATTCACATTGTTATGTTGTTGAGTTATGATACTGCACATGCTAAAGACAGACCATCTGAGATTATAGCCTCACTACTTCCTTCTGCAGTCATATCAAACTAACCTCAGGACTTCAAAACAGTGCTGTTCTTTACAATTTAGCTACAGCACAGCATTGTTGCCAATGCAGGAGCAGCAACAAATCTTGGTGAGATAAATTAAATGACCTAGAGTCTGCAGTGATGCTGGTAGCTCTGTGAGGCTGCGCATAGTGACGCTTTAGACTAAATCAGCATGCTAACACACTCAAAATGACAATGCTAACATGTTGATGTTTAGCAGATATAATCTTTACCATGTAAACCATCTTAGTTAGAATTGGGTAACACTTGGTAATTAGTGCTGGCACAAATAACAGCTAGGGCTGATGGGAATGTCAGATTTTGTATTTATCTAGCTCGAGTGATGACGAAAGTCTTTAGGGTTTATCATCTGGGTCTCACGAATTTCATGGAAATTCATCTAGACGTTGTTAATGATATATAGAGATATTTCAGTTTGCACCAAAGTGATGGACTGACACAATGCCATCTCTAGCTAAATGAAAATAATTTCTCTTTTCAGAGAAAACCTTACCAGCTGCAGTGCTCTGTGGTGCCCCCTTTTGGTGGGGTGGTGGTAAAAGGTCAGCAGCCAAAGAAGGGGTCCGCAGTCCTCAGGCCCTGATGTCACCAGCAGCTGGACAGCCACCTGCACCCAGTGGCCACACTGGACCAGCAGGAACCAGGCCTCGAACACTCTGTGAAGCCCCCTGCAGCACAGGAGAGGAGAAACAATGCTCAACACTACAGGAGGGAGCTACTGCAACACTTTGGCCCACTGAGCATCATGGGACAAATGACACTTTCTGTCAAAGCGGTTATCTTTTTTTCCAATTTTGGTTTGTAATGGTCGGTTACAAAAAAGCATTACACTGGAACTTCCCAAGTCTATAAGGCTAGTAGTGCTACAAACAGGTTTAAAAATCTATAAATGATTATTGTTTGGGTGGTCCAACTTAGTTCCTAAATAGCGTGGCACTTAACCCATCCCAACCTCAGTTTTATCAAGGTATGTGTTTGAATATGTATAACTTTCTCCTTTACTAATTCATGCCCCAAACTACTGTTGTAAAACAGTAGTACTGTTATAAAACAGTAGTACTGTTGTAAAACAGTACTTTGGGTCAGTGATAATTCTAATAATTTCTTAATTGTCAGCCCTACAATTTACAAATAATTAAAAATAAAACAATAATTTAAATGAACAAACTGACACGACTCCTGCTTTTTCTTTTATCACCAAGATTTTCATAAAACAATTTGTTTTCCAGTGCACCACACAAACCCTCTAATAACAGCTGTGTGGGGTCATTTACATCATATGAGTTTTATTAATGAGGAACAACTATGAGTGGCTGCCAGTAATATTACAATTACAATTATTCATTTAGCTGACGCTTTTATCCAAAACGACTTACAATTGCTATATAGGTCAGAGGTCACACGCCTCTGGAGCAACTAGGGGTTAAGTGTCTTGCTCAGGGACACAATGGTGGATGGGTCACAGTGGGGGACTGAACTCGGGTCTCCCACGCCTAAGGCATAGTCTTATCCATTGTGCCATCACCACCATTTCTATATTAGTCCTGCCCCCACTGGCAGGAACAATCAATGATTAAAGAGAGACAAAGATAGATACTGAAAGTCATTATTTGTTCCCAGTTGTGACATGACACTGAGGGCCAGCTGTGATTGGCTCTTTCAACTGGTGATATTTCATCACATAAAAATGTTTATGCTTTCATATAACATTAAATAACATCTTAATTTACAAAATCCACATTAAATCAAGACAGGTTCGACGCAGCCTGCCAGAAATGAGTGAGGGATGGCACAACACAGGAAGTAGGATAGCAAACTGAAAAATATGACGAGAGCTTAGATGACTAGTCAAGGTAACAACTGGTACATCTTTCAAGTGAAAATGCCAAATGTGTCCTGGTCCTTTGTCTGTGCATGCCATTTCCCTGTGCTGAAATTAAAAACTGAAAATAAAGGGGAAAATCAGATTCTGATTATACGTACTCCAACTCTCTCCTTGTTTTCTCTTTGGTTGAGCGCATTGTTTGTCTGGTTCCAGCTTCGCAAATGTAAAGATTTTCTATTTCCAAGTAAACAGACTATATTTGTACTTGGGACTTGGTCGTAAAAACCAAGTCATGTCCCCTTGGGCTCTGAAAAACTGTTTCAAAAAGTGAAACTGTATTGACTATTTACAGACAATTCATTAGCAGATTAATCAATAATGAAAATAACTGTTAGTCGCAGCTGTAAAAGAATAAAGGAAGACAGAGAGGAGAGAACATGTGATGGATTTCTATAAAATTTTAAAAAGTATGCAAGATTGTAAGATAGACTGAGACACTGGGCTCTGAGAGCTGCACCAGAGTGAAACACAGCCACACAGCTACAACAATGAGAATATGACTTTAAGTTAAAAGAGTAATAAGGATCACTCTCTCAAATTTCCCTAATACCATCATTAGAGCTCTTCCTCCTCTCCCTTCTTTCCCCTTGGCTCTCAAATACGAACAGCAGCATCCCCTCTGCAGGGGCCTGGCAGCTGCATTTTCACTCACAGCAACACAACACACTACTTTCCCACCGCTGGCTCGCAACCATGTTTTGGGAATTTTGCATGGAGCTCCAGAATGGAGCGGCGGTGGGGATAATGGGCCCCGTTAAAAACCGCAGCTGGAGGGTGTCAAGTCAGCCGTCTCCATCCCTAGGACATCTACTGCCTTCTGCTTTTTATCTGCATCCCCATCCTATTTTTCTCTAAATCCACCCAACCAAGGCTACTCACTCCCTTTTTTTCTCTAATTCATGCTAATATGGTATCTTTTCCTACACTTTCTCCCTGAGTCTCTGGTTCTTCTTCTGCATTCTTCACTTGTTTTCTCCACAGCTTCCCAAACTAATAGCCTCTAATGAGCGCTTGGAGGAGAACGCAGTGCACCAAGACCTCTCTATTGTGATGCAAGGGTATATATCTGACTAACCACCCCCTCAACAGCAGCTAATGGAAATAAGAACACCACACAGGCATTCAGTAGGGTTGTGGAAGCAGACACACATTAACACATTCTCTCTGCGAGCCTCTCTCTCACTCTAACCTGGCGCTACTGCTGCCGTCTCCATCTCCCTCCTCTTCTTCCTCTGTCAGTGTCTGTAATGAGCCGCTGAGCCAGTTCAGATGATGTCTCCAAGCCTCCTGAGGCATCTCTACAATAACAGATTCACATGTACACATATAAGGATTACTTGTAGCACATTATTGTACTTTTTACAATCAATTAGTATACATAAAATTGTAAAGAAATACTTCATTATCAAGGGAAATACAGTACTGTGCATGTATGGTATGAAAAAAATGCTTTAAACTAAGAATACTTGTAATAAATTGTATTTATCAATTAACAAATTACAAAACTGAGTGAAAAGAATAAAATCTAAATCAAATCAATATTTGGTGTGACAATCCTGGGCCTTTATAACAGCATCAAGACTTCTAGGTACACTTGCACATAGTTTTTGAAGGAACTCGGCTGAGTGGCCCAAAAATCTCGTAGAACTACCCACAGCCTCAGATGCTTCTCGCTCTTCCAAGACAGACTCGATGATGTTGAAATCAGGGCTCTGTGGGGGCCATACCATCACTTCCAGGACCCCTTTGTTGTTCTTCAGGCTAAAGATAGTTCTTAATGCATTTCGCTGTATGTTTGGGGTCATTATCATGCTGCAGAATAAATTTGGTCAGTCTCCGTGATGTTATTCCATGATGAATGAGCAGTGCTCTCCAGCCTTCTGGCAAGCAAACTGCCTTCTGCTGAAGCCAAATAGTTCAGATTTTGACTTGTCAGCCCAGAGCACCTGCTGCCATTTTTCTGCACCCCAGTTCCTGTGTTTTTGTGCATAGCTGCATCACTTGGCCTGGTTTCCATGTCAGATGTATGGCTTTTTGGCAGCAAGCCTTCCATGTAGGCCATTTCTGACCAAACTTCTCTAGACAGTGGATGGATACATGGATGTTCCACTGTTTTTTGGCCATCCTGAGCTTGATATCACTGCTGGACATCTTCCGATTACAAAGGGAAGTAAGCACGATTTGTTATTCATCTGCTGCAGTAAGTTTCTTTTGCGTGTCACTTCCCGTAATACCAAGCATGTTGTTTTTAGACAAGAGCAATTATTTTCATTATTGGTTAATTAATTTAACAGCTATTTTCTTGATTAATCAATGGATTTTTTTGGTCAATAAAATGTCAAAATATAAATATAATGCCTATCAGTTTCCCAAGCCCAAAGTATCATAGAAGACTAAGAAAACCAGCAAATATTTACATAGAAGTAGGAACCAGAGAACCTTTGGTATTTTAAAAAAAATCTTGTTTCAGCTTTATTTCACACTTTGGTTTCTTTACGTATTAAACAAATAAGATACAAAGTGTTGATAGGTGGATTTTGTTTGCATGTGAAACAAGTTTAATGGACAACTTTCCAAATATCAGGCACAAGTATTTTCCAAGCAGAATTGGATCATCTACTGTTATTACTTGCAATTACTTTTTCCTGTTTTCCAGATATTATTTTTAACTGCTTAAAAGGGCCAGAGTGGTGTTTGTCACACGTCACATTGTTCTGTCAAAAGGTTTCCTACCTGAAACCACATTTTGCACAAAACCCACCACTTAACTGATTCTTCAGTTGACAAACAAACTTTAACAAATATTTCAGATGCTTCATATCTTGATCTGGGTCTTCCCCCCAGGCTATGTTTTAACAATGTAATGCTAAGTTCTAATTTATTACATTGTCAGAGGAAGCACAAATCATGATAAAACCTTAAATCTTCTATTTTTTACAGTACCGTTTCCATTCACTGATGAAAAATTGCCCTTCACCCCCCACACACACGCGCACACACACACATACACATACAGACATACACAGTAATAATTAACTCAAGAGTTCTGGCGGGGCTCCAGTGTGTCCCTAAATGGCCTCATTCATGTAAATCATTCCTGCCTACAGGCCAGTCTGGGCACATGCTGATAAGCACTGTTCCGCTGTGCCCCTGCACTCACCTACTGCGCACCCCTACAATAGTAAAGATTGCCATGGTTATACATATTCGATTTAAATAATTTAGATTCTTATTAATAAGAATAATAAAAATGTGTGTGTTAGTGTAAGATGATCAATGGTTTCAGTTATTCACAATAAATGTAGCTATAGGGCTGTCGTGATAACCACAAAATTGAAATACCGCACTTTTGGTCAATCCTTCCGTGGAGGATGGCAAGCACCGCAACCAGAGCCCTTTAAAGACAGATCATGGAGCGCACAAATAGTTCCCGGAAATTAGCATCAAATGCTAGCAGTGCAGCGGAGCTGCTTTGGAAAATGTTATTTGGGATGCACGTTTAAAAGTCTTCCAGGTCATGTTTGTAAATGAGAAGTGGTTCTCAAACAGTTTACCTGGATAAATAAAGGTTAAATAAAAATAAAATAAAATAAAAAAAGACGTGAAAAAAAATAGATTTTATATTATTAGCTCAAGAGAATCATGTTAACATGGGCATTAAAGCATGTTAGTGGATTTCCTGTACTAAATTAGAAGATTTACAGACATTAAAGGGGCATTATGTAGTTTCCAGCAGCCACTAGCGGTGCGGTTCTAAGATTGCTTCCAGGCGCATGCTCGTACGCGTGCTCGCTTGAACTCATGAGCGAGCACAACCTGAAACACAACCGCTTTCATAAAAAAATTCCTGAAATAAAAGCGGGAACACCAGCATGCAGGCTGTGGCTTTTCACTCAGACATGTCCAGGCTCTGTTTCTTCAACGTTCCCGTCCCAGAGGCAGATCAACACCGGCGCCGTACCTTTAATTCATAACATGAGTAGCTGCGCGGCGTCAGCCAGCGAGCTAACGTGACTTTCTCTGTGTTTCTCCAGCTTTACTAATGCTCACTTTGTTCTTATTCGACATCTTCTGTAGCTGTTTGGTCTGATGGGCTTCAGCACATAAAACGTTATTGTTGTTTTGTATCCTTAAGTGGAGTCTGTTTTTTGTTGTGAGCCGGTTGTTTTATAGTGTTAGTGGACTGCCTGTCGTTAGCTGCCGTGTTGTCGCTGTAGTACGAGAGAGGCTCAGGAGCGTGCACAGGGCTGAATCCGACCTGGATACTTCACATTAAAAGCAGAATAGTGGCTGATGCAAGCAACGGACAAAACAGGCCTGTGCTTCATTTACAAGTGAATTTTGAGCCCATTAACAATAAGGCAATGAAAATTTGATTAATTTCACTGAAAAATGTATACAGTCCCTTTAACGGTTAGCCAAAAAATGTCAACTAGGTAGGTGATTGTAGCAGAGCACTAACCTCAACAACCGCAATGTTCGTACTTCAGTGCCTGTTAACAAATTAGTACTTCAAAAGTTCTATAACCGTAACAAGCTCTTTAACGATTCAACCGCGATGGCCTGTACGTGACTTGACTTGGCCAAACTTTGTGTTGTTTTACTGCTTATTTTAAAGATTGGCTAACTTGGCATTAGGATATTGCACGGCTAATGTGGCTAGCAGGCTCGGCGATGTTGTAATGCTGAGGGACGGTCGAGAGAAACTGAGCGGTAAGCCTCATTTAAAGCTCACTAACTTGGGTAGTGTGTCGGACGCCTGAAGCTGTTTTTCATGTTGCTTTCTGTGGAAATTTAGTTATAACGTTCCTGCAGCGTAGCGTTAGTGGTTAGTTGCGGACAGCCCATTCTGATCCGCACCGGTGTATGTTGGTGTGTGTGTGGTTTGCTGCGGAATGTAAATTGACTAGATATACAAGCCCTGAAGGTAACGATATAGCTAAGGTTACGCGTGAAAAATACACGGTCAAACTACAAAAATGAGTTTGCTTGGCCATGTTGTTGACTAGCAACCAGCAGCTAGCTTGCTCCGACCATAATGCTGCTGTTAGCGGCTCGCTGTGCAGTGAGGTGAGATCCACACACTCTTACTATGCTATGGCACCAAAGTACTTCATTGATGAAAAAGGACCACATATAAGACCAATAAGACCACATTCCGCGATGTGGAGCCCCAACATATTGCCGCGACAGCCCTAATGTAGCTTCTACAAAACAGGCAACTCATTAAAGTACTGTATCCATTTTATGAGTAGAGACAATTTGGCAATATGTAAGGTAACTTCCGTTACATAATGTCAGCATGTATATCTGACATAAAACACTTAATGCAGTTGTTAACTAACTATAATTGATTAGCAAGACCAAGCCACACAAGGGTCCATTCACTCTGCAGCAGGAAATTTCTGTTGACACACAGTTAAAGAATATCTGAATAGACGTTTTCTCACAATACAGGGTTTTGTGCATTGAGTGAAGAGTGAAATATCCAGAAGCGCACACACACAAATGAGTGTGTATGTGCACACTGACCTGATGGCAGGGTCAAGAGAGGAACCAGCAGACTCTGAGGTGACTGTGGGAACAAGGTCTTCAAAGATACACTCGTCTGAAACAACACAAAGCACACATTTTGCTGAGCTTCATAAATGTAAATCATTCTTACCTTGAACTCATACATCATTGTGCTCTGAAAGCCTGAAAAATGACATTTTGAATGGGAGGCTGTGTAACGGTGATACAGTAGGTGCTAATGTGTAATGTAGCGTGTAATATGTAGCGTTTAGTGCAGTGTGACTACAGCCATTAAACCAGAGTCTGCTGTAAATACACTAACACTGCCATCTACTGGTTTATAGATGTGAAAGGAGTCAAGCTGTATAGCAAGTAAGCACATCACACCTCCATCGCAAGAAATCTGTTTCCTGGACTTTTTTCCATAATGGCTGACATGTAAGTGCCAGATAATTCCCTACAGTCAAAGAGGATGTGTTGAACACTGTTGATGGAGGTCCCCTTTACAACAACCGTCTCGTGTGTATCTGAGAGAATCAGCGGGGACTGAGTTTTTGCAAAAGTTGAAAAGTACATAGTGACACACTGAGTAACAGCTCAGTGTGGTTTCCACACATTGCAGGTGTTTTATTTGTACAAAGTTATTACCTGCAAACTGGTGATTTAAAAGCGATTTGCATTTATTGTCTACGAGGCAGAGGTGTGAACTGCGGTGTGTGTAGCGTGTAAGGAGAGAGCTCCCGGCAGGAGATCAAGTGATAATGATGTGGAGGATTCATCAAATGCTAAGTGAATTTGCCTGTAGAGGTGTGGTAATTGTTCATCACCCTGTGTGTGCGCATCCAAGCCGGAGGCATTAAAGTAACCATCCTTTTATTTCCAGCAAAGATATTGGATAAGAATAATTGGACATCTGTTGTTAACTTTTCAATTTGTTACAGCAGGCAAAATTACCATCTTCTGTGGCACTGAGTACTGAAGAGGAACACAGGTGCTGGTCATATAATTAGAATATCATCAAAAAGTTGATTTATTTCACTAATTCCATTCAAAAAGTGAAACTTTATATTATTATATTCATTCATTACACACAGACTGATATATTTCAAATTCAATATTTTATTTAATTGTGTTGATTAAAACTGACAAACTAATAAAAATTCCAAATTCAGTATTTCTGCAAATTAGAATATTACTTAAGACCAATACAAAAAAAGGATTTTTAGAAATGTTGGCCAACTGAAAAGTATGAACATGAAAAATATGAGCATGTACAGCACTCGATACTTAGTTGGTGCTCCTTTTGCCAGAATTACTGCAGCAATGCGGCGTGGCATGGAGTCGATCAGTCTGTGGCACTGCTAAGGTGTTATGAGAGCCCAGGTTGCTCTGATAGTGGCCTTCAGCTCTTGTGCATTGTTGGGTCTGGTGTATCGCATCTTCCTCTTCACAATACCCCATAGATTTTCTATTGGGTTAAGGTCAGGCGAGTTTGCTGGCCAATTAAGAACAGGGATACCATGGTCCTTAAACCAGGTACTGGTAGCTTTGGCACTGTGTGCAGGTGCCAAGTCCTGTTAGAAAATGAAATCTGCATCTCCATAAAGTTGGTCAGCAGCAGGAAGCATGAAGTGCTCTAAAACTTCCTGGTAGACGGCTGCGTTGACCTTGGACCTCAGAAAACACAGTGGACCAACACCAGCAGATGACATGGCCCCCCCAAACCATCACTGACTGTGGAAACTTTACACTGGACTTTAAGCAACGTGGATTCTGAGCCTCCTCTCTTCCTCCAGACTCTGGGACCTTGATTTCCAAAGGAAATCCAAAATTTACTTTCATCAGAGAACATAACTTTGGACCACTCAGCAGCAGTCCAGTCCATTTTTGTCTTTAGCCCAGGCGAGACGCTTCGGACGCTGTGTCTTGTTCAAGAGTGGCTTGACACAAGGAATGTGACAGCTGAAACTGTCTTGCATATTTAGCCTTGGCTATAAATGTTGTAGTGTGGTGCATGTTGATTGTTCCCACTTGTCCCCATCAAATAAATAAATAAATAAAAATATGTCTGTGTGTGGTGGTTCTTGAAGCACTGACTCCAGCTGCAGTCCACTCTTTGTGAATCTCCCCCACATTTTTGAATGGGTTTTGTTTCACAATCCTCTCCAGGGTGCGGTTATCCCTATTGCTTGTATATTTTTTTCTACCACATCTTTTCCTTCCCTTCACCTGTCTATTAATGTGCCTGGACACAGAGCTCTGTGAACAGCCAGCCTCTTTAGCAATGACCTTTTGTGTCTTGCCCTCCTTGTACAAGGTGTCAGTGGTCGTCTTTTGGACAGCTGTCAAGAGTTCAGTCTTCCCCCATGATTGTGCAGCCTACAGAACTAGACTGAGAGACCTTTTAAAGGCCTTTGCAGGTGTTTTGAGTTAATTAGCTGATTAGAGTGTGGCACCAGGTGTCTTAAATATTGAACCTTTTCACAATATTCTAATTTTCTGAGATACTGATTTTGGGGTTTTCATTAGTTGTCAGTTATTATCATAAAAATTAAAAGGAATTAACACTTGAAATATATCAGTCTGTGTGGAATGAATGTATACATTATACAAGTTTCACTTTTTGAATGGAATTACTGAAATAACTCAACTCTTTGATGATATTCTAATTACATGACCAGCACCTGTATATGTCATTTTCTTTATCACCTAAATCTTCAGTACTACCATAAAAACTGCAGCATATGCTGTTTGTAAGCATACTGGACTTCAATAATTTGGTTTTCATAATAATGTAGGCAAATAAAAACAGACTGGTAAAGAATTGTGACAAGAAAACATGAAATTTTATTTTGCAATATAGCAGTTTTACAGTATACCATGGTGTGAAAATTGATGGTTATCAATTTGCTGTCTTCGGTATTACGGTGTCTGAATTTGACCTATTTGTGCATCTTTTTATTTATCTTATCTTGTCAGGACAGGATATAGTGTGAAAGTGTTAAACCAAAAAAAAACTTCTGTGGCTTTTCTTTGTAACTGATAATAATTCTGTATAACATGAAAGTATGATATTTTCTGAGATGGTGAAAATCCTATGGTGAAAAGCAACTGAATTTTCTTCAATTAAACAAAGATAAAACTGAAGTCATTGTATTTGGTGCCAAGGAAGAACGATTAAAAGTCAATGATCAGCTTCAGTCAGTCAGCCTGCTATCACCTGAAGAATATATCAAAGATTAAATGACTTTTGTCTCAGCAGGACCTGGAAAAACTTGTCCATACATTTATCTTCAGTCGACTCCACTTGCTGCAGCTTGTCACAGAGTTCATTTCAAAATACTGCTGTTGTTTTATAAAGCACTGGATGGTTTAAGGCCAAAATGCATTTGAGCTGGACATTGACATTAACATTTCATATGATCTGAGGCCTCTCAGGTCATCTGGGACAGGTCTGCTTTCTGTTCCCAGGATCAAAATTAAACAAGGAGAAGCAGCGTTCAGTTTTTATGCTCCATTTATCTGGAACAAAGTCCCACAAAACTGCAGGTGTGCTGAAACTGTCAGTTCTTTTACATCTAGACTGAAGACTTCTTTTTACCAATACTTTTTAAATAAATCAAATATAAGGCTGCAGATTAATATTGTACACTACACTGTAAGTTTTATTGTCGTGTTTTAATTTTCTATTTAACTATTTAAAATGTATTTTTCTTTTTTTTTTCTATTTCACACTTTTATTTTATTTTATTTTAATGAACATAGTATTTAGTTGCAGCCCTAAAAGAAACAAATATTAATGTCAGGTTTTCTGATATTTTGTTAAGAAGTCAAGGCCTACCTGATGCTTCAGCAGTGCCAGTTCCCTGAGGAAACGGCAGGTAAAGGTCCGGATAAGATACTTAACAGACTCCTTCCCTTCAGCTTGCTTAAGGATGGACCTGTCAGACACACACACACACATTTATATGTACTGTACCCTTCTGCAGCTCATCCACAATTTCAACTGGTCCAAATATGTTACAACAACCAAAAACACAACACCCATGAGCATCATGTCAACCTCAAAATGACAAAACAGCTCTCACCTGAAGATGTCATTTACAACCAAGAATATGGAGTAGTGCTGAGCACAGGCTTTAGGCTGCAACACAAAAAAAACACAATTTACAAAGTCTGTAAAACCATGCTGCTTTGTAGACACTGAAATCTTACACCTCCAATCCAGAGAGAACAGAAAACTGTTCATAAGTATACAATAAGACCTATCTTCTTCTCTTATAACTACTTCAAGAATACACTATCAACCCCCAAATACTCACCACTGGGTGCCACTGTTGCATCGTCTACGAGCCTCCCTACCATAGGATCCTAACAGTCTATGGTTCCTCTCTGTTCTCACTCTCTCCCCATTAACTACTCAGTTTACTACTCTGTCAGTCCTTTCCTCACACACACACACACACATTTACTCTCTCATCTCTGTCTAATGCACACTCATCATGTGTTTTAGATTTAACACATTCTAAAACGCTCCAGCGCAAACATTTAACAGCTGTACTGTTCATGTCTGCCTCCCTCTCCATGTTTATATATCTTCTAGTGCCTAATTATTCTCCCTCACACCCCCACACACTGTTATATAGGGACTACGCTTCACTATAGGGGGAGCACATGTCCTCTACCTCACAGGCCTAAATCCTGCAGTTTAATACAGAAGTAGAGAGAATAAAATGAGGGTCGGAATAAGTTATGAGCAAGCTTTACATTTATTTGATTTACTCACAGCCAATTCAAAACTTGCCGTTTTTGTCATTAATTACAAATGTAGTAAATAATATATTACAATGACTATAATACACCAACAGGTGCCAATAACCTACCACCGGTTCCATGAAATTGTGCCAGAATAACAGATCAGTATGATCTATGACCAGAAAATACAGTCTCAGTATGGTCGGTAAGGACAAACAGCCTCATCCAGTGTTGATATGGTGTCATTACATTGTTCAAATATACAAACCAAATGTCAACCTTTCATCCTCAGCTTTGACATGTCTGTTTCCTTTTTGTCCTCTCAGGCTAGAAATACAGCATTAATCAAACAAAACAGGGTCTACCTGTAACTGTTTATGTATGTTATGTTTATGTATCAGTGTGATTCTCCATATGTGGGTTGCATGCCAGCGTGCATGCATGCATATGTGCCAACTGTCATGGTTCCCCCCCAGTGAAAACAGATGAACGTCCTCCATACCTTACCACCACTAACACTTCAAGGAGGGTCAATTACAGCACACAACAAACATCCTGTTTTTGGCAGTAAGGCCCAGGAAGTGAGTGTTTATTGTTATTGGGCCTGTGTCTCTCACTGGATCACAGGGGGGTGGGCCAAGCCAAAATGAGGAATGTGGGCCTAATTTCATGTTTCCCATTTTTGATTGCAGTTTAAACAAGTGTGTGAAAGGAGAGAGCGACAAGCCAGTTGGCTCAGACACCTCTCTTTTTTTCTCCCTCTTGCACACATGTATGCCAACAGTCGCATATGTATGTGTATGCCAAGACTCGCATATACAGACACGCGTGTGAAATGCACATCTGATGTCCAAACAACCTGAAGGCTAAGTGAAACTTAAACGTATGTCTCCCACCCTCTTAATGACAGACATGCTATACCAGATGCAATATCATAAACAAAGCATGGCAACTGGAGGCATGTGTGTGTGAGGGTTTGCATGCATACATGTGCGTGTGAACTAGCAAGGTGATAAAAAAAAAGAGGTCATTTAGAGATGGATGAGAGGGTAAACAAAGAGATCCATGACGGGAGAGAGAAGGTAACAGTCAATGATTGCCTCACACACAGACACACACACACAGTTAGTTAAATTGTTTACAGAACTCCTCATTCTAATCTTTCTTAATTAACAGAAAGGCATATATAGTGTAGGTAAGGCATATACATAACCAGTGTGTTCCAATCTATTGTAATTTTTAAGAACAGTTCTAAACTGAAATAGTGCGCATTACTCGCCTCTTAACATACACAGCTCAAGTGGACCATCACTCGGAGAAAACAGGAGTGACACAACTGACAAACTTTACCTAGGTTAACATGAGGCAAAATGGCAGGTAAATTCTTGTTTCCCATCGGAGTTGAGCTGACATTTATGGCCACCAAAGGCAATGCAATCAGTAACCTAGGTAAACAGGATGCCTTTCATAACGTGCACACACAAGGTATTGTATTGCTGGGCACAGACGTTTGGCATAAACAACTTGTAGAAAACATGTCCACACAGATTAATCTACTCCTCTCCACTCTATTTTTTATGTCATGCCTAATCAGCGAATAATTACTCCAGACAAGAGGTAGGTTAAGATTCTGGAAACATTCTTGGATTTCACTGTTTTGTCTGGGTTTTCTTGAATTGTCTAGTTCATGTCACACATTCACATTTTATTTTTTGTCCTTGCAGCAGCGCAAATTTTTCAAACATATTCCAAGTTGTCCTGGTGGTCAAGAGAAAAGAACACAAATCACTGCTGCTCCTTTCTGACCACACTGTAGTAGTAATGAGAACATCAACTAGTCATAACAATCGTTAAATCAAAAATCACTTCTGACTTTTGATCTGGGCATGATCCTAAGTTAAATGAAGTGAGGAGTGGCCAAGGACTCAAGTGACAGAGAGTTCAGTACTTACCCAGCACAGTAAATGCTGTGTAGCACAAGCCAAATGATGTGAGATGCATGCAGAGCTGGCCAAATGATGTGAGATGCATGCAGAGCAAAGCCAAATGGTGCGAGTTAGCCAGGCAAAAACAGTCAATAAAGATCCACCAAAAAAGCTACGGAATGCTTCCAAGAACTATGCATATGAAAACATCACAACGCCATACCTCATAATAAAAATAAGCAGGCCTTACATTCATACTGTTTGGTTTCACAGTTTACAAAGCAGTTCAAAGTCAAAACACTTGGAATGTGCAGTGATTTCTGATGCGAGACTCTAATTCAGGGCAGATGAGTAAAACTATGTACATAACAAAACCATCTAACAGCAGCAATATGTCACCCATTTATCAATAGTCTTAAACGCTGCCAATTCACGCAGCAGTGAAACTGCATAAAATGCCACAGTGCAATGTCACAAGATTCTACACATTTCTTTCCAACTCTTAACTGTGAAGATAAAAAACAAGGCCATCATTACTTATGCAACATTATCATAAGCAGATGTTTGTGGATATTAGTGGATACATTCCATACACTTAATATGTGGTCTTATGATCTGATCACAATTTCAGCGGTTCAAAGACAGTATAGTACAGTTTACCTTGGCCTTTTGGCTTGGCCGTCAAGGACTACTTTCTTCCCAGAATGATGCTGCCAAAGTTGTTTGTAATGAGGTAAAACATACAGGTAATTTATTGCCTAGACCTCAATTGAAAAAAGCTGATTTGAAACAAAACTTTTTTTTCAAGCAAAAATGCCAAACAACCCAGGTTCCAGTTTCTCAAAGGTGAACATTTACTCTTGTTTTCTGTTTTAAATACATGGTAAACTAAATATCTTTGGGTTTTGCCCTGTTGGTTGAACAAATCAGTTCAAAGATGTCACTTTGGGCTCTGAGGAGTTGTGATGGGCACATTTTCACAATTTTCCGACATTTCATAGATTATACCATTAATTGAGAAAATCTGCTGATATATGCAGATAATAAAACCAAATGATAATAAAAAATAAATATTAGTTGCAGCCCTTAACGAGGACAAAACACATATTTTAGGCAAATCCGATCATATCTGTCACAGAAATCCATGACTTTATTATTTTAAAGTAGTGATATCAGTCTTAATAACAAAAAATGACCCACCAGCAGTGACTGTGCCAGTTGCCGCTCTAGCTTCTGTGGTGTTGACCCTGTGTTGGTGAGAACACACTCCAGCAGACTGAGCACTGCTTCTTCCAGGCTGGATAGGTTGTAATACCACAGCGAGACTACTGCCTCCTCCTCCAATGACTTTAAGCATTGGCTAAAAAAACAAACAAAAAAAATTACATTGCATTACAATATCTGAAACATTCCAGCTACAAAATTGATTACGTGTTCGAACACAACTTAACAGAAAAACCTGAAAACATGTTACAGTCTAACAGGAACTCGGCACCTGTGTGTTAGCCTACCTAGAGTAGGCGGAGCTCAGAGTATCCAGGAAGTCTTCATTGAGTGTTCCCCTGACACAAGTCACTGGCTGCTGCAACAGCGCACCAATGAGAGGAGCAGCCTCGGGACAAGTGACCAGGGGCACACAAGCCTCTGATATGGCCAGAATTCTGTCACATGAACATCTGCACAGAGACATACAGACAAAAAAAGCAATGAATCCTTTCATCAATGACCTGCAAAGAGAAGAATTCATACCTCCTGGTGCCCTTAAGATGTGTGTGCTTTACTCCTTTCCAGACAAAAAGGTACTCTGTGTATTTTTTTAATGACTTAAACTGAGTAGGATCCCTACCCCTCCAAAATTATAAACTCATACAAAGCTAATCCCTCTCAATCATCACTTATGACCCACCAGAAGTGTGTGGTGGTGTCTGTATCTGTGAGACCCTGCCCTCTGGATGTATCTTATTATTTTGCTGTGTTCGTGAAGTTTCTGGGTGTCAGTGTTTGGGCACAATGCAGGGTGCTGATCATCATCAATTTATTTTTCTTACAATTTTGAAAAAATATCTAATTGCAATAATTTTGACTGATACTGCAATTATGTTATGATATACGATACTAGGGAGAATGATGCTTTTTTACTCATCATTATAAAATATCATTATAAAAAGTTTTATCAATAAACATTAAAATGAATTACTATGTGATTTTTGTTGGGATCTGTACTGAACAAAGATGTTTTCGTAAGTCTCCAGAATATGATGTGTAGGCCAGGACATGTAAATGTAAATGCTCCATACTTGTATAGCGCCTCTCTAGTGTTTTCGACCACTCAAAACGCTTTTACACTACTTCTGCATTCACCATTCACACACACATTCACTCACTGAGCCTAAGTGCTCAAACAGAAACTAACAATCACACACATTCATACACTGGCGGAACAGCCAATGGACCCCTAATAATGTCATGCTGCACATCTCTGCAGCATGACATTATTAGTGTCACGAGTGGGGCTGGCAGTACCAGTGGAGCTGGGAAACCTATTGTTTTCGCTCGGATTTTTAGGATTATTTTTCCGCCGCTAATTCCACTACTGCAGCCTAGACGGTAAGTGCTATAGACACGAAAGTCATAGGGTAGGTCCAGGTCACTGCAGCGACTGCACACGCAAAAATTCGCACACTTCTACCTCTAGGAGGCACTATAAGCAAGGTCATAGGCCACGCCCTTTTCCACCTGGACTTTTCTCCCCGCCAAATTGCAAAAACGGAAAAATTATTATTTTAATTAACTCCTCTGAAGCCACAAGTCCGATCGACACCAAACTTGGCACGGATAATCTCTGAACCAAGCTGATAAAAGTTTGTAGAGGAAATTTTGATCCGACAAAAAATGTCGCAATTATACTGCCAAATTGTTCAGCATGGTCCCCTTAGTTTAGGCACCGAAGTTCACCCAAATATGTCCATAGGTGGCGCTGTTATTGCAGATTAAAAAGACGGGACAAAAAATCCTACTGACTTACATGCATTTTAGATCTCCATAACCGCAAGTCCAATTGACACCAAATTTGGGTCAATTGTTTCCCATGGGGCCCTGAAGACACCTGAAAAATTTGGTGCACTTCGGCCAAAAGGTGGCGCTATAATCGAAGCCCAAATACCCCATTAATTTCTATGGGACTTTCGACCAAAGGACTTTTTGCCTCATAACTACAGCCCACTACATTGCACATTCATAAACCTTACGTCTACGTGTTTGGGGGATACTGCCAATTCCTATGGTATAAGACACGCCTCTGTGCGATGACGTTTTCATTTCGCTAAATTGCCAAAACTGGAAAACCTATTTTAATTAACTCCTCTGAAGCTGCAAGTCCGATCGACACAAAACTTGGCACGGACCATCTCTGGACCGAGCCGAAGAAAGTTTGTAGAGGGAATTTTGATCCGCCAAAAATGGCCCAATTGCAAGCTAACAAATATTTGCGCAAAGGCTAAAAACTGGATGTCATGTCAGATCTTTACAATGTCTGATCTACACCAAACTTGGGGAACTTATCTGCCATGCCCTCCCGAGGGGCTGTGTGAAATTTGGCGTCATCGGCGTTTAGGTCCCGCTATTACTTGGAAATGAAATAACACTCCCATAGACATACATTCATTTCAGAACTCCGTAACCACAAGCCCCTTTCATTTAGAACTCAGGTCAGTTATTCTCCACAGGCCTCGATGTGGCTCGGGGGCCCGTGATTATTGGACAATTAATCATGGCGGGCCCGGGCCGACTCACCCGCTCTCTGCGGGGCCAGGGGGCGGTTCTAGTTCATTAATTTTAAATTAATTTAAAATTTGACATACATCACCTTTAACAAATATTGCGCCTCCTACGATTTGAAAATAGCCGTAGGCCATATTGCGATTTCGATAACATTTCAATCAATTGTTCAGCCCTACCGCCGTACCCTCTCTTCAATCCGCTGCTAGGAAGGAGGAGGCAGAGGGGGGGCCAACTTTGAATCATGTGTTTACAAAAAGCAACCAACAAATCCCACTAATTATGCCTTTAGGACTTGTATGGTGACAACATTACGTAACACTCTGCATGCTAACTATAATGTTGGTGGGTAGCAGTTTCTGCTAGGGTGGCAACAATTAGTCAATTAATCAGCAACTATTTTGTTAAGTGATTCATTCTTTGAATGTGGGCAAGAAAAACACCTAAAATTATCTGGTTTTAGCTTTTTAAATGTGAGGATTTGCTTTCTGTGTAGTATAGCACTATAAACTGAATATCTTTGGGTGCTGGTCTGTAGGTGGGCTAAAAAAAGATGCATGGAGACATCACTTTGAGCTCTGGGAAACTGTGATGCTAATTTCTTTCATGATTTCTTGACATTTCATAGACCAAACAATTAATCCAGAAAAGAATCAGCAGATTCATCAATTATTAATATAATTGTTACAGCCTCAGTTTTATGCTGTGCTGTACCCATGATTTATGTCACCCAGAGAACTGCAGCTCCTCCCAATGTTTTCCTGCAGTAGTGCCACCATCTGAAATGCAGGAACAAGCACAATTTTCATATATGTTGACATTATTAAATACAGTATGTGTCAATGCGGTTAGGAATTAGGCAAACAGTAATAAAGGCCAGTACCTTTCTCAGAACTTTGAGATGGTACTCTTCAGGTGGTACACCCATATGCTTCATTAATGCCTGCGCTGCAGCATCGTCTTCTTCTGTAGCAAGCTGACTCAACACTTTCTGTAGGAGGCCGGGCAACACAATGTGCAGCAGATTATTGGCACTTTATGTGTATATCTATAACAGCGGACGAGACTTTAATACAATCTGCCCGAACCCCAAGATCCATAACATCAAAGCTAATTAGTTACTGGAATATAGGATGACTCTGCTGGCGTCACATCATTTGAACCACATGAGTGGAGAAAAGGCATTCCAGTAAGTGAGAATGTATGGACAGCATATGAGCAACTACAGAAATGAGCATTCTTTGTTACAGAGGGCTTTGGTGTTTTACAAGCATTTTTCAGAAGGGGCCTCATCATACACTGATAAAACAAGGCTAATAAAATCAGCTGATTCTCATATGTGAAAAAGTTATAATGAAGGAACAAAGAAAGCGGACTCAAGACTCGTACTGTATGTTGTAATGTTACATACTACAACTTTTTCTATGCAGTTTCTGCTGCAAAAAGTGTTACTGAGGGAAGATAGTTCGAAAGCAAAAAAAATAAAAAATAAATAAAGGCTGAGAAACAGACGTTCATGTCAAAACATGCCAACAGCATCTAGTGGTTGAATGATTAATAAACTGAGTGTTTGGCAAGAATTTTGTTCATCGGTATTCACTCAGAAGTGTGGTGAAAACCCAAAGACCTATTACTTTGAATTAGGGATTGATTTAGAGTTTAGAAACAGTCCTTTCTAGTTGACCACAATAAGTTGACTCACTGGGACAAGTTGGAAAGTGTGATCCAACAGAAACAGCCAAGGTCTCACATCTTCAACACACATCTGTTTTTACAACTCCAGTGAACCAAAAACACAGAAACATCCACACACGAGTAGACTAAAAAAGTACAAATCCCTTCCAAACTGCAGATAAAAGGGGACCAGCAAGAGATGAGGGGAGAAAGAGATTGAGAGAGACATAATATGTCAAATAAATGAAAAATAAATAAATATAAAAGGAGGACAAAAAAGTAAAAAAGAAAAAGCAAAATCCCAGGCAGAGGAACACCGCAGTGCTGTTGGTGGAGCTGTATGGTTTCTTTGACCAGGCCCTACAGCACGCTAAGATGCTTACCCTCCACATAGTCTCGCAAAACAACCCCAATCACTACCATCTGAGCGCCCTCAAACCCTGCACATTGAGTACATACAAAACCAATCACACTTATCCCACCCTTGCTATGGAGGCACAGAGGGCTAGGGGATAAGAGAGGGAAGGAAGGCTGGTTAGAAGGAATGGCAGAGAGAGACTGGAACGCACTGCGATGGCTGCATTCGGAGTGGGGAAAAACGGGCGTGGTCACCAGAGGAATGGGATGAAGGGCAAATGGAGAGATGGATGGCAAATATTTTAGGTCAAAAGTCATTTGTCTCTCACAGAAAAAAAGAGCAACTGAGCTGTCTTTGGGGGCCTGGACAAGCTGCTGCCACAGAAATTATCCCTCTATAAATCTAAAATTAAAACAGAGGATGTAGAAAAATGCACAAGGCAAAGACTTGGGTTGCTTTTGATGGGTGCCTGTTAACAATTACAAAGCCATGATTGAATTCTCCTAAAACCAATGAAAGACTCAAGTATAGCCTCAGACGGTCAAAACAGCCGAGACAAAAAGAAGGACGATGAAATGAGGGAACCAGTCGGGATGATAATGCGAAATAATGACTTTATAAGCAATTGTTTTCAAACCTGGAGCACTGACATGGGTCCTTGCCCCTTGAAAAAGTGTTTTGTTTTCCTAAATTGAAGGCCCACTATGATATTTTCACAATATGATTTCTGGTACTTTGACAAACATAATTAAAGAGGTTCACTTATAAATGGAAAATGTAGTGTTTCTCACTTAATTAAGGCTGAAAATACAGGTTTCACTGCTTTTTTTTAATTTTTTTTTTTACAAACAACAGTGATGTAAACAAACCTTCAATGGCACAAGAGAACATCAAACATTTTGATGTTTTTGAGTAGTTAGTAGTTAGCATGTTATAATGATTTAGGAGTGACAGCAATTTTCAATCCTGTGTTTTTTCTTTTTTAAGACAATGTATAGTTTTAGAGGAAGTTACATAGTGTAACTGTTTATTAAAGAGAAACAGTTTATCCTTCCATCCAGTACCTCTGCAGCATCTACTCACAGTGATGACAAGATGCCAGGAACTTGGTGCTTACTGCTGTTGGTAGCCAAGAAATAGTTACAACAGGTAACTCCCTGTTAAACTACATACACATAATGATTTTTATGTTTCTGTTTGTGTGTGAAGAGATGAGAAACAAGCATATTCCCCAAATTTCTAACTAATACTTTAACTTAAAGCCATCAATGTATAGGAATAAATATAATCATTTCAGTATGTCAGATTTACTAAAAGGGGGATGCCACCCAAGAGGAAAAACAGAGATAGAGGGGAAATACTGTCACAAACACACATTCATCTCCAAATTAAAACACAGAGTGTAGCAACCAATGTGAGCAAAGGATCTAAAATATTTTAAAAGTATAAAGCAACCACAGTGGCTCCAGGGCCTACCAGTGGTCAACGTGTTTGAGTCAGTAAAGATACATGTCAAAGATTAAGCTATTAAACCATCCATCCTCCAGCCCTCTAATATTACACTCTCTCATGCTTTACTTATCTGTCATCTCCTTAAAGATCATGCCATGTTGCTGCAGCACTGTGTGGTCCGCCTGCTCGTACAGGATGTAGAGAAACAGACCGACTGAGCTAATGACTATCTGACATAGCCTGCAGCTATGTGGCTGTACCCAGTATTCATGAAACCCAGTGAGAAAACTTAGATGTGGAAAAGAGAGGCGGTCGGGGAGGAGTGAGGGGAACACATGAGGGAGAAAAGGCAAAATACTCTGCACACTATCATAATTTAAAGAGTGGCTACAAATAGTACACAGTAGCTGTAAAACACATGTTTTTTGCACAATTACTCATAAACATATGTGAGTACATACACAAACTTAAACAAACACAGGATTTAGGTGCCACTTAGCGCCAGACCCTCAGTCTATTATGGCGGCAGCAAGAAAACAATGTTGGGGAGCAAGATCAGACAGGGCTAACAGAAAACAGGCTGCATTCTGCATTCCAGGACAGGCAGTCCAACACAACACAGACACCGGGCGAGACACAGAGACAGACCATCTCTGGCCTAAAACCATACATCTGCCCTGCTCCCTCAGACGGGATGAGTTGCGGTGAATAGGTTTTTTTGTGCTTCCCGCCATTCCTGTCATTTGTGGGGAGTGGAAGTTTCTTTGGAGAAGAAGAGAAGGAGAATGAGGGGAAGCTGCAGAGTGGGTTATGAGTTTATTGTACTTGTGCTCTTTGTACGCCTTCATCCGGTAGTGTCCTGCATGCAGTTTTAGTAGGAGCGGACCCAGTGAACCCAGTTAAGTCTGGTCACCAGTGCTGTGCCTAAAGCTTTCAGCTACAATTAACCACTTTTTTCACTCTGAACCTAAAATATTTAAAATGTTTATTAAGGATGAATACAATTGATGTTTGAGTTTCATCTATATATTCCCAACTGCACTACCTGTACGTACGACTGTTGCAACTGCGACTGCAAATGTGCAATATCCTGGAGAGCAATATCTCAGCTGCTAACAATAAGTTATCGTACTGTATTGTTTCATATCTATTGTTTTACAGATTTAGTACTCTACACACTATACTATATTATTTATTTGTATATTCACAGCCTTAATTTAGTTTTGCTCAAACTCTTTATATTTTTAATTTTGTTGTCATGATGGAATGCACCGTCAGATTTGCACAAAATTTTGTTGTACAATGACAATAAAGCAATTTTAATCTTAGTTATTTTACAATAAGCAGGGTTCCCTGCTATTTGAGGGAGCAATGTACACCGTTCATAATCTTAGCAGCGTTTAATCTCTCCCCAAAGCTTAATCACAAATGTTGCCGCCTAATTCTAACAAAACCAAAGAAACTGGCTCAAGATAAGATAAGACAAGACTTTATTTATCTGCACTTGACATGCAGAGATAAGGTGATTCACAAAAGGATTGAAGTTACATCAACATAAATACAACAATAGATCCCTCTTCCTAAGTGTTACCCTTGATGTTAAAAAAAAAACGTGAGACTCCTATCGGGCGATAAAAAAATTATCGCCGTTAATCTATTCTCAAAGATGGGTTGGGAGCTGGGTCTATACTACGCAAGCTATGATGACTTTTGATATTTTAGCGCAGATGTATACCGAATTGCACTGTAGGGGGCGAGAACGAGTCTTCGATCCTGTGTGTGTGCCTGCTGTGAAATTACCACATCAAACGTGACGTGCTAACATGGATGCAGCTGTTGCTGCGCTCCATTTACCTCGGAGGTCGGAGCTGGGAATGACGCCACACCCGAAGTTGACGGCGCTCCAGTTACAGCCTCGCCGACCAGCTGTTTGTTTACAACTAGCCAGGTTAGTTATTGATACGCCGGTTGATTAAAAAACGCATTGTGCGGTATTTACTCACACTAACTGTAGCAACACGCCCACAGACAGCTGTTGGACAGCACTTTGTGTACGTAACATTTCTGAAGCCGCCGGTGTTGTGCCAATTCTGCCTGCCTGCCGAGAATCGCATGCACCTCGCTGGTGCTAACGGTCATCTATGCTGAGAAAAGAGGTGGATGCAAATCTTGGCAGGGAGCCGCATAAAATCTGATCTGCCGAATTATGCATCCACCTCTTTAGGTCCTTCTCAGACACTTTGCTGTGCTCATTGATCAAACAGCTTTATCGCCACATATATGTACTGAATGTCAAGGAATGGTCCTTCTAGCCTACTAAGTGTATTAAAATATTAAAGACTCTAAACGTTCATAAAATATATACTTCAAATCAATTTATCACCATTGATGAAGTCCACAAAGAATTTTACAGTATTTAAAAGCATTATTTGGAGGTGCATGCAATTCTCGGCAGGCAGGCAAAACTTGGTACAACACCTGGTTTGCACCTTGTGCAATGCGGAATTAGTTTACTGTAGGAGTTCTTCCAGTCTCAAGTACCACCTAAACGCAAAGCACATCACACGCTATACACAAGTACATCTTATTGAACATGATTTATTTTCATCACCAATTATCATAGTAGAACAGCTTTCTCAAGCAGTTTGTCATGCATTTTGGAAACAGGAGATGAGCCCCCTGGTCTAATGCGCCACCTGGCTTGAAACCCGTTCGCACACATATTTTAAATGCCTTCGGCAGAATTCAAATGAGCCATTTTAATCTAGATTAATCTAGATTAAAAAATTAATCTATGCCCACCACTAATATATATATATACACACATACATATACTACATACATACATATATCATCATACATATATATATATACATATATACACACATATATACACATATATATACACACATATATATATACATACATATACATATACATATATATACATACATACATACATACATATACATATATGCACACATACATACATACATACATACATATACATACATAGTATATATATATATATATATATATATATATATACAGAGATATACAGAGAGATATATACATACAGACATACATACAGTACACATATACATACATACATATACATATACAGTATATAGACAGTATAGACACATATACATAGTATACATACAATAGACAGTACACATATACATAGCAGCACAGACATGATATGAGACACAGTAGAGAGATAGATATATATAGAGATACAGAGATCACTGTGAGATTTCAGAGACCTAAATCCGTCAGACCTGATTATTTGTTTAAGGTGATGGATCAGTCTTAATGGGGGGAGACAGACATTATTATGATAAGCAGACAGATTCTTCTCAGACGACGGAAGACTGAGGGGTTGCCTTCAGTCCACAAACGGACTGCTGAGATGGCAAGAGCGGCGACATTCGAAAAGATGTCCTATAGACGCTTTGGAGGACTGCATGTATATATTAGAAAAAGGGTAAAAAAGAAAGCCTTTTTGAAGAGTGGGGAGTCACATGTTTAGTGTTCAGTGTCTTATGCTATCCATGGACAAAAATATGTAGTTGTATTGTCTGTCCTTGTTTTGTTTGTTGAGTTTTATCTTGTTTTAACCAATGTGTCCACAGCATATGATGGAGCATATTTATGTTGACAATCAAGGCTAATGTGGTGATGACGAGCTGTTGGGTTTAGGGTGGGAGTGGAGGGGGGTTGATGTTTATTTTGTGATGTATATTATTTTGTACTTTGTTTAAGAAAAAATAGATCATTCATTTAATTGAAAATGTAAATCTATACACTATTCCAACTCCATGGCAACACAAACACATTCACATACAAACATACATATATACAGAAATATACCCATACAAAAACACAGACACAGAGTGTAGACGCAAACAAAACCACGCACACATGCACTCCGCTTCCCCTCTTATGGGTCAAAGACCATCTGGCAAATTCAAGGTTTACTTTCAAGGCACTGTTTTAATTAGCAAGATGTTTTATTAGATGAGAAATTAATCAAAAGAATACAAACACACAGTTAATCTGGCAAAAATGTGAAGGTCCACATTGTTTATCATAAGCCATCTGTGTGAACCCTCTCAAAGTTGAAAACTGCTGAATATTTTCTTCCCCTCTGTTCTCTTTCCCTCCTTTGTGCGCGACTTGAAAACACACAGTGAGCAAGATCAACTAACCATAATATAAAGGCTGATCCTTCTCTGGTGACAACAGGCAGTGAAACAGTCTATTTTCATTTTGCTTTCAAAATATGTTTTACAGTTTTGGGCACAAAAGGCTTAGACTAACAGAGACCCACTCTACCTCAATCATCATGCATGTCCCATTGGAGGGGAGATGCAGAGGCCTGGCGAGAGATCCACTATTAAAAGCAAATTAGACAGAAAATCTCTTCAGCAGCCCAAAGGCATTCGAAGAGGGATTCTTTTGAAGAGTATTTGTAGAAGGGATGACAGTCAATCTGCATCTCTATGAACTAATTACGACCTAAACAGCAAACAGATCTGGCCTAAAATTATGAGAAAAGGTATATGATGGACTGGAAGAGAATATACATTAACGTCTAAATAATGTTATGAATGGGCGAACCGTGGTTTGATTTCTTGATAAATATTTTAAATACTTACGGGATTTTTTCTTACGATTATGTTTTTATTCTCTGTGTAACCTCCCTAATTGGATCCATATGACCACTGAAACCTCAGAAGATACAGATGACTTTATGTGGCAACGTAATTGACCGTTTATTATATCGATAGGCTGGGCTTAACAAGTAAGCTGACATTGTCAGAAATAATCAATTATCATACAAACAAGTACACATATTTAGCTTCAATACTTTCTGGGTACTGATCAAAATGTGTCTCTAGCACCAAGTGTCAAAAACGATAAGTACCAAAAAATGGCTTTGAAGGCATGGTCAGATTAGGCAAGTCTACCTAATTTACTTAAGTCTAAGTTCTCTATGGACACAGATAGAGAGAGTCCATACCCTTATCCACTGGTTGGCTTTTCTTTCCACAGCAGTGCCTGGATGCTCCGAGTACAGTCCACACAGACACTGGAACAACAGCCTTCTGCTTGCAGCTGCAGACGACAAGACACCAGAAATCACAGCGGGTTTGATAAGTTCATGTAGATTTCTAGCTTAACATAACACCCTTATACAGAGCATAAGCATCAAAATGACTCTAGTTTAGCCATGACCTGATCCATCCACTATTCCCCATTATAGATAGAGTCAAAGTGTTTCAGAAGGCGCACTCACCATCAGCAGTGACATACGGGTTCCAGCACAGTCGGCCAAGGAACTGGCCTAGGAAGGGCAGCCTCTTCATGGTCTCTGTTGTGGAGCGCTAAGGGACAGAACAGACTGAATTGTCTACATGGTCTTTACTTTGAATACTCTTATACCTTATGTGGGTTAGTTCTCTGAGTGAAAGGCACAAACAAAAATGAATATGAAATAAACATGACAGAAATGACAATCATTTCACTGTATTATAGATGTTTGCACCTCCTCACCCATCTTCATTTATTTTATCCTTTTAACCTAGCAACCTTCAGCCACAACACCAAACATTAGAAGATGCAAGTCTTAGGAGGTGAGTAGCGGGAACATCCATAGGTGTTCAGTACATTACTCATGCATCACCTTTGTTTTTGTCATGTCACAATTCCCACCAGAGTGTCAACAGTGAGAGATACACAGCGCAGAACAGGGCTCTGGTCGAGGGTGCTATACCTGTAAGGGTTTAAGTATGTGTGTCTGTGCTTGTTTATCCAGCTCAAAACAACAGGCCATGTGATTTACTTTACCTCACAGCCAATTAAAACATACAGAAGGTTTCAAGCTAGGACAAACACTGCAATTGACAACGTGTATGTATATGTACGTGAATAACCTTTGAACCTAACTAGTTTCTATACAGAATATATTCCATTTCCCCAAAGGATCTTCACTTATAAAAATTAAGACTTGAGGTTTGGAAAGATTCCAACTATATGTCAGGGCAGTTCGCTGGAATGGAAAACAAGACTTTGTCAACGGCACCCTGAGTGTGACTGAATACCAAAAAACACCACACAACAATCTGGTCCATGTGAAAAACTTGACTGGAGCTGGTCACAATTGTTATTATTTAAAACCGGAACCAAACCAGTGATTATTATTAACTCATTTGGCTGTTCAGCAGGACAAGTAATTTGTTCTTTCTAGTTTAATATGACAAAACATTGCATATTTGTCAGAAAATTACTTGAGACAAATGTCTTCAGTCTGGATGAAGACCTTCAAAATAATTTTGGATTCAGGATAACTCTATAAATATACACAGGTGCAACATTGTTTTTGCTCCATCGTATTACTTTTCTGGGTTTAATAAATCAACACAGAGCACGTTTTTACAATATGATGACTGCAGTGGAACATATGAAAGGCAGATCAAAGAGGTGACGTCTTACTTAAATTTACAAGCATGTCTGCACATGTGTGCATGAATCATGTTTATGTGCATCTACAGTATTACATAGTATTCATCCCATATTAAGATACTATATTATACATTTCACCTCTGAGTTAATTAAACTGTACAGCACAGCTTTGACGTAGGAGAAGCCCACACAAAGAAATCATAAGTCAGTTGTAATTGAAGCAGCGTGATGTTGCTCAACCAAAGATGATTCGGCTTACTTCACTGCCATGTACACACAGTGGAAGTTGTGGTGTTGGGCGATTAGGGTCTTAAGACATTCAAAATATTACTCATAAGCTTTCTGGTGGCTTTCAAAACATTTCCCTTCTCCTTGTACCATGTCTTCCTCATCATAGCATCAAACTCACTTCCACCTCTCCTTTGGCTAGAATTAAAAAGCTTTTTACCACCACTATTAGAAGAGGTGAAAATAAGCTACGGAGTCCATTAAGTTTGGAATCTAACAGCAATTAGCAGTACTGCAGGGGGTCTTTATGAGTTTGGAGTAGGGATGCACTGAAATGAAAATTCTTAGCTGAAGCACTGAACAACGAACAAGTACATTCACTTTTTTTTTTTTTTTTACACCATTGCATAAATTAAATAGTCCAAATGTGTTTTTTTTACTCAGTGTTTCCTACAGGATTTGGAGAGACTATGATAGGTGGGTCCGAGGCCCAAGAGGGTCCGGTGAAATAAATTACATATATCCATTTACTTTTAATGTACACGTGTAATATATTTTATACTTTCTGTAAATATAATCAAATTAATCTTATTTCCATACTGTATAGACACCTTATTTTAAAAATCGGATGTTGTCACATGTGTATCCTCACGCTAAACTCATCAAGTCCGACCCAATTTGATAAAGTTTGATACGTGTTGTCTGTGGTTCTTGTATTGCGTAACATGAAGGCTTCACAGCCTTTCTTCAGATAGGATTATCCTACTGCAACACTTGTCTTTGTAAAGAGAGAAAATGACATAATAAAGTCGCTAACCTACCTGTCAGCTCGCTCTGGTCCATGTGTGCACTCCAAATATAGGTGCAGCTAGCTTAATCGCCTTCTCAGAAACAAGTGACAGAAACACTCAAATCGGGTCAGACCGTTTGTTGCCTTTTCTAAGTCAGCCACAGATGAAGTGGATGTGCTAGGAGACAATTCAGCAGAACAGTGTCTGCAAATGGCGATTTTACTTGCACTGCACTTTTCATCACAAATAATCAGAGAGCAATGAGCAAACATGGAGAAGCCTCAATGTAGCATTAGATAAAAGGAAGCTGTACCTTTAGTGAGTCAACCTATACGTTCAAAAAAAGCAAAGGAGACTAACTTGACTTACTCAAGTAGATTAAATCACCATTAACGGGAAGCAGAAAGGTAATAAGGCCATTTAGAGTTCCTCTAAATGCCCCCCCGCGCCCACAACACCACCACCACAGATGGTAAACATTGTGTGTGAGCTTACACATGCATTTGTGTGTTGGTGACGCAACTAAAAAGGAATGTTCATTTACAATAGGAACTTAACTAATGCTTTGTGACTGCAGAAATGCCCATAAGAATGAGCAATCACAACAGAAAGTAATTATTACTAGCTATCAGTGCTAAATCACCATCAAAGCCTGTCAGCATTGTCCCTAATTATAAATGGGCTTGGGGACTGTACTGGGGATGTATCTTGTCTTGATTAGAGACAGACATCTCAGACAGAAGCGAGTGATTATGTACATGCCGGGAAGGCAAATGGGACAAGTTTATAGACAATGATGAAGAGAACAGTAAGGCAAACAGTTCTGTATGTATATATTGGCCGATATTCTTTTCCCCCCTCTTTTTAGAAACACATAACATAAAGATAAGATTATCCCTACCATTTGTTGTGTGTAGTTTTGAGACCTCACACATAACATGACATACTGTAATGCAGTTTAAAAATACACATTTATACAACAATTTTCATAAATAGTACTTTGAACAAAAGTACAGCAGATTATGCCAATTGATTTGTGGCATTCTAAACACGCAGAGTGCCCTCTGTTGGACAAACTACTCAATGACAACACTCGTAATCTGAAGGATCCGTCTTCCATCAGCTATTATAAACACACATACCCATTATCATTTAGCTCATACATCAGCCAATAATATCCCAGGCCATTTTATCGGTTAGGCTCTATGTTGTAGGGCTGGGTATCGAGTTCAATACTTTTTAGGCGCCGACCGAATTGCTTCAATACCACCGAGTATCAAAAAATGCCTTGTGTTTCGGTATGTGTTCGATACCTAAAGGTTCTTGTTAACGCAAATGTGCCAATAAGCATGCAGCATTCTTGATGTGCCCACATCTAAAAGTGACTGTAATTGGCTGTGGTGATGTAAACACTAGCTCACGCCAGTTACGCACACAGACGTGGCTCATGGATGTAACAGACGTGGAGAAAATCAAAAGTGTGGCTTGATGCAACAGCGCGTGATGCAATATTTGCGACATAAGATAATTGCTGCCAAGAGCGGTGACACGACAAACTTTGTGAAGCCCTTGACTGTGCGTCGCTCCATCTTTGCTGCAACAAGAAAGAGCCGGTGCAGTCATCGTCTCAGCGCCCTGCTGCCACCGAGCCTGCTTCAACACGCCCACTGTACGAGCAGCGTTGGGCAGCAGCATCGCTACAAGTAGCACCGTTACTAGTTTAACTACATTTCTCAGTAGCTTGGTGGCAGCGTCGCTGTTTTCTGAATCAAATCAAAGCTCTTGTATTGGCCGAGTAGCGCGGTAGCTTCTACACACACTACATTTTTCCAAGTGTTTCTGAAGGATCAGTTAAGTGACGCCATCGCAGCACATGGACCTGTATGTGCAGCCGGCGGAAGCGCTTTCCGTGTGAGAGTGACATCACATACCGATATTTGAGCTGATGTCTGCGACTTTGCTGCAGTGGATTAAAGAGTTTACTTTCTTTTGTGATAGTTGTTGCCTGGCCACCTCTTCCTCTAGTGAGGAAACTTTGATATGTAGTGGCAGAAACTTGTTTCCATGAGATGAGATGAGAGATTTCTCTCTCTTTCTCTCAGGCCTGTTGCCATGAATGTTTAGGTTGCAATGGTGCCAGAGCACAAATTCACATATAAACAATAAAAATATATAATTAATAAACAATGAAATGACGTTATAAAAACTAAACAAAGAGAAATAAAAACACAATATAGGCCAATGTTACATTGAAAATATGTCTTGGTTTTGACAAGCAGTAGCATTTTTCAAAGGAACAATTATTAAAATAAACTATTAATGATAATAATGTGATAATTAAGTTACTTTATACAAACAACAATGGTTCTCCATTTGTTGAGAAAATATAATGTATCGTTAAGGAACCGGTATCGAAGTTGAGGTATAGATATCGGTATCGATATCGAAAATCTTTGAACGATACCCAGCCATACTATGTTGTGTGTATTATTAAATTTTTTGATCAATTCCTTTCAGGAGTGGTGAAATACTGCAGCCACAGTGTAGCAACCATGGTAAAAAAGAAATTTGGGGTCTTTAATGGTGACTATAGGTGTACATATAGGTGTAATATGACAAATGCACACAGGCAAACACACTTTAAGCACATTTTGCTTAAAATTGGGAAAACCCATGAGAACCAAAATGCATAACTACAAACCACATATGAGAACATACTCTCCGCTTATAGGTAAGATGTGTACAGGGCTGAAGCAAGAAAGTGAATACAGGAAGAAGTTCCTGTGTTCTGCATATTTCTGTGACAGAAATACTGCCATACAATTTAACATAAAGCAACAATGCAAGTGGCATTTGTTCATAACCGTGGTGATTATCTGGGCAATATTCCATGCAAAATTATACTAGCTGAATGCTGCATCCACTTCAAGGAAACGTCTTGAAAATACTTTACTGCTTTACGCTTTGCAAAGAAGACATGCTGCCTTCAGACAACTGACAAGGGACCTAATATTGAGCATGTACAACAACATGCTAACTGTCAACATGTTAAACCAAAGACTTGTTCGGTCAGAGTTCGTCTGGCTAAGAATAAAGACTAGAAATGGGGGAAAAGCTAGCCTTGCTCTGCTCAAATATAACAAAATCTGCCTACCAGCACCTCTATAGCTGCCCAAAAAATATATGTCATTTGTTTAATCCTCACAAACATAAGAAAGCAAATAAGCATATTTCCCGAAAATACATAAACTACATAAACCTGGAAATTAATTATAACTACTTCTCATCTAAGGGCATAAGCCACAGGAAAGTTGTGAATTCATCAAAGGATTATAAATGCTGCCAAAAAGCAGGCTATCTTCAGCTGGTCTTTTATGAGCCCACTGCCAGTAAAAAGGATTTCAACCCAATTAAGCTATACGGTTCTTTTCTCTTTCTTTGTATCCACTCCTACAGACACTGACACCTCTGCATGATGTGTACCTGGGCTAATACTAAAAGAGAAGGAGACAAACGGATAAATATAAAAGCCAGTCAATTCTCGATCTATAAAAATATATGGCTATTTGCTATAGTAGACAGAGACACCAAGATTGCCAATAATCATCACCAGGGTGTTACAGAAAAATATATGGACTGTAGATTAAATTAAAACCTGCAAGAGCACCATCACTGTAAGACAAACAAGAAAAAGATTTCATGCGTGAGAAAAATAAATTATATGAGAGAGAAAATTAGTTATAAAAAGTAGCAAGATCTCTAAGGAGCAAAAACTGAAAGACAAGGTCTTAGTAACACTGAAATCTCACAGTCATGCACCCCTCCTGTCCTCGGCTCCCTTCCTAAATTTGCTGGACCTGATATAGGGATATATTAGGTTAGCGCTGGAGGTCCCAGTGCGGCTATTACCTGACTCACTCAACACTGCAGCATTGCCAGACAGACATACGCAGCCTCTGCACAGCACAGAGCAGCCTCTGTTAGCAGGAGCCTACCAATGCTGGACTTAGTGTTCATGCTCTGGCTTGGCCAGAGAGTGAGCCAGAGAGTCAGCGTGTGGATGTTTGCATGTATGTGTGTTTGACTTCATTAATCAGATGGCTGTTTTCCCTAATTGATTAACTGTTTTAGTTTATTTCATTACGTAAGGTGTGTCAAGTATGGAGGTAAATTAATGCCATAATTATTGAAAGTGGACAGACTATGAGTCACAAATCAATATTACAACTTGTAAACACAAAACACAATCTACAAATAGATTAAAAATTCACAAACAGACTCTACATGATCCACAAGTATAAAACAAAACTATCTACAAAAATATTAAAAATTCACAAATAAACACATGATTCACAAACAGAAATCAGTGACTTGAACTTGAAAACCAGAATCAGAATGAATTTCAGGTGATTTGTTTGCAGGCGAGGATCGCATTTGTTTTCAAAATTATGACACTATTGTTTTCTATGGTGACAAAACAATGCCATAATCATTGAAAATAAAAAGACAATGAGTCAAAAGCATTAGATATACCATGGAACACAGTGAAGACAGTCGTCATCATCAAGTGGAGAAAATATGGCACAACTGTGACTTTACCAAGAACTGGACGTTCCTCCAAAATTGATGAAAATACTAAAAGAAAACTGGTCAGGGAGGCTTCCAAGAGGCCTACAGCAACATTGAAGGAACTGCAGGAATTTCTGGCAAGTACTGACTGTGTGTTACATGTGACAACTATCTCCTGTATTCTTCATATGAATGGGCTATGGGGTAGGGTGGCAAGACGGTCCCCCAAAAGCATGTGGGAAAATGTGTTATGGTCTGATGAAACCAAGGTAGAACTTTTTGGCCATAATTCCAAAAGGTATGTTTGGTGCAAAAACAACACTGCACATCACCCAAGGAGCACCATACCCACAGTGACGCATGGTGGTGGCAGCATCATGCCTTGGGGCTGTTTTTCTTCAGCTGGAACCGGGGCCTTAGTCAGGGTAGAGGGAATTATGAACAATTCCAAATACCAGGCAATTTTGGCACAAAGCCTTCAGCCGTCGGTTAGAAAGCTGAAGATGAAGAGGAAGTTCAACTTTCAGCACGACAACAACCCAAAGCACACATCCAAATCCACAAAAGCATGGCTTCACCAGAAGAAGATTAATGTTTTGGAATGGCCCAGCCAGAGCCCAGACCTGCGCTTTTGCAAAGAAGAGTGGGCAAATGTTGCCACATCAAGATGTGCCATGCTAACAGCCTCTACCCAAAAAGACTGACTGCTGTAATAAAATCAAAAGGTGCTTCAAATATTAGTCCAAGGGTGTGCACACTTATGCCACCAGGTTATTTGAGGGTTTTTATTTTTCATTTCTCCCTCAAAGATTTCGGTTTGTTTTTCTATTGAATCGTTCACATTATAGGTCACATTAAAGGTGGATAGTTCTGACATGATTTATCTTTGTCTGATTATTTTACATCATAAGAACCTGGCATTTTAACAGAGGTGTGTAGACTTTTTCTATCCACTGTATATAATGACTAACCAAACAGAGCATTAACTAGAACAACCCCTCATTGTCACGCTGTCATTTAAGTTATTCAGTGGCTGGCAATTCAGCTGGTTAGTCAAGCGCTACCCTGTCTGTATGTGAGTGTATAATTTTTCGACGAAAATGCTTTTGTGAACAACCAATCCGTGTCGGGAATTAACATAGCTAACAACCAGCGTGCAGCTAAGGTTAGTCTGCAGTGTATGTTTACATCGGAGCTGTTGCAGCGTTAGCTCTGGTTAAGTGCTCTGTGTGTTTTTAGTTCAGGATTTCTTCAGTGTGGTTTCTACCGGGAGCCGAATTAACACAGAGGTCGTGTCCTGTCCAAAATCTACGGACCAGGTTATGAAGCATTTTCATCCCATAAAAATGAGTGTCTCTTCAACGAACACTGGCTGGGCGTCAGCAAGCCAGTTGGAAATGTAAACTTTGACTCTTCAGTTTATATATCATCTGAATATATGGAATGGACCTTGAATATATTGAATGGAAGTCTGAATATACACTGAACAAAATTATAAATCCAACACTTTTGTTTTTGCCCCTATTCATCATGAGCTGAACTCAAAGATCTAAGACTTTATCTATTTACACAAAGGCCTATTTCTCTCAAATATTGTTCACAAATCTGTCAAAATCTGTGTCAGTGAGCACTTCTCCTTTGCCAAGATAATCCATCCACCTCACAGGTGTGGCATATCAAGATGCTGATCAGACAGCATGGGTATTGCACAGGTGTGCCTTAGGCTACGTTCAGACTGCAGGCCAAAATGACCCAAATCCGATTTTTTTGCCCATATGTGACCCAGATCTTATCTTTTTATAACAGCGTGAACAGGTCAAGTCACATGGTATCTGATCTTTTCTAGTTTGGATTTGGGCCACTTCCATATGTGGTCCAACCCAATGCAGATAGGATCTTTTTAAATGCGACCTCAGTCTGGACACTCAGGTCGGAATTGCTGCAACTTTGATGTCACTCTAGAGCAGCCATTGTGACAGTCCTGCTGTAGACAGAGCCTTGGTTAACAAAAAAGCTTCACAAAAGCCATTGTTAAACATGTGGCTCTCTTCCTCTACCTTGCTATCATCTGTTCACAAATTCCCTTTCTTACACCTGAAATCCACCGGACCACAAGCTCTCTTGTGAGTTATGTGCATGCTATTTGTCCGTGCGGACACAGTGGGGAGAGAGAGAGGAGAGAGAGAATTGTGGAGCTGATGCATTGTACATCGCCATAAAAACAGAAAGTTGTGAACACTTACATAATTCGGGACAAATGTGACCTATGAGGAAACAATGAAAAACTGGAGTCTCCCGTGAGCTACTGGAGCTAACCTCTGTGGCTCCTTGATTACTTCTGTAGCCTAAGATAGCGTGTGACGGTGTTATTCTTCTGTGCATGCGGGTCACTTTCAGGCCACAGACAGTTCACACTGTAGTCTAATATGGGCAACATTTAAACAATAATGTGAATTGTCCAACAAAAAAAAAAAAAAATCGGATCTGGAAAAAAAAAAATCAGAATTGAGCAATAAGGCTTAAGGCTTGCAATCTGAATGTAGCCTTAGGCTGGCCACAGTAAAAGGCCCCTTTGTTGTGAGGAGGGAGTTTTATGGGAAACAGTAGTGCCAAAATTCTGAAAACAAATGCAACACAATCAATGATATGACCCTCATGCTCAGACATATCACTTTGCATTCATTCAAATTCAGGTTGTCAAGTACAAGTCACTAATTTCTATTTGTAAATTCATAAAGACTCTGTTTGCGGATTTTTTTTATCTATTTGTAGATCGTGTTTTACATTTGTAGATCATGAGAAGTTTATTTGCAGATTTGGAATCTATTTACAGATTGTGCTTTATATTCGCAGATCATGAAGAGTTTGTGGATTTCAAATGTATTTGTAGATCTTGTTTTGAGTTTACAAATTGAACAATGCTTTTTTGACTCCTAGTCTCTTCATTTTCAATGATTATGGCATTGTTTTGTCACCAAAGCCAAACAATAGTGTCAAAATTCTGAGAACAAATGTGACACAATCTACACACAGAACATGATCCTCACCTGCAAACAAACCACTTTGCAGTCATTCAAATTCTGGTTTTCAAGTTCAAGTAACTGAACTCTATTTGTGAGTCATGATGTGTTTATTTGTGGATTTTTAATCTATTTGGAGATCTTGTTTTACATTTGCGGATAATAAGGAGTTTGTTAGCGGATTATGAATCTATTTTTAGATTGTGTTTTGTGCTTACAAGTAGGGATGCACCGATACCACTTTTTTTCAGACCAAGTACAAGTACAAGTACTTACATTTGGGTACTTGCCGATACCGAGTACCGATATGAGTACTTAATAATACCATTACAATTTCTTACAATTACAATTTGTTAGTTTTATTTGCATGTTTTGTTCTCACCTGACTGTAACAAATACATCTTGATGCAGTTGCTGTCATTTTAACATTCAACTTTTCCTGAAGAAACACGGCATTGTCTGCTACCCATTTCACATAAATTTAACTTGGGACACAGTAAATTTCAGAATAACTAAACATACAAACTGTTGAAGAACAAATGAAAGGACACTGTATGTTATCATATGTAAGTGCTGTCTGTGAGGATTAAGCCTTTTTTGGAAAAGTGAGGGGCAGGTTCTTTTTGATGAAAAGAAGCTTCTCTGCATTATCAGCTGTGAGCCTGTTTCTGTTTTCATCCACAACATGTGACACTGAGCTAAATAGCCTTTCACTTTCCACACTACTGCATGGGGCTGAGAGGTATCTGCGTGACATTTGGGCAAGTGTGGGAAACCGCACTTTGTTAACGCTCCAGTACTGAAGTGGTTTGTCTTCCCCGAGAAGTTGTGTTCTCTCCAAGGTATGTCTCTAACTGAATGGCAGCACCCACAGATGCAGTGCTCAGTGGTGTCGATGCTTAAGCATCTGCTATCTCATCAAACACACTGTCCAGAGTGCTGCTGGCCTGGGCCTTGCGTATCTTTCTTGCAGGTGGTTCCCCCAGATCTTCCTGCTTGTCTGCCTCTCCTCCAGACACATTCTGCATCTCCTGCATCACCATCTCCTTGGCCTCTGTGGCAGTGTTTTTGTTTGGAAAAAAAACGATCTTTATACCTAAATCAGAGAATTATATTTTAGCTGTTGGCAGACAAGCTCGTTTGAAATAGTAACTGAATGTCGGAAAATATCTTAATAAATTGAATTGATTATTTAGGTTGATATCATAATAACATTTTCTTTTCATCATTCTCTCATCACATGATCAACACACTCACGCACACACTTTACCTCGGATCGAGTACTGTTGCAATGCAGTAGAGCGTGTTTTTTTCCGTGTCCATGAAGCGTCTCTTGACGGCTGCAAGCAAGGTTCCCTTCATTGTTCTGATGCCATGGTCCTCGTCTGTTTCTTTGGTCAAAAGTTTCTGAAGCACAGTGACCGCAGGGATCACATCTGAAGCCAAAGCATCAAAGGAGCTCATCTTTCTGGTTAACTCCTCAAACAGAGCAAGAACAGATAATGTCTTTTCTAAAAGCGCCCACTGGTGAGCCATGAGATTGTCTGGGAGTGACCCAAATATTCCCACAGCCCGCTTCTGCTCGATGAGCGATTGCACCATATAGTATGTGCTATTCCATCGGGTCTGAACGTCTTGCTGGAGTCTCCTTATTGGCATGTTGAGCTGCATCTGAATGTCTTCCAGGCGGAGTAGGCTAAGGCCGAATGTTGAAAATGTCCAACTATTCTACGTCCGACTGCCACCGCATCAGCAACACTTTGCTGAGCTAAAAGGCCCTCGTTGACAACCAGCTGGATGGTCTGAGTGGCACACGGCAGGCTACGGAGACCAGCATCACTCATAGCCTTGATCATGTTTTTGGCATTGTCCCAAAGCACAACGTGAACAGAGCTTTTCGGAATGCCCCACGCCTGGAGCATAATATCAAACGCACCTGCTATGGCTTGGCCAGTGTGCGAACCCCGAAAGTGCTTTACTTGTAGAACGACTCTCTGTGCAGTAAATTCTCCATCAATCCACTGCGCAGTTAAACTGATGAGAGACATTGGGCTGACACTGCTAGTCCAAATATCAGTGGTGAAGCTGAAGGCCGAGATGTCCTGCAACAGGTTGCTGATATGCTTTTTTACAAAGTCATGCAGCTTCGGTAATGCAGTGTCTGTGATGTGGTGACGGCTGGGAATTTCATACCTTGGCTCAAGTACGCTAAGACGACGACGAAAGCCTGTATTATTCTACAACTGACAACGGCTGGTCATCAAGAGCAATGAACTGGGTAAGAGCTTCTGTTATTTTTACCGCCCGTGGGTTGTCTCTGGACATTTTCTCTCTCTCCTCCAGCGTTTGCTCCAACGTTGGTTGTCGTAGTTTCCCGCTGCTAGCATTAGCAAACTCCTTGAACACTGGTATGTTGGTTCTTTAGATGTTTAATCAAATTGCTTGTGTTAAAGGAGCTATTTTTCACCCCTCCTCTCGACAATTTGGCAGAGCATATTTTGCAGTCTGCTCTAGTTTTGTCATCGTCACTTATTGTAAAGAATCTCCAAATGGCTGACATTGCTTCTCTTCCGACGTTACCTGCTCATCTGAGGAGACGTTAACGTTAGCTCACGCGAAAGGTCACGTTGCCGTAAAAGGGTATCGAGTGCTGTTGTATCGGAGTAATTCTACGAGTACGAGTACGAGTACGAGTACATGAGCGCTGTATCGGGTCGAGACCTGAGTACTGGTATCGGTAACAGTGCATCCCTACTTACAAATTGTGATATCTATTTGTGACTTGTAGTCTGTCAATTTTCAAAATTTATAGCATTGTTTTACCTCCACAGTCGAGCCTGTAAAAGGCCACTTAGTGAATAGAGACCATTTTAATCGACTTAACAGGCACCTGGGAATCAAATTGTAGAAGCAGGATTAACCAAGTGTTTCAAGTGTATAAATCTCAGAACTACCCTTGCATTTTGACAAAGTTAACAAAGGGAAAATTGTGAAGAAATAAGCTCAACTACTGCCAGTATCAGCTCACCATGTTGTTGTTATGTGTGAGGAGATGTTGGAGGAAATCCCTCAGTCTGCTCAGATGCAGGCAGGTGTCTTTCTGTGTGTCTGGGCTGTCAGCCTGGCCCCAGGCTACTGCTTTGTTTAGCCAGAACTGCATCTCCTGGACATTCAGCAGGGGTTCAGCTGTTTGTTGGTGCTTGGTCAGTGACTGCAGCTGAGACATTTTGCTCCAGGTGAATGTACTTAGGACCGAAGTGAGATCCTAAGTGAGACAAAGAACAAAACCATAGTCAACACAATGATTATACTATAAACACAAATATCTTATGTTTTCTTGATCATCTTTCTTTGTGGCTATTAGGGCTGCGCGATGTCAACATTTTGTCATTGTGATCTTGACTTCACATAATATTCAATGTGCCATATCATTATCCCGATATGTTTTACAGAAATTCAAGGTTTCCAAAGTGTTTTATAGCAGACATCTGGTCTCAAACAAAAAGCCCCTCTGCTGAGGTGTCCTGTGGAGTTTCTCACCACAAGGAGCGCTATGGAGCAATGTTTACAAGTGGGTCCACAGGATGCTTGTGGGCATGCATGTTACACGCTAACAAAGGCAGTACAGGAGACTACATCCACGATCACTAGCTTGCAATCAATGCAGAATTTTAAATGTTTAAACATTTTACGAGGAAGGAAATACATTTAACATGTTTGTTAGACCTCAAGGATACACAGTGTGTTTTGGTGAGAAAGACTGAACGTAAATAGAAACTGTGTTTCTTCACAGGGTGTTTTAACCTCAAGGGAAAAAGACCAGAGGAACTTTTTCACACAGCAAGTTTGCCATCTGCGTACTAAATCAAATATGTAATAAATATCCTACTGTTTTGAAAATGATTACACATTGTTATCTAAAATAGTGAATGTGCTTTTACTATAAAGTCAATTGTAATCATAAATAAATACACAAAACATATAAAAAACAATTCCATTTATGTTACATGTAAATAACCATTAAAATTAAAGAAACGGTGTTGTAACCTATATATAAAATTGCAGAAAACATCTCTGTGCTGAAAATGTTTTTGCCAAAATATGCATCAATACTAATATATCTGGATAAACCAACATCAGCCAATAATATCAGCCTGGTAACTTTTGGGCTCTAGCTCTAATGAACATGTGTGGCCCACATCATCCCCCATTTTTTATTAGAGCAGAAGTGGATAATAAAATAATAATTGGAAGTAATAATAAGTGGAAAATAAATGGAAGCATAGTGTGTTAATCTGGTTATGTTAAGCTCTTATTACCACAATCTAATTCTCAAACTCCAGGCGATCAAGCCCTGTCTCTCTCTCTCTCACACACGCCTACTGAGAAATAAACAGTACATTCTTCACCTTTTATGATGATGAAGAGAAAAATGTGGGGGGCAGATCACAAGGGTGTGTGTGAGGATGTGCTTCACGTCTGTATATAGCCTGAGAATGGTGTGTGTGTGTGTATTTGTTTTTTTTGCCATAATGACAGGTCTGTGTGAGACACCACAGGGTTGTGTTTTATGAGCACCTCGTTACACACGATTTGTTTAATGTCTTGCCATCATCTCTGCTGGAAAGCCCCTATGGCTCGCTGATGTGAATATATAATACTCATTTTTGGGGTGGAAAAAAGCTGAACCAAATTAGGAACAAACAACTCTTTTTTGATTTGTATTGGGGGCTCAGTTTTCAGTAAAGCAGAGGTGGGAAAAGAACCGCAGAAGTAGCAGACAGTGTCACCTACAACCTCTGTCATACACAGACATTTACATGTACACACAACCATATACTGTACTTACACAAAGTTGTTAGTGCAAACACACGTCACACCGGCAAAAAAAAAAATATGTACACTACAAGCACATAAACACACTCGACAGCAGCTCTGGTGTTGGCTGAACACATTCTGGAGCAGGAACGAGATGTGACTGGTCAAATATTATCTTTGAAGATTTGTTCAACTAAGCTTGTGGACTTTGGGTAAGGGTGAGCTTGCTGTTCCAATTATGAGATTATTGACATTATTTCAGTGTAATCAAATCAGTGAAACATCACTTCTTTTTGCAAATTTACTTCTGTATGCTTCAGTAGGCCTGTGTATTATTTAATGACACCTGCATTAAATGAGATGAGTGTAAAGGCTGTCTCAATAATAATTAGAAAAGAAACAGTTTTGTTTAACTAATTTAGGGTAATGTAATTATACACCAATCAGCCATAACATCACGACCACCTGCCTAATATTGTGTAGGTCCCCTTTTGCAACCAAATCAGCCTTGACCATTCAGGCATGGACTCCACCAGACCTATGAAAGTGCGCTGTGGTATTTGGCACCAAGACGTTAGCAGTAGATCCTTTAAGTCCTGTAAGTTGCGAGGTGGGGCCTCCATGGATCTGACTTGTTTGTCCAGCACAACCCACACATGCTTGAATGGCTTGAGATCTGGGGAATTTGGAGGCCAAGTCAACACCACAAACTCATTGTTGTGTTCCTCAAAGTATTCCTGAACCATTTTTGCTGCACTTTATCAGAGCTCTCTGGAGATGTTTAAGATTTTGAACCTGTAAATGAGCATAATTCCACCTGTTTTATCGGGTTCAAGACTGAGTTGTCCTGTAGCCACTTCTTTGTTATCCTGGCTGTGTGCTTATGGACATTTTCCGGTTGAAAGATGAACCTTCGCCCCAGTTTGAGGTCCAGAGCACTCTGGAGCAGGTTTTCATCAAGGATGTCTCTGTACAATGCTGCATTCATCTTTCCCTTGATCCTGACTAGCCTCACAGTTCCTGCCGCTGAGAAACATCCCCACAGCATGATACTGCTTCCACCATGCTTCAGTGTAGGAATGGCATTGGCCAGGTGATGAGTGGTGTCTGGTTTCCTCCAGACATCAGGTCAAAGAGTTCCATCTTTGTTTCATCAGACCAGAGAATTTTGTTTCTCATGGTCTGAGAGTCCTTCAGGTACCTTTTGGCAAACTCCAGGTCGGCTGTCATGTGCCTTTTACTGAGGAGTGGCTTCCGTCTGGCCACTCTACGATATAGGCCTGACTGAGTGCTCCAGAGATGGTTGTTCTTTTGGAAGGTTCTTCTCTCTCCACAGAGACACACTGGAGGTCACCTCCCTGGCTCAGTTTGGCTGGGCAGTCAGCTCTGGATAGAGTCCTGGTGGTTCCAAACTGCTTCCATTTACAGATCATGGAGGCCACTGTGCTCAATGGGACCTTCAATGCTGCAGAAATTTTTCTGTACCCTTCAAGTTGACTCCAATTAAGTTGTAGAAACATCTCAAGGATGATCAGTGAAAACAGGATACACCTGAGCTCAATTTTGAGTGTCATGGCAAAGACTGTGAATACTTATGTACTTGTGCTTTATTAGGGCTGCATGATTAATCTAATCTCAATCGCGATGTCGTCATGTGTGGTTACATAACCGCAAAAAGTGTGCTATTTAATAAAACAGAAAAGGTGTGTGTGACGCTCTCTTCTATCTCCGCCCACATTGGGCTCTCGCATGTGCCCCTAAAAAACAAACGGGAAGCTTCCGGTCTGCAATATGAAGCCGATGCAGAAGTCCCTGAAACCTGCATTCTATTGAAAATCCAGCAGGGGGCGACTCTTCTGGATGCAAAAAGAAGTCCGGCTTCATTAGAAATAATGGGAAAATGACCCTACTTCTCAGCTGAATAATTACCCCAGTAAACACTTTCCTGATGAGTTTATGGTCTCAGTCGCTAGTTTCAAGTCTTTTAAAATAGACCACAAAGCAGACTATGTTTAAGGGTGGGATTATCTATGATTGATAAGTCAGATTACCATGGCGACCTGTCAATCAGGCTAGAGTGACTCGTACCCATGGTGCTGTGTAAATTTAACCAGCACCATTGAAAAAGCTTATTAGGAGTTGGCTGTTCACTTTCTCTGGTGAGTACATTTCTTTTTAAGACTGTTGTTCGCTAGACAAAGTTATCTGCCCTGTTAAAATGACAGTTAACAGGAGTTACAGTTGTACCAAACTAAGCAAGCTAGCTAGCTCCGCACACCGCCGTTAGCTCCGCCGTATCGTCACTTCCAGGCACTTCTTGGTTGCATAAACTCGACATGGCGGCACCCTATCAGCCAAACTCAAGGCTTCAGAACGGCAGTCCACAAACCAATGGGTGACATCACGATGACTACGTCCATTTCTTATATACAGTCTATGCTAAAAACAGATAAGCCTGATGTATCACTCCACAGCTAAAACGAAGCATTCACACACACAGGGTGAAAAGAAGATCTGCAGTAATGTGCAGTACGACAAAAAATATGGTGTTTTTTGAAAATTAAACCTGTTCTGGTACAACCACTAAATGGGATTTTGAACCTGAAAATGAGCATAATACTACCTCTTAAAAAAAGTTTGACATGCAAAAACAAATCATTTAATGTTGAACAATATGATTATTGACAAGTTAGTAAATTCCATTATAATCGAATCGCGAAATGGGGAAAAAGTGAAATGCTGTGGATACTTTCAAGGTGCACTGTATAGAGGGTATGTGCATGATGTGACAGAATGCAGTTACGCTCACTGAGTGGCAGAAAGAGCAGCAGTGTTAGTTTGAATCAGCTAAAACACAAACAACACATCTAAAATGGGAAAAGAGCTAGACCACGGGTTCTTTGGTAAGCAGTTAGGATCACTGTCAAGTCTGACTGCCTTTAATTTGATCAAATAATCATTTGTTTCACTCCCGGTTTACTAAACGCAGCCATGGTAAAAGATGTTTTGCCACTCAGTCCAGCGTGTTCCGGAAGTGGAAGTGACATCAACGCATACCCTCTATATCCCAGCCACTGACAGGCGCCATGGCAAGGAGATACACTCTTGAACAAAATCTTAAGACCAGGGGAAACATTGCAAGTACTCGCATTTCGCGCTGGTGGATCATAACCGGGTTGTAAGTACTGCTTCAAAATGCCAAAAGAAGAAATAGGAGCAAGAGACAAAAATAGAGAGTAGGTAATTTATTGAAAACTGCATTTAAACTCAAACAGGCTGTTCATCAGCTGATCAAAAGTTTAAGACCATAGGCATAAAATGGTAAAGTCTGCACAAAAATATGGCTTTCGTGTCATTGATCTTCAGACAGTCACACTGTCATGATCTCCTGATGGCAAAGAGGCAAAAAGGCTTTCTCTCGTTGAAAGTGGCAGGATTGTTGAGCTGCACAAGCAAGGCCTCTCGCAATGCGCCATCGCTGCCAAGGACGCAGTAAGACAGTCATTTTACATTTCTTAAAAGATCCTGAGAGTTATGGGACAAAAAAGTCAAGTGGTAGACCCAAAAAAATTTCACCTGCACTGAGCCACAGGATCCAACGGGTTGTCCGTGGAGACACAGGTCGATCCTCGACCCAAATTAAGGCAATTACTGATGCTGACTGTAGCCCAATAACCATAAGACGTCATCTGCGAGAGAAGGGCTTCAAGAACAAAAAACGTCTTCAAAGGCCACGTCTCCTCCCACGCCACAAAGCCCGTTTGGAATTTGCAAGGGAGCACCAAACATGGGACACTGAAAGGTGGAAGAAAGTTTTATTCTCTGACAAGAAAAAATTTAACCTGGACGGTCCTGATAGCTTCCAACGTTACTGGCATGACAAGGAGATCCCACCGGAGATGTTTTCTACGCGGCACAGTGGAGGAGGCTCCATCATGATTAGGGGTCCTTTTCCTTCAATGGAAAAATGGAGCTTCAGGTTGTCCAGGAGAGTCAAACGGCGACTGGCTATGTGGACATGATGCAGCGGGCATCCCTCTTGACTGAGGGCCTCGGTCTGTGTGGTAATGACTGGGTCTTTCAACAGGACAACGCTGCAATTCACAACGCCCGCCTGACGAAGGACTTCTTCCAGGAGAATAACGTTGCTCTTTTGGACTATCCTGCATGTTCTCCTGATCTAAATCCCATTGAGAACATTTGAGGATGGATGGCAAAGGAAGTTTACAAAAACGGACGTCAGTTCCAAACCGTGGATGCCCTTCGTGAAGCCATCTTCACCACATGGAGCAACGTTCCCAGCAGTCTCCTGGGAACAGTCGCATCAAGCATGCTGAAACTAGTGTTTGAAGTGATCAACAAGGACGGTGGGGCTACTCACTACTGAGTCCTTTTTTGACACTTTTAGTTCTGTTGTAGGTTTATTTTTGGGCCTATGGTCTTAAACTTTTGATCAGCTGATGAACAGCCTGTTTGAGTTTAAATGCAGTTTTCAATAAATTGCCTACTCTCTATTTTTGTCTCTTGCTCCTGTTTCTTCTTTTGGCATTTTGAAGCAGTACTTACAACCCAGTTATGATCCACCAGCGCGGGAATACTTGCAATGTTTGTAAGAGTGTAATCAGTGTTATTCACTTCACCTGTCCATGGTCATAATGTTATAGCTATATTTCTTTTTCATTTTGCTCCTACAATGTGACATTTATCACAAGTCCACATGCAACCACCACACGTCAAAATCTGAACAAATAAAAGTAGAAACATAACTAATGGAACTGCATCCATACAGGGCACGAAACGGTCATTTAATGGTTTGATGAGTATGAAAATGATGTGAATCATATACTATGACTTTTCTAGTAACCATATCTCAACCCTAACACAAACAAAATTTTCATTATTTGCACTTTCATTTCATTTATCGATTTGTTGATTTATCGTTTGGTCAGTAAATGTCAGAAACCCATGGTGACGTCTGATCAACAGTCCAAAACCAAAATATATTCAGTTTACAATGACAAAGACGACAAAGACCAGCATCAATTCATAAGCTGAGAAACTGCAAATAGAGAACGTTTGACATTTGAATCGATTATCAAAATAGCTTCAGATTACTTTTCTGTTGATTAACCCAGCTCTACTCTACACATCTCAGCTTCCCAAAGGCCAAGGTGGTTAATGTACAAATTGCTCATTTATCCAGGACCAAAATATATTCAATGTAAAAATTATATAAAAACAGAGAGAAGCAGCAAAGTATTACATGTGAAAAGTTTGAACCAGAGAACGTTTCGCATTTAAACTTCATAAAGTACATAAACGATTAAATTAGATTAAATTTCTGTCAGTGGACTTATCAATCAACTAACTGCTTTAGCCATAAGCTGTACTTTTCAATGGGATGCTTTTCTCTAAAAGACAAAGACACACAGAGGGGGACACTTGATATAAGACAGGGTTTTTCAAAGTCTGAGACTGCGGGTCTCCCCTCAGACAAAGCTTGGGAAACTGACAGTTTCCACACGCACACTAATTTACCTAACGTTAATGAGTAAAACGTTTTGGTGCAACACTTACACCACACCGCAGGATGTCAGTATTTCCTCCACTCAGTTGTAAGTTAGTTACACACATAGACTGTATGGTTACACATGGTGAAAAGCTGTCAGTTCAATTTTAGAGATGCAAAACATCTTTAAAACACAAATGCTGTATGTCAGACAGTGTCGAATTACGTTACGACACCGTGAATACACCTCCTTTTCATCCCTCTTTGCGAGAAGCTAACGTTGCCGTTATTTCAGCTGTGTTAGCTTGTTAGCAAGTCAATCATTCTAAAGTCGGACAAATGTTGGTAACAGTAGCTTCAAATGTGGACTTACGTGTAAACAATCAAACTGAAATATTCAGAGATCTGAAGTCAGCTATCCCCGTTCATTGTATATGTCCTCAGACAAGAAGACAAGTTTTTCTTCCCGCGATGTAAACAAACTGAACTTCCCTCTTCTCTCGGAGCTCCGTGCATAGAAGAAGACTATTGGCTGAGAATCGCATCGCCCACACCCTTCTACTGGCAGTGCCTGCTGGGAAATTGAGTCAAATAGGTTTCCACAGTGATTCTCAGATTATCCCACCCTTTGATGGACGTTTAGTTTGTATATACACAAGACGATGTAGAAATACTCATGTATAATTTTTAAAAAGAATAGTAGAAAGTAAAATAGAAGATAAAAATATGCTGTAATGGGGGAAAAACTAAGTAACCACAAGAATAAAAAGTTGAATAAATTTCCAAATTTATTTTTTTTAAAAACAGGTGCATTCAGAAAAACTCAATTTAGAAGAACTTAGACTTAGAACAGATATGTGGTACACAGAAACTCAGTAAATATTTGTTTGAAAATAAAATTTTTACCGCTGAGGAGATAACAGGGATAGACAAAATGACAAGAACTCCTGACAATATCACTATACCACAAACAATGACCTCAAAAATGACCATAAAGTTGAATCAGCATGATATCTATACATAAGGAGAAAAAAACACAACTTATAGTATAGTATAGTATAGTATAACTTATGTAGCTGGCCTTGGTTTTTTAAGATAAACCACCACTCATTAGAAGTTCATGGGATAGGAATTGGGAAGGTCTGGAACAATGACCGTGCTGTAGAAGTGTGTGTGTGTAATGTGCAAATGTGTCCACTTTTTGAAAATATACACCATCTCTCTGCATTATGTCCTCATCTCTGTGTGTGTGTGCACGCACGTGTGTGCATGTGTGTATGTATGCGTGTGTGTCATACAATTCAGGGGTGAGCGTCCAGAGGGTGAAGCAGAGTGCATACCATGGCCAGGAATTCAGGGGTCCAGAGCATGTCCCTCTGGAACCCAAAGCAAACTTTGAGAGGTTCCCGGCCTGCATGGCTCAAACTGACAAATCACCCGGAGGCTCCAGCCAGACGCAGAGCAACCCAGCACACTGCACCAGGAAACGGTTGTTTAAACATACCTAATGTCATGTGTGTGAGCTTGTGTATGTATGTAGCCTATGTGTGTGCGCTTGTGGGCATATGTGCCAGCATGAGAAAGAGATTACATGAAAGTAAAGAGTGGATTTTTGAACTTCACACACACACACTTTGTTTTTATATCTCAAATAGGCCCTTCTACATGTGTCTGATTGTGGTCAAATGTGGTGGTGGCTATTAATGTGTGCCTATACCACTTGAATACCACTCAATATACACATAGAAACCATGGTATGTTCCGTATGTGGGTACAGTATGAATGTTAAAGTGAGCCAGTGCAGTCTGTAAGATGGGGAATGGGTTTAAAGTGGCGCAGTGGATCCACTTTAGACATCAGAATTGCTGTGGTAGGAAAGCCTGGGCCTGTGGATGTGTGTGTGTGTATGAGTTGGTGGGTGTACAGGTGTGCGCACAAAGGTATGTGTGTGAGTGTGTGCTGTTTCCTCTCTCATACTTTGGTGCTTGTTGCCTGCTGTCCAAATAAAGCATGGAAACTTCATGTACAAATGTTGGTGCGACATCTTTTTTTCCTTTAACACATATTCCACTACATGGTCAAAACTGTAAGCAGTCACTATTAGTTTTCTCAAATTTATGAGTACAGTCCAATAAGCTTTTACCTATGCTTGTACTGAAAAGAAATTCACATCATCCACTGCCATTATTTATCAGATATTAAGTCAATGAAATTATGTCTAAAGGTAATGTTTCAAAAGGATGTTAATGCTTTAATTCCTAAAGTGATATTTTTTTCCAACTATGTGTGTGCAGTGTGATTGTCTTTTCTAACGTAAGATTATCTGTAATCCCTTTACTTCTCATCAGGTGCTCCTCCAACTGCTGTGACTGCATATGAAAAATGTATGGCTATATGAAAACATCCCTAGCCTAAAATGGACACATAAACACACAGTTAAAATTATTTATACACATTTTATCAAAACCCTTAAAACTGTTCTTGACATTGGATTAAAGTACCTTCACGTAACATATTTATGTTGGTGTCTCTATTAGTAAATGTCCAGTAAAGGCAGTAGTTAAAATCTTAAGGCTCTGGCCCAGGTCCTCCATCAGCTCCACCCTGGCTGCCTGCCTGGGCCAACATGTAGGTCACCCAGGGCTAGGTCTCTCCACGTGCAAGGTTCTGTGTGTGTGTGTGTGCGTGTGTGTGTGTCTAAGTCTTGTAAAAACATCAGCCTATGGGTTTGGAACAAGGTCCAGGGCAATACTCAAAAAAAAACGAAAGAGAAGGAAAGAAAAACCACGGCAAAAACTTGAGAGAGTGTGGTTTGATGCCCAAAGTGGAAACCCACACACTGATGTTTTTATGTGTGTATGTGTGTTTGTCCTTGTGGCTGTGCGTGTGTGTTGCTATGCCTATCCTTGCACAGGCACACATATGGATGCTAGGAGAAATGTAGTGTAAACCATGTGTGTTTTTACTGTACTGCTACTCTGTGATTATTACAAAGCCAAGAGATGGGTTGTCACGCAGTGGGGCAGCAACTTAGCCATAGGTCTGTGTGTGCATGCTTCCATGTGTGTATGTATGCTTTCATTCTTGGAGTGAAGGCCTGATCACAGCCAGTAATTCGACATTGCCAACTGGGTGACAGTAGCAGCATGCTGTTAATTCAATGACCTGTCATTGCTTTTGATTTTTAAAGTAAACTGAAAATGGATTTTTTTTTTTAAAAACATAAAAACACCGGGCTCCAGCCCCCCCGTGACCCTGTACACAGGATAACTGGTTGACGATGGATGGATGAATGGATGGATGGGAGAAAACACAGTACAAACAGAGTACATTGACCTGTGGACGCAAATTATTATTTAATTAGTATTAGTATTAGTAAGTATTACTGTAGAGATTTTATGTTTTAGGCACACTCAGATGATAATTTCCATGACTTGATACCCTCATTCTCTTTGTTATGTCAAGTTATGAGCCTCACTATGTGATTTTGTATTTTTTTTGCAATCTTGTATTTGCAGGTGCTTCGTCTCACCCCTGTGTCCAACTAATTTTGTTCCACTGGATTATTTAAGAGAAGATAACAAGCACCAAATATCACCTCCTAGCCAAACTGTGATGCTGGAAGTACCTGTTTATCATCTAAAAATTATAAATCATGATGAAGAAAAAAACTCCAAGCATAAATAGATTTTGGGGTAAAAGGCAAAGTGCGTGATCTCTAATTTTTTAAAGTATAGTTGTTTTTTGACCTTGTGGTTTGGCCGGAGAGAGATGGAGCTGGGTGGAGAGCTAGGATATCAGGCTCTGGCACTTATCCCAGATTCACTGAGACCAGGAGCTGCACAGCTGCTGACAAATTTGTCAGTTCTGATCCAGACCAATCCTATTACCAGTTCTGGTCCAGACCAAAGTTATTACCAACCTGGCTCTGTCTCTGTGGCCCTACGTGACCTGACGCCTGTCTCAGTGCACCACACACTGATGCTGTTCAGCTTTATGGCCTGCACTGCTGTGTGCATCTGTGTGATGTCTCCTGCTGGATACCGCAAGAGGAAAATATGAGCTCTGTGATAAGCTGCATTAAGTTCTGTTTGCATGTTATTTCTCATTTTATTCTTGCATCCAATTGGGTGTTTTTCCAAAGCACTTCTTCTTCATCATCTTTTTGATCCAGGCAATTGCTCAAATATTAAAAAATAAGGAATTTGATTGAGGATCATAAATGCCAATTTGTAATCAAGATAGTATGTTCAGATCATACTTGGGCTGCTGCACCACCAACCATTTTAATAGGTGTTTCGTGACAATAGTGCTGAGTGAATGTTGTCTGCCTTCTCCAACCACAATACAACGTGAGATTAATGTTTTCCAATGTATCCACTTTGAATAATGTTAGTGGTCAAAAACACCACCTCAACCCACCCCCTACCCTGGAACATGCAACATCACTGGGTAAGTTTATGCAATTACAAATAATATCAATGTGGAGACATGAGTGATGAGGCACATTTTGGGCAACAATGATGGCTTCCCAAATGTTGCCTTTTGATACAGATTTTGTAGTTGAATGTGTATCTTTTTATCTGATTGACTCATTATGGTGTTTTCTTTGCGCAAACAAATGGGGTTTAGATGATGAGTTGTACCTCTCTCACTTCTGTCTTTCCTGTCACAGGTTTGTAGGGTTGAGCAGGTTGGAGGACCCAAATGCAGGACACAGATGAAGTTCAGTTCAGAAAAGTTTATTTGAACACAAAGCAAGCTCACTTACTACCGAGTGGCTGAGTCCTTATCCAAAATAAGGTGATCCACTAGAAAAATCCACAAAATGCAGGGAAACAGGATGACAAGACAAGACAGCGCAAGGCAGGCACATGATACAACACACTGCAATGACTGGACAGAGACTGAACAGAAACAGCAAACAGAAACAGAAACATAGAGGAATCAGGACTAATGAGACAGGCAGGCAGAGAGACAGCAGGGGGAAAACAGAGAGACAGGTAGGCAGAGGGATAACTCGAGGATTACCATAAACACTTGACAGGCAGACGGGAACTAAGCATGAAATAAAAACCAGATAATAACAGAAAAGACACAAACTTAGGGAGACACAAATCCAAACAGTAACTGAGCAGAATCAAGCAGACTGAAGACTGGCAACTGAGAAGAAACATACTGGAACACCGAACAGACTAAAACTAAATAATGCAGACAGACTACAAAGGTAACAGGAAAAACAGACTGAACTAAGAACCAAACACGGGGCAGACATGGGTAAAATAACGAGCAATGAAGTACACAGACCAGAGGCCTGTACCACGAAGCGGGATTTGAGCTTATCCAGGTAACTTCAGGGTTAACCCTGGGTTTTCAGTACCACGAAGGTGGTTCACTTCTTACCGGGGTAGATCTTAGCTCCGGAGCTAAACTGCTCCGGAGCAGATTATGTTCTAGGTAAGAGATCAACTCTATGAAAACGCCGCCTACTGACCAATCAGCTCTGGAAAATGTCATCACCATCTGTAGGAAATCCCACAAACTGTTTTAGCCAATAGGCTGCTTTATTTTCGCAGCGGTGATGTGGAGAAACCCTTGTCTATAGCAATATAATCCTACAGAGACTGATTAAAAGTCTTAGGCTATTGTTGCCTACAGGTTTTTACAGCTACTTACTGCTTTGAAATGTGTTTAATAAAGGTGTTTATTTGCTCCCAGTCTGTTTCACACACCCTGAGGTAGCTGTTAAAATAAATGGGTTTTATTTGTCTTATGTGAGGCTGAATATTATGAGCTGTTTGGTAGGGATATTGAAATACTAAAATTTAATATGAACGTAGGCTATCTATTTTAGGTTAGTATAGCTTTCTTATAGGCCTACTACAGAGACTGTAGTCATGTTCCACCCCACCTTTTGCGATGTAGGCGCAAAATGTATGAGTTTCCAGTCGCCTAAATGTTGAGAGTCAGTCTTTCAGCCACTATTTGAGCACATTTTATGGCATGAATGGAGTTTTCATTTCATTAATTTAGAACAATGTTTGGAACACTTTTGAGAGTGTTAAATAAATTAATCTCATTATTGAAGTGACGTGAAGTGAAGTTTTTTTAAAGTAAGGTGGAACAGCCTGTGTCTTTTAAAGGGGTGGTATTATGCTCATTTTCAGGTTCAAAATCTTAATTAGGGGTTGTAGCAGAACAGGTTTACATGGTTTAATTTTTTAAAAACACCATATTTTCCTCATACTGCACATTGCTGCCGCTCCTCTTTTCGGCCTGTCTGTTGTACGCTCCGCTCTTGAGCTACAGAGTGATGCATCTTACTTGTATCATATCTTTGTTGGGAGCACATGTGCAGTTCCCAGGTAAGGACTACTAGCCAATCAGAAGCAGAGAAGGGCGGGTTGTAAGAAACAAGGTGGTGTGATCAAAATCAAAGCCTTCAGATGGCGACTGTAACCCAGTAGATGGTATAAGTTATTACCAGTCCCCAACCACACAAGATCATTGTTCCACATCTTACCATCTGGACTAAACGTTGAACTGTTGCCGGTGTTCTGACGATCTATGCTGCCTTGCTGAAAATGCTTCCATAGCGCAAATCGATAGACTCGACTCTACTCGACATAATGTTCAATGCGACACACACACCAGCGATCCACACAGCTCTTAAAATATATACAGTCTACGGTTAAAACGTTTGAATATTGCTCAGAATGTAAAGACAGATAAGCAGTATGAAAACCTTCCAGCTGTGTTTTCCTCTGCCGTTATTGCTGCAGCGGTCTGTGTGACACGGCGGGAGCAGAGGGCTCTGTGAGCGGGCGGCTGGCCGGCCTCACACGCTCCTCCCGCAGGCCGCCACTTGGGGAGCTCCTCAACTCCGAAAATATTCATCACACTTTTGTTCCGCCATCACTTCTCGCAAAACTGTCAATATTCAACATCTACACAGCTGATTTCTCACCTCAAAACTTCTCAAAAGTGGATTTAGTGATGAAAATCCATACGAAAACTGTAAAATAAACTTTCTGTAGCTGGCCTCTGTCTGGTGCAATGATGATGCAGTGAATAGTGTATATTCTCTGACCATTCAGCAGTCTGTCGTGTTTTCAAGTTACATTTTAGTATCCCTCAGCTCGCTTGGAACCTCATGGAGGTGAGGTGATACGAAAAAAAGTACCTGGAAGCAGGTACAGGTCCAACTTTTCTACAATGGAAAACCCAAACAAAGGCGAGTCGAGCCAAAGGGCCTCCGCTCAGACTAGCTTGGTTTGAGGGCGTGCCTGACCCCCGCCAGCCACTTGGCAAGCTTTATGACGCGTTTGCATTGTGATGTCACAAGTAAAGGAAGTGAAGGGAACTGAACTGTTTTCAAGCGGTTCTGTGCACAGCTTTCTGTGGGAGATGGGAACTCCCTTTGGGCTGGACTTTGGGCTTTTTCACTTTGCAAACCTGCTACATGCACAAAAAAGATATATAACTCAATAAAGGAGAGGGGGAAAGCCAAAAAGCATAATACCACCCCTTTAATGTGGAAACGCTGACACACAGCCGAGCTGAAAGAATAAGGCTGATATTTTCATACTGCTCATAAAAACACATCAGATCAATGCAATATTATGGACTACGCCTGTTCATTAAGGCATTCACACTGTCTGCAATTTTCTGTCTCCCTGCCTGTGTCAGCTGCAGTCGTGCTACTGTCGTATTTCTGTAGTGTTGCAGTTTAATCCTCGTTTGTAAAATATGACGCTCTGCTGCATGTCTGTGATTGGTCATCTGCTGCTAACACCGCCTCTTTTATGTGAACGCGCTCGACTCAACTCCTTTGAAGGACTTGAGTCACCAAATCTCGTTCATTAAAATTAACTAATCTTTTTTTGTCATTTCGTTCATTTGAACTAGGCTGGCTATTGCAACCCTCTAGTGGGCGATTAAAAAACAACGCAGTTCTCAAACACGGAAGGCTGCCTGGCTTGCTTTCATTGACAAAGTATAAAGCACAAATTCAACTCTTGATCACTCTCTATCATCATTATATAAACCCCCTGGCCCCACAACCAAATTCAAACCATCTAAAAACCACAGAAATATATTGTCTATATGCAATCCACTACTCCGGCTCAATCCTTCCATTTACACTATCTTTCCTGAGTATACAACCAGACCAGCCATAAAAGGCTTATGTATGTAATTACTATCTTTATCTCTAACGTGGTCATCCATACAGTAGCCTAACGTCCCTATCTATAAGTAAAATATTAATATCAGATTTGCGTATATAGAAGTAATAAGCTTGATACACTATACAAATAAACACACTCTTATTCAAATTAAACCATTTTAATAATAATCTGGGTCAAGCCACCAAGTTCTTAAATAAACTCAGAACAGAGACAGGAGGAACAAAGTAATACTAGAACTGCAAGCAGTTGTAAACGGGGTCCAAGCCACCTGTCGCCAGTCGCCCCCTTCGCCCCGCGGAGGGCGCGCGAGTCGTCCCGGGCGCCCCGCCGATGTCCCGCGTGAGGTCCCCGAGTGAGGTCTTTAAAGGCCACTCCGAACCAAGGCGAAATGCGGCGTGTTTGAAAATGCCATTGAAATGAATGGGCTTAGCGACGGCGTTTGAGCTTGGATTACGGCACCGCCCTTTTGGCCGAATCGCACCAAATCGCTCAGCTGTTACCAGGGCCCCTTGGTGAAGAAGTGACCCAAATTTGGTGTCGATCGGAGCTGCGGTACTGGAGATATAAAATGCATGTAAGTGAATGGGAGTTTTTTGATATATGATGAACAGCGCCACCGTTTCGCCGATTGGCACCAAATTTGACACAGGCCTTCGGGAGGTCATGTCGCATAAGGTCCCCAAGTTTGGTGTTGATCGGCCATTCCAAACCTTGTGAAAATGTGTTTGGTTCAAAATCCCATTCATTTCAATGGGGTTTGGGACGGTATTTCAGCTTCGATTATAGCGCCACCTTTTGGCCGAACTGCACCAAATTTTTGTGGTGTGATCAGGGGCCAATGGGGAAGAATTGACCCAAATTTGGTGTCAATCGGACCTGCGGTTCTGGAGATATAAAATGAATGTAAGTCAATGGGATTTTTTTGGGGTAGCGCCAACTAGCGGCGAATTGCACGAAATTTTGCACAGCCCTTCAGGGGGGTGTCTTACATAAGGTACTCAAGTTTGGTGTTGATCGGCCACTCCTAACCTGAGATCTGACATCACTTCCTTTTATTAGCGTTTTTCGCAAACGTTTGTTAGCGTAAAATTGCGACATTTTTTGTCGTATCAAAATTCCCTCTACAAACTTTGTAGAGGTCGGTCCAGAGATTATCCGTGCCAAGTTTCGTGTCGATCGGACTTGCTGCTTGGAGGAGATGATTTCAGCCGGCTTGTCATTTTTTGCGATTTTGCGCGAAAAAGGTAAGGCGGAAATGGGCGTGGCCTACATCACGTGATTCAGCTCAATCACCCGAACGAGCAGACATAAGATTTATGAATGTGCGATGTAGTTGGCCTTAGTTATGAAGAAAAATGTATTTTGTTTGAAAATCCCATTGAAATGAATGGGGCATTTGAGCTTCGATTACAGCGCCACCTTTAGGCCGATCTGCACCAAATTGTTGTGGTATCATCTGGGCCCCATGGGTAACAATTGACCCAAATTTGGTGTCAATCGGATTTGTGGTTATGGAGATATAAAATGAATGTAAGTCAATGGGATTTTTTAAAACATTTTTAATTTGCAATAACAGCGCCACCTATGGGTACATTAGGTTCCCCTTTGGTGCCTGGCATCAGGGGACCATGCTGAACAATTTGGCACTGGTTTCATGTCAATGTGACTTGTGGTTATAGAGGAACTAATTTTCTGGATTAAAGAGCGCCACCTAAGGGCGAGTTGCACCAAATTTTGCACACGCCCTCACGGGGGCGTCCCAAATGACTGGTCCAAATTTGGTGTCGATCGGCCATTGTAAACCAAAGATATGACCTCACTTCCTGTTAGTAGCGTTTTGTGCAAATGTTTGTTAACGTATAATCGCGACATTTTTTGTCGGATCAAAATTTCCTCTACAAACTTTGTAGAGCTTGGTCCAGAGATTATCCGTGCCAAGTTTCGTGGCGATCGGACTTGCGGTTTCGGAGGAGATGATTTTGGGTGGAGTTTCAGTTTTCGCGCTGTAGCTCGAAAAAAGTTTAGGCGGAAATGGGCGTGGCCTATACCAGGAGATTCAGCTCGATTCCCCGAACGCGTGGATATAAGGTTTTTTGATATATGCCTTCGTAGTCGAGAGGTCCAAGGCCAAACGCGTTGACCTTGCGTATAGCGCCCCCTAGCGGTAGAAGTGTGCGAGTTTTTGCGCCTGCGGTCGCTGCGCTAAACTGGACCTACCCTATGAGTTTCGAGTGTGTAGCAGTTACGGTCTAGGCCGCAGTATCGGTTTTCTTCACGGAAGAATAATAATAAAAACCCGAGCGAAAACAATAGGGTTCCCAGCCACTTCGTGGTATGGGAACCGCGTTGCCTTGCAAACGCGGGTTCCCAGCCCACTTCGGGCTTGGACCCCTAATTAATCACATTATATAAATGCAGCAGTTTGGCAGGTCTGGACTGGCAGAATGGGCCACATCAGGTCCTAATTCTGCAGACAGAGAAACAAACATCGCTCTCAAACACTGCCAGGTTGTTCACCAATCAGGAACTGTGAAACAACAGCACGGCTCTGTTGATAAATAAAAAGTAGAAGTTACGTTGCGCTCTTGTGACGGTTCGGGACAGAACGGACCCAAATGCAACGCTTAGGGTTTCAAGACAGGTTTATTTAAGAGCAAGGGAGAGGAGGGGGGACTGGAAAAAAGAAAGGGAATTGCAGACGTGGGCGCGGGGGACCGAGGAGCGGGAGGCGTTCAGGCACGTGGACTGAGGGAGGGTGGAGGTAGTGGAGGGGAGGATGGGATGACTGGCGGCCCGGCGGGGAGTGAGTGGAGAACCGGGGAACGTCGTGGGGACGGCGAGAGGAGGAGGCAGGTGAGCAAGCCCGGCTGACCGAACGGGGAGGCGGAGGTGAGTAGACCTGACGGGAGGAAACAGACAGACAGGGTTAGCGTGGAAAGGCGGGTGACAAGAAGGTAAAGAGAGATTCATAAATGCTTGAGCGAAGCTGTGCCACCAAGTCTGGAGCTGCAACGATCGAGCGAGGATGGAGTGGAGAGCCGGGGTAGAAGTAGGCTACTGGTCGTGATGAGGCCGATAGCTTGCAGGTGTGGTGATCGGGAACGAGGAACAGGTGTGGGTATCCAGCCGGGCTCCGGAGCGGGGAGGGAGAGAGGGGAGACACAGAAGAAACCAGAATGCGAGGGAGAAGAGGAGAAACAGCTCTCTAGTGGACCTGGATCAGCTGTTAGCTGTAACACACCACAGGGCTAACGCTAAGGCTGCTATGTGGCTGTGTTTTAATTTTTTAATGACTGGGTCTGTTTGTTTTGGAGAGGAGACTACCGAATTCGGCTCTCAGTAGAACCCTGTCAGGGCTCTGAAGTGGACCCAGAACTCTCATCAGCTGTTAGCTGTAAACACTAGCAGGACTAAAGTTACGGTATGGCTGTGTTAAAACTATAACATAGCACAACATCACTGTGCTGTAATAATGTTATGCTTTATTAAATGTCACATCATTAACAAAATAGCTATATGTCAGTCCAGTGACTTTTACCTGACAGCCAACCTGCCTCTCATTCTCCGGCGCTGGCAGTCACTCAGCCTGCGAAAGACTGAGGCGGACCCATGTGAGCGGTGAACGAGTAGCTCATTCCTGCTCCACAGTAGCTGAGCTGTCACGTCACAAATGAACGACTCAAACCTGGAGACCCACAGGTGCTATGAGTCGTGAACTAATCAGTTCTGTTTCCTGTGCTGCCTGCTAACCACAGCCCTGTAGCCGAGCTGTCACGAGACAAATGAACGACTCAAACAAATCCACAGTTGAGAATTGTGAACTAATCAACACTGTTTCCTGTGCTGACGGAGCCCATGCAGCTGCTGTGAGACGAGTGAACGTAAGAGTCCAAGATCCTTCACGCATGCGTGAAAATGAACGAATTACTCACTGAAACTACCCGTTCCTCCCAAGTCATACACACGATTAGGTCTTATGAACGAAACATTCATTGAACGACACAACACTAACCCTGGGTTGACTTAACGAGTTGATAACCAGCTTCGTGGTACCGCATATCCCAATTGCGATTGTTAGGGTTAGTTAAGCCAGATAACGAAAACATCTCCTGGGTATGTTGAACTCGCTACGCGGTACAGACCCTAGGAGTAAATACTAAGACATGAACTAAGACACAGAACTAAAACGCAGGACTAAATAACAGATATTGAACTGACCAATAAATAAACTCACAGTGAACTAAACTCAACAGAACAGTAGACAGGATGAAAATGCAGATACAAAAACAACCAAACAAGAATCAAAATACAGCACACAGAGAAACTCAGGACAGGATCGTGACATTTCCTGACTCTTCGTGCAGCTTTCTGTAAACCTTTTCCCATTATTTTTTCTCTTTTCCCCTTTTTGTCATCAAAGTTGTTCTTTCCTACCTCAAGCTATCAAGGCCTTCTCCATCACTCCGAACCTATACCACCCTTCAAAACGTGTACATCTATGTGTCTTGAGTATACTTGTATACTCCGGTCTTTTTGTGGATGAAATAGCTGTCCCCCAGCCTGAGGACAGTTGAGGCAATGCAGAGGAATGTGCCGTTAAAAATCTTCAGATCCGTTTGGACTTAACTCTGAATGTCTGGCTGTTAGGACACAGAGAAAAATAGAAGCACATAGAGAGAAGGAGGAGAGGCGAGAGAAAGAAAGCACTTCTCAGAGGAGAAAAGAAGAGCTGTCAGAGGTGTCTCCAGACAGGGGCCAGCTCTCCCTCATAAACGGATTTGTATCTCACAAAGTTTAAAGGAGCTGTTTTTTGGGGTCTTCCTGTGTCTAAGTGTGTGTGAGCCTGCTTTTGTGTTCATTTAATGTCAGTGGTTGGGTTGGACAGCAGTTAATGTCACTTAAGGTCTGACACTGAACAGTTGTCATGACTGAAATGTCATAACGACATTAACCACATACGACAAGATCTAAACTAAATCTAAAAAGTCTGCAGAGCTCTTCTGCACTTTCTGTTCTGTGGCTTTTTCCATAAATTTATTTGAATCTCTTCATTATCAGCATAAAGAGAAGGGGAGAATGGGTTATACAGCGTGGCCAGGGTTGTGAGAGTAAAAATCAAATTTAGGTTTTCTCACAGACAACATCATCTAACTGACTCTTTGAAAATGTCCAACTTTCTGATAGCAACATAAAATTTCAATTTATTGAAAAACGTTAAAGGTACAAGAAAACTGACACAGCTGACTAACGGGTGAATCTAGTTTCTTTATAAATTGAGGGTACATTCAGACAGACTTTTTGATCACAAGGGGCGTAAAAATACTTAGCGATTGTGACCATTGTCTCTCTCTTTTGGGTATATTAAGGACTAAAGGTAGGAGAAATGCTGAATCCTCACAACGTGGCTGGTTTTCAGTGTTGCAGCTTTCAACCTTGGTTTGTAACTTCCTATAGTCCAAAATGAGGCTGTTAGAATTTGTACTAGAACCAAAAGATTTGTACATGTAACACATATTACACAGCCCTTACTCCAATGGCTTCCTGTTAGCACTCTTCCACCTGTCAGATCTCCTAAGACTTTACATCCCCGCCATGTACACTCAGATCACAGGACGTAGGCTATCTCATTATATCATTATTATGTCTTTATTTTGCTTTACTTGTGTGTGACAAAACCCTTACCCACGGCACAAAAAATACATAAAAGTAGAAAATAAAAGTGCAACACAGAGGAGCCTTAAAAGGAAATCAAAAACCTACCCAGCATGTACTGCCTTACAGTGTCTGGTGTGAGCAGTCACAGAAGATGTAAAATCCTGCCTGGAGGAACAGATCTTACCTTGCACAACCCCTTTTTACATCTTTCACATATAAGGAAATCACTTATAGGTCTGGTAAGGGGAAATACATAGGACAACTCTAAACTCTAAAGGAACAACTTTAGAATAATACAAACACATATTTACTGTATCCCACTTGCTCTTTATGTGCTAACACACATAGTCACAAGGACACACTCTTTATGGCAATTCCAGGCATTTTTTAAAAGCATGCTTTTTTATTGCATTTAGAGGAAGCTGGGGATTGGCTGAGAAAGGGAGAGAGGTTCTGTGACCAATGTGAAACAGCACTGCTTGCATATGCCTGTACACAACTGCACGCACACCTACAGCCACACACCACACACTGTGTCTACAGTGAATGGCAAATTCACAGTGGTGAGTACTATTAGGGAACTGTTCACAAGTATTTAAGTTTTTAAATGTCCAATTTACACATGAAATTCTAAGTCCATAAGTGTGTGTGTATGTTTGTGTGTGTGTTTCACAGGTTAATCTGGTACTCTCTCTGATTTCAGATGGTTACATATGACACAGCTGCCTGCCACAGTCTAGAAATCAGCCAGTAAGAGGAGAACCAGCTGAGACTCCACATTTGCAATCAGTCAGTTTGCGAATCACTGCCAATTAAACGAGCTGTTACTGCTAACATCTGACTTCCAATTGTCCCTTTCACTTGCAGATTAGAAAATACCCTCTCAGACTCAAGTATGATACCATTACAGGGATTCAGACTTTTGGTTGATTGCTAGAGTTTAGAAACATGAGTAATCATAATCAAATCAGTATTGTACAAAATCTACATTTTTAATTCTAGTGTTGACAGTGAAAAAATTGCTTGGCCTCTTTCACGTTGTTGCATGCAGTATTGCTCTCAAGACTAATAGTTTAATTAACATAAGAGCAAAAAAACAGGACATAGTAAGGGGACATATAGCAAGAATCACTTCTTGCTATATTGGGCCCCTGAGGACTCCACTTGACCTTAAAATGGCAGTGAGCACAACTTTGTCCCTGATCAATCATTCATTGCCCAAGTTCAACAACCTGACAGCAGGGCAGCGTGTCCGTTTTTACCATGAAGTACTGTATCACACACACACCTGCTTTCTATTAGTCCAGTAGATTGCAGGGAAATTGAGTGGGAGTGTTAAACACACACATCCATCTATCTGCCCCTCTGTCCACGATAATTACACACTTCCTGCTCTAAAATTCTTCTCCAACGGCTTCCACTCCAATCACGTCCCTGTTGAAGTTTTTACTGTGTATGTGTGAGAGGGTTGGTTTGCACAGCCACATTGCATTGGTTCATCAGTGGCAAAACATACACCACATACTCTGAGCAAACATATGACACACATAGATGTGAAAGAATATAACTCACAGCACTCCTGCTTATTTTAACTGTTTCAGATGACTATCTTGTGTATGTGTGTGTGCGTGTCAGTGTTGTTTGGGAAAAACTGTCACAAAATCAAGAACTATTAATTTTAAGAGAGTTCTTTACTGTAATAATTTCACAGATTTCTAAAAAACACCCCCCAACAACTTCTAATTAAGTAACTTGACAGTGACTTGAGTGTTATTAATGTTACATGGCTACCAAAGCACTTTTTCAATTTGCCTCTCATTCACCACTTTGCACACTGATGGTAGCGGGCTAGCATGCAAGGTGCTTACCTGACCATCGGAAGGTTCATTGTCTTGCTCAAGGACACTGTGGAATCGAACCTGTTATCAGTGTATGAACCGCTCTACCTGCTGAGTCACAGCCCTTAAAAAACACCAGGAGCACAGGAATGCAATAAGCAATTTATTTTCTTTTATTGTTGTCTAATTTACCAGTCTTTACTTTTTGTTCTCCTGTTATATATATTATATTTATATTTATATTTTATATTCTGTGATTGTTTATTTAGTCTTTTTGTCTGAGTGAGCCCAGGAAGACTTGATTCCTATTAAACAAGTTGACATGGCAATGAAGTATTGAATCTTGAATCCTCATTAACATCTAAAAAAAAGAAGAAATTTAAAGATCTCCAGACAGACATAAGAGGTCAGGGTTAGTGAGTGTCAGTGACATCTATTTTATCATTTTTTCTGTGTCCGTGAATACTATATAAGCTCATCTCACGAATGTGTGTGCTCACATCTGTATCTTTTCTGGGCATGTGTCTGTGCGTTGATTCAGACTGAGCCTCCCTCTGGGGTCCTCAGAGCTCTCCTCCAGCCCTGTTTCTCATTAGGCATCTGTCATGGTGCCAGAATCAATAAGCACAGATGGAAGAAAAAAAATCTCTCTCCTCTTTGTGAATGGGTAGATCATTAGCAAATTCCAAAGTGTTTACCATCATCACCAAGGAAAGACCCAATTCAAATTTACTGTACTTTCAGTAATTTGTACCGCTGTTGTTTCCTTTATGAGCTACAGATTAGAACCCTCCTCCTTAGTGCAAAATTTTAGAGACATGTGAAATCATATGCTCCAGTTTTGTTTGGCTTTGCAGAATCGTGTATTCGCTCAACACTCCCAGACACAGATGAAAATATTTAGTTGTGGGTTTCTTTCTGTCTCTCTTTTTCCCTCTTCCCCCTTTTGCGTCTTAAGATGACGCATCTGTTTCCATACATTGTTGCATGTTTTCTGGCAAAGACAAACAGTATAGTTTAAAGAAATAGGTGGGTGGCGTGCTCTCATCTGGTGTGTGTGTGCATGCATGCCACCAGGCTTACATTAAACAAAAGGAAGAAAGGATGACAGCATCCAACCACAGTTTGTCATCTTCAGTGTAAACGGCCGTACATCATGCTAACATCTTACATGTGCTTGGCCCAATCACGGCAGTCACACACAGTCGTGTCAACACAGCAGTAATGAAAACAAAAGAATGGAAAGAGGCAGCTGGAAGGGAGACAGGTAGGGACAAAGGCAGATGTAACGTAACGAAAAAGAGATTGAAGCAGAATATAAGTGAAAGAAGGGGACACAAAGAAGCTGAGGGCAGGATAAATGCTTCCAGTATTAGCGGAAAAGGAGATTATGACATGGCTTGGCATTGCTCCGTAGCACTCATCTGTAACGCAAAGAAAGAGTGGGTGGGTTTTCCACCTCCACAGAATAAATGATGCGAGGGGAAGTGGGAGTAAACAATATCAGTCATTATAATTACTCTCATACGGCTACTCCCATCCACCATCAACTATCCTCCAACCCCCCTTCATTCTCCATTTTCCATCTCCATCTGTCTACTCCGAATCTGTTTTTTGGCCCTTCTCGATGACTTGATTACACCTTTAACTTTATTCTCTCTCACTCACTTTCTCTTTCTGTCCATCCTTGGCAAAGTAAATTTCCTCTTTTCTGACTATATCTAAATTAACCTACTTGTTGTAGGCCTTAGATCTGAAGCTTGAGTCAGGTGGTCTGAAACTGAAACGCACAGGAGAAATAGGAGGTTTTGAAAGATGGAGAAAATTACTGTAAATGACCTCACATCAGCATTTCATCTAGAGTGTTGTTTGAATGCAGCCACAAGTAAGAGTAGTAACAGCCAACAGTAATAATAATGGCAAATTTCTTGAGCTTTTTACTGTGAGAGAGATACAATCTTTGGCTGTGTTGGGCGACCTCTCTTGCAGCAGAAGCCTTTAAACACTGCTGAATGCATAGTGAATCATGTCAGCCGTTTCTAAGAATTGGATGAGGTTCCCTCTGTGTCTTGGACCTCTACACTGCTCTGTCTCCCTCACTGTTTTTCTCTCTCTCTTACTCTTGCAGGATTCCTGGAGAGCTGTAGTAGCGTGTAAGAAAATGTGTTAAACAAATGCTTTTGCATAGAACAGTCACTCACATCATAAAAGAATGCTTGGCTATGAATAACTAATGTCACATAAAGCCGAGCGCAGACACAGGAAAACAAGGGTTTTGGACCCAAACGCAGTTTCATGTTAAGGTCAGCGTGCTAACATTTTGCAGATTTACCGTGTTCACCATCTCAGTTTAGTGCGTTAGCATGCTAACCAGCATTGCTACCAAACAAAAAGTACTGTCAGTAGCTTTGCAGGTTATGTGGTCATAAATCGAACCCAAGGACAAACTGAGATGTAGTTTAGAATAGATCACCAAAGTCATGACAATTCATCCTGAGGGACGCATGAATGTGTGGACCAAATTTCATCACAATGCATCAAACCCAAAGTTGTCGAGACATGTCATTCAAAACCACAATTGTGAACCTTATGGTGGCACAAGAAAAAAGTCAGAGGGTCCACAAAGTCAGTAGGACACATCATCTGGCAACCATGAATGTCTGTACCAAATGTTACGTCCATCCATCCGGTATGCTAGATATTTCACAGGATAAGTGAAAACACTGACCTGCTGGTGGAGCTAGAGGAAAAGTAATTGAGATTCATTCTCTGTGGACCATGAATCTGCCATCCCTAAAGCTGTGCCATGGTTATAAATGTAGAGGATTCATTAAGTGTGTTGTTTTGTCATGTACATAGTTAAAATCTCAAGTAGAAAATAAAAAAATGCCTCCTCCCCAATGATCATCTTTCACAATCCAGCCACTTAACGCTCTGATCTTCTCTGATCATTAGACATCTGATTTCAGAAAGCTGAATTCCAACATTAATTACTCTCAGACAACATAGAGAAAGAGAAGAGAAGACAGATGCTGGAGTCCTTCTTGCAACACTAGCAAACCCTGCACAGATATACAGTACTAAAATTTTTTATCCTGACAACCACGCACCACTACTCTGTCCAATATGTCAAATGCCAAGCATTTTTCTCACGTGTCATTCTCATAAAGGCTATTTTCTTGTTATTCACAACTGCAGCCTGCAGAACTGCACTTTAACACTGAGCTTATGTAAGTCTGGCCACTGGGGACTTGGACTTCACATTCTTCTGGATCATTCTTGTAAGAAGAACGCACTCCCTCTGTGGGAGATAAAACAGCCAGCCAAGTCAAACTAGTCCCTGGGTGGGATTGAACACCAGCACCAACACCAGCCCAAAACCACCCACCTTGAGACTGTTGACAGAATAGAAAAAAGTAGAATAGAAAAGAATTATACTTTATTATAAAGTGCCTCTGTAGCACATGCCATCAAGACTTCGGACAGAGTCAGGCCATCTGGTTCCCCAGTTTCCAGCTAAGCTAAGCTAAACTAACTGTCTCCTGGCTCCATATCTTCACATTTAGTGTACAGATATGAGTGTCATTTTTCAATCTAAATCAGGGCTAGGAAGTGAATTCAATTTTTTTTCTTTTAAGCTCACACGATAACCATAAAAGTGAGTGATAAAATAGCAAAGTTTAGGTTAAAATACAAAAAACACAATATATATTTTTAAAAGCATAACTGCACTTAAGTCTAATGATGTAATTACTACTACTAGTGATGATCTGTTGTTGTCTTATGTTTAGTCCTCAAATGTAAAGTCATTACAGGCTAATATTATTTACAATATGAGGTCCACAGTTATTCATCCTGCATTCATTTGCTGTCACTGAAGTCTGGCATTTGGAAACCTCCAGCGACTTTGACATAAATCTGGAAACAGTGCTTGTTTGTACGCATAATGTCGGACACAGACACACACAGACACGCAGAAGCAAACACAAGTCGAAAGTTGAATGGTTTTCAAGGTGTCTGTGAGGCCTCAAAGATAAACCCCCCATTCGCCTGGATCTGGACTAGTATCAACACACCATGTGATGCTTCCTGCAGATTTATCCCTAAACTCCGTTTTTATAAAGAATGTGTAAGTCTGGCCCTGGTTCATAGTGCATGTGTGTGTGTGTGTGTGTTTGCGTGTGTCCCATGCAGTCATGTCAACAGAGCAATCATTCATGTAGAGGAGAGTATACACTCGGAGGGTTTAGCTCTGCCGGCAGGTGTTGATGGACAAGCCTTTCAGGGAACGAGGGAGCAATGGAAAGAGGGAGAGGGAGGGACAGAATGGACAGAAAAGAAGGACTGGAACAGATGAATACATCATTCCTTTTTGTATAATTCTCTTTGCACATGGAAGTTTGAGATAAGAAAGCAAGAAAAATAAGAAAAGAAATGAATGAATGAATGAAGAATGAAAAAAACGTTGCTGTGTAGTATGTATCCGCTCCATTGTCACGCAGTCTGGGCAGAAAGCCATGGCGGAACACTCCATTAGTCCAGGAGTGAAGGAACTTCTTAATTGCCTCCTCTCTTGTCCTTTTTTGTTCTCCCTCCGTCTTTCTCTCCCTCTTTCTACCCCCTTTCTCTTGGAGGACAGGTACAGGAAACACTCATTCATTAACAACCTGGAGCTTGTTATGTTCAATGAAGCACTCTTCACAATATGTGCAGTTCCAGAGTGTGTGTGCATGTGTGCATTTATGTGTTTGTGGGGCAAGCTAGAGGTGAGGGGGACTAAAGGGTAAGGCAGGGCCAAAGGAGGGGTGCGTGTGTTTGGTCTGGTAACCCTGGGTCTTCTAGTAAAAGTGGGGAGTGCTGGGGAAAGAGACCATAACAACATAACAACTCAATGAACCATGTCACTCACAAACAACCATAGGTTGGTCACATTTCACCTTTCAGCAAACACTTCATCTGGTTCATTATTCATCCTATTTTTTTTTGACTGCCATGATACAATTTGCCTTTACCTTCTGTGATTGAGCAACAGACTGAAAATGTCAAGTCCAGTTAGGAAAGTTCAAAACAACACCCTGCCACCCAGATTTCCAAACACACCCTGTCATTTGTCATGTCAGTCTGCCCCTTTGCACTGGCTGGACAGCACACAACAGAGCAGTGTGCCTTTATTGGCTTTAAAAGATAATGACATGCCTACTGTTTGCCTCTAACCGCTGATCCAGGGTCAGTGAGTTCCTCAGCCTCGTTGAGGTTCAGGTTGAGATTGTGGCTTGGGAAAGTTTATCCTCTATTTGTAGTTAGGAACAACAGTATTGACAAAGCTGGATATTTGCAAAACATCTATAATGCAGAAATACTGTTTGCTGCAATCCATAAGTGTTTAATTGAATTTTGATCAAAGTGCTCAAGTTGGACGATTCCCGCAGGGTGGTGAGTCTAAAACTTTCTCTCACATGACAATGAGGGATGAGAATAAGTAGCTGCCACCCATGCAGCAGACAAGGCACTCTCCCTCTCTCCCTCTCTCAGTGAAGCAAGCTCAAGGCCACATGCCCTTTTTCATTACTCCAAACAGGCCAGCTGTATTGTAACTACAACCAATTTCCTTGCAGTCTATAAAGCTGTCAATCAAAATCATAAGGAACAGGGAGTGGAGGTAAGGGGTGCAGGGGCGGAGCTGGGTGGGCTGTTGGGGAGGGCTGCAGGGCTCCAGACCAGATGTCAGAGTTTTAAACTACAGTTCACAATGGAGGGCAGGTGGGAAGAGAGTTGGGAGGAGAGAGGGATGGGGAGGTCATGCTTACCTGTAGCTATGCTTCATAGGGAATACCAGAAATATTTTGACTTGCGTGGAGATAGTGTTTGTACTGTAGTGCCTCACTGTCACTAAATCAGCGCAAAGCCAGTTTCCTTCATTAAAGAGAGTTACAGAGGGTGTGTATGAAGTAGTATCTGGAATTTTACTGCAATGTGTCATTTATCCACAACGTTCACACAAATTAAAAATGGTGGTACTTGTAGTATTTTTTACCTAAAAAACAGAGCCAGGCTTGGTGTTTTCCCTGTTTCCAGACTTTGTGCTAAGCTAAGCTTAAATACTTCCTAATCTATCTAACTCTCTGCAACAAAACAAATAATAACTATTCCTTTAAGCAAAAACACCATCAACTCATAGTCAGAGAGAAGCAATCTTTTTTTTTAAATTTTCCATTTATTAAAGTTATGAACAAAGAGACAAATAAGTTATAATATTTTTATTTGTTAGAATTCTATCAGTGTTTGAACATTAATATTTAGAGAGCTAGTACAATTTTCTACTTTCATGGCTAGCCTTTGACAAACCCATAGAAACAGCTGTCTCTCTCCAAGGATCGGAACATAATACTGAAGGGGAGGTGTTGATGTTGTCTCACAAGACAGTTAGCAGTGAAAGTGTGCACCTTAAGGTTTTTTCTGTTATGGTATATCATTACATATAAACTCTTTAAAAATATACTTCTGTCAAATACCTTGACAACTACTATGTACACTACAAAAATAAATTTTCATATAAATAAATTATATGGCATACATTTATCTTTGTAACTGAAAACAGCATACATCCACGCCAACCGAGACCAAAATGGCAGTCTGGAAGAACCACTGATTTTTTTTTCCTTTTAAAATCCTCTAAGAGCTATGATGAGACCTGTAGTGTAAAATGTTATATACTCTTTTTTTCCTATTTAACATTAGTAAGCACTTTATACAGATCAAACTCCATTAATGTAAAAACATTAAACTGTAATAGTGTTTTTTTCAATAGACATAAAAATCCCTGCATTTGTTATCCACTGGCATCACAACACAATAATGAAAGAAAATAACAACATATTTTATATTACAAAAATATAAATATCGCAATTGAACGTTGAAAACAAAAACAAACAAACAAACAACAATTAAAAATGAATAAAATAGTTGCCACCTATGATTCTCTCCGCTACTGCCAATGTGACATTGGGAGAAAACAAAATTAAAAAACAAAAACAGAACAACCTATTTCATGCAAGCAGCTGACATAGCATGGGGGGACAGAAGGAGGAAAACTGCAAAGACTTTTGGGAAGAGCTGCATGTGTTTAACAGAAAGTACGAGTGTAAAAGTGGAGGAAAACTGAGGTGTGGAGGTGAGGAACGGGGTCAAAGGGGTCGGGGGAAATGAGGGGGAGTTGGGGTTGTTACAGGTATGCATGCTGACATCGACACACAAGCAGATATAAACTGGCCATTGCTGGTGGAATGAGGGGGTGGCAGTGTAAACTCTGACCCCTGAGGCTCCGGGCTGTGCCATTTGGCAGTTGAGAGGGGGACGTCTAATTAGTGTCATGGGATTATGTTGTGGATTTTTATTAGCTGAGGTTAGTGGTGACGGATGAGCCCGAATTCAGGCCAGTTGTCTTTACTGCCGCTAAAGTGTGTGTGTGTGTGTGTGGGGCTGAGACAGAGAAAGATTAAAGACTACCACACACATAAATGTTTATACACACGTATACATTGAGACTGACATAGAGCACATTGTCAGGCCATATAGGGCTTAGCCCTTAGCAGGCTGCGTGGGCTAGCTTATTGGTTGGACAGAAATAAAGAGCTATTTGAGGCGGGATATTCCTGTGAATTAAGTTTAAATGCATTCAAGTGCCATGTTGAATCAGGTTGTACAGTATACAGTTGTATAAAGCTTTAGCTTATCCACTAGACACAGCCACTTAGGGGGCAGTTAGTGCCCCGTGTTGACCCTGTACCAAAATCAGTAATGTGAGTGTCCCTGTAATGGTAGAGTTTCTGAGGTGGGTTTACTGCTCGTATGTCAGTATACAAGAGAGAACCTGTTTTGAGCCTGCTAGGGTTAAACAATACATAACCTCTTACAGTAAAATATGACCAGAGAGCAGCCTAACAGACAGTGATACAAAGCTGGGAGCAGAAACAGGTTCAGAAGGAGAGGCAAAAAATAAAAGAACAAAACAAAACAAAAAAACAGCTTTTAAAATTTCTTCATATCTGCTTGTCTTAAATAGCACGCATAGCGTGTCAAGTTAAACAGTAATTGTTTCATAACTACCACAGGTTTGTGATAAAATTAATAGTTTAACATGCGTACCTTTATTCAATAAACACACACACACACACACACACACACACACACACACACACACACATATATATACCATAGCCCTATTTGATGATTCTAACAATTTCCCTCATGTTTTAAATGAGTGTAAATGTTTGTCTGTTCTGATGATGCATCTGATGTATAACCCAGAAAATAATGGGGCTGTTTCACATCACACAGCCCTATACAAAACTACTACACACACTCGTACACACACACACACACACACACACACACACACACACACACACACACAGACAGACAGATCACTTCTTTTGTTTAAAGAGACAGTTGCATAGAGTTATAAATGTATATTATTTAAAAATAGTTTGAGCAGCAACAGTGAATGCTGACAGGTAATTTTGTCTAGATGAAGCTTCCTAATGGCACAGATCCACAGATGAGTGAACAGTAATCAGAGATCTATCTCTCGCTCTCATACACACTCACACATTTACACACTCACTCACACACACACACACACACACGCATAAACACACACAAAATATAAAATGGCAGCCCCAGTCTGTTAACATGAGGAGTTGTACAGGTCCTAAAATTATAGCTACTTTTTGTTCATATTTACATATTTATACATCTTTTAAATATAGATAGAAATATCTAAGACAATAGTTGACTGGGTTACAGTAAGAATGAGCACCATGACGGCAACACTGGCAAGTTTCTCGCTGCTTAGGGCCAGGGGCAGGCTAAGCTGGGTTAGGCTGAGCCAGGCCGGGTCAGCTGCTTAGTAATACAGAGGAGTCCATCTTTGGCCGTTTTACTTCCGTCCTCCACAACTGAAACAAGAGAGAGATTTTAATGTCTGTACTAATGAGACAGACTTTTCTAAAAGGAAAGTTCTAATACTTGTGGACCTTCTTAAGTAGATGAAAGCTCACCTCAGCTTGCCCGTCTGCCACTGCTGCTCTCAGCTGCCTCAACTTCCAAATCTTGGAGCTCCATGGCTTCCACCTTGACTCCTCTGGTCCCTGTCTGGGTGTCAAGTGGCACATGTGGGTCCTGGAAGGCAGGCTCTGGCTCCTCTGGCCCTGATGGGCTGTAATTGTCCGTTGCAGTGTATCCTGGGTAAGAGGACGCAGGGGGGCTCTGGTTGGACAAGGGGCCCGGATGGACAGCGACAGTGACGGAGGCTGACGCTGTTACCGTAGTGATGGGTTGGCAATATGCTGAGGGGTTGGGGTGGTGATGCGGGAGGTGGTGATTAGGCTGTGAGTTGTGAGAAGAGCGGCCTCTTTGGCCTGCTGAGTGTTCTCTATGGCCGTGTGAGCCATAATGGCCCCCAGCCTCAGTAGCAGTTTCAAAAGCGTCCATGCGCGGGCGGGCTGGGGGCGGGGCTTGCCAGTGCAGCTGGCTCTTGGGGTCCCTGCTGCTGTTACGCTGAGTAGCCCCAGGCTGGGGCCCAGAATCACAACCCTGAGAGGGGACAGACTGTCGAACGAGACAAAAATATATTAAGTTTTATAATGTGAGAAACAAGCAAATCTGCAATTAGAAAATCAACATAATGGGATAGTTTCTTACCGAAGACATGGTGTAGGACAGAGGGTCAGGCTGTCTGGCTAAGCGCCTATGCCCTGACCCTGCTCTCCTTTCCTCCTCTGTCCTGGCTGCTCTGCCCCTGCTGGTCTGGACGTGGTACTGCTGCTCCTCTGCTCGAGTTTGTCTTCTGTGTGGGGGCAGGTTGTAGTTCTGTAGCTCCTGGCTGATACCGGACACTGTGGTGTTAGAGCTGTACTCTGAGTCAGACGAGTCCGAAGCTGCACCGGAGGTGGTGGTGGCCGCGGTGGTGTGGTGAGGACGGACTGAGTAGTGGACCACGTGAGGAGGGGCCTCAGGGGACGGGGTGGGTAACCGGCTACGACCATCGACTGGAGACACCTGAGAGATGAACAGAGAGAATGTCAGAAAGCATCAGTGTGTGACTCACCCATGTATCACCCGCAAAAGAAACATTTTTGAATGAAAAAAAATGTTGTCAACTTAGATTCCTTATTCTTGCAGTTGTATCTTTTGGGATCTTACCTCTGGATAGGGCCCAAAGTACGACAGTAATACTGGAAGAAGCACCAATCCATTCAGTACTCCAAGAACTGTTAGGATGGCCAACACTGCAAAGAAATACCTGCAACACACCGCAGGCACAAAAAAATAGTTGAAAACAGAGAATAAATTTTAATCTCAGGAAAAACTTAACTAAATGCAACATGTAATGATAAAACACTAGGCATGCAAAACATTGATTTTTTCTCTCGCTTCCTCTGTGATACAACAACATTTACTAAAAATGCCAGATATCGCGAACAAGACCAGTTCAAAATGGGAAAGGTTCATGGCTGGAACAAAAAAAAAAAGACAGAACTGCTCAGATGAACGCAGACATGGCAGCAGAGACACAGAACAGGCGAAGAAACAAAGAAAATACCTGTGCAAACCACAGAGATTTAGACGTGGGGAGACATGTGCAAGATCAACCATCACACAAGCCCGAAATAATACTTTCACAAAGACACCCGGCCACTCCCCAAACACGCACACATACAGTATATACAAACCCCCCACAGACAGGCAGGCATGCACTGTGGTTTTGAGGAGCAAAACAGAAATGTACCTTGTGTGTTTCTAAGCCCTGCCAAAGAGGGTAAGTCTTAAAGAAGCCACGGAGAGAAAAGAAAGAAGAAAGGGGAAGCATAATTAGCCAGAGCTGGTTAATTCAAAGGCACGGGAGGAAAGAAGAAAAAGAAAGGGGGTGGGGTTGGTGGGAGGAGGGGGGGGGGTTATTGGGGGCGAGGGTACTCTCTCTTGGATGTGTGGTGTATAAGCAAACATGGAGAAAACAAAGCAGTGAGGAATGTGAGGGGAGGGGGGAGGGGGGAAGGGGTAAGGGAGGTAAAAAGGGGAGAGGAGAGGCGAGCGGGGGGAACATTGGGGGGGGGCACAAGAGGACAGAGGCCTCTCTCTCCTTTCTGGCTCTAGAAAAGAGAGAGGGAGAAGCAAACAAATAAGTGAAGGGTATAGAATTTAAACAATTTGGTCTAGGAAGAAGAGAAGGGGACCCTCAGAGCGCCACCCCTCCCCGGTCTCTCTCTCTCTCTCTCTCTTCTCTGCCTCGCTTCTCTCTCCCTTCTTTCCAGCTAAGCCCCTGTGAAATTCCCGGCCACTCCACAATCCCCTCCGTCTAATTAAATCTCCAATGTATCAGGTAAGACCCCCCAATCTCCACTCTAAATCCCTCTCTCTTGCCAATCCAGCTCCCTTCATTAGGGAAGGCTTTCCTTCTCACTTGGTTCTCAAGTGAAAGGTCTCAGGAACATGCTGATGAACCATGGACCCCTTCGCCTGACTCTTGACTATGCAGTTTGTGTGTGTGTGTGTGTGTGTGTGTGTGTGTGTGTGTGTGTGTGGCAGAGGAACTAAAAGTGTGGAGAGTTGGATCTTGTCTACCCCATGGGTGGCCTCACCTTCACAATACTGGTCCATCTGTGTCTAACTGTGAAACAGAATGGAAACTTACTAAATATGCAAAATGCCCTTTTGACAATTTGAAAGGGCTGGTTTGGACACACACACTTTTGCTGCTCAGTGCTAAAGTAGACCATGTGAGGTATATTTCAAAACTCAATAAATTCAGTTTATAGAAAAAAATACCCTAAATGCATCATTATATGAAATTGATAAGGTCTAGCCTGTGGTATTTTGAACCTACACATACTGTACGTTGTCTGCCATTTTTACAAGCAGTTTCATACCAAGGCCTCACCAAAATCGCTCTCTCATTTTCTCACTTCAGTTTACTCTCTGGGAGTAACTGAGTCTGGGAAGCGGAGTCAAAAAAAATCAGAGCACAGCCAGATCAAGCATGCAGACAGATCTGGTGCAACCCGCAATGATGAAAGTAATTTTAAAATGATTGTTGTTGCAGGTACACTGGTGTGACCTGAGGACAGGATTGCATGCTCTGAATGTGTAGTGTTAAGCTGGCGGACACTGGAAATGGACACACATAGCAGTGAGGTCCATATTCAAAAATGTTTGAGAACATGCCAATTTAAATTTCAAACTTGGAGCCTTAAGTTACCTTCAAAATGTAATTCATTATTGATTGCTAGTTAGAGTCATTTGAGAATAATCAGTTATATTACAAAATTACTGTACATGGTACAAGGTACAGCAGCATAACTTCAATGATTATTTAAATCTCTCGACACTTGGACAGGATTGGCCAGGATCCATTGACAGCAAACTCTCTAATCATGTAAGTAAATCCTTGAATAAAAACACATTTACAATTGTATTTAGGTATGATCCATGGTGATAGACATATAGAAAAAAAAGAAATGTATGGCAAAAATAGCATACTGACAATATTTTAGAGACCCCCCCGAAAAGGCAACTAATGTCTTATTAATAGGCTCCCCCTGGCTCCCCCGTAGTTTGCACCCTGCCTACAATCTTAAACATCGAATTCCAGCAACAGGAAATAAGGCAATTCTTTTACTCACAGTTTTTCCCTGGTGCCGTAATGTTTCGCTGTGTTGTTGAATAATTAAAAAACAAAACACCACTAAATTTTGGACTAAAATGTTTTGCAATGGAAGTTGGAACAGGTATAATATTACCAAAATGTTATTAGTAATGCGTTATATTACTGTGTTACAGCAAAAAGCAATACATTACTGTAACTACGTTACTTTTGTAACACATTACTCCCAACACTGTTGGTAGTAAATGGGCATTGCAAGCATCATCATATATACACTATGCAGAATTGAAACCCTGCTGCCCACCCACCCATTCTTCATCTACTTTTATTAGATTATCAGAAATGTTTCTTTAAGTGGAACTGAAATAACTGTGTCATCACTCCGGTTAGCATTTCCACACACACAACAGGAGGGGTAAATGCCACGTCACCTTTGGACACACATATTTGCACACACATGCACGCGTGCAGCCCACATACCAGGCTCAGTGCCCAGCCGGGCTGTTTAGAGTGAAAACATTCACAGGGCTGATGGGGAAAGTCAGGGAAACATTTCTTTCGGCTCAAGCAGAAAAATACGAGCTGGGCCTGTTGTTATTGCACCGTCTTGGGCCACTGCTTTGTTTGCTCATACAACAGCAGAACCTTTAAATGGAGGCCCAGGTCTGAGCCACAAACCAGAGCACACCACTGTAGGTGAAGAGAGAAGGTCTGTAGGCCTCCCTGTGATTGTGTGTATGTGCGTTTGTTTATATGTGTCTCTCTGAGTGTGTATCTGTGTGCACTCACTGGCAGACATGCCATCATTGACCCCCATGATTACAAGATCAGGAAGCAGGGTGGTGTGTGTGTGTGTGTGTACATAAGGGGGACTATGTGTGATTGTGTGGGTGCACATGCATGAGCGCAGGCCTATGCACATGGGTTTGTGTGCTTGTAGATCACATGGACTTCAGTGCCTCCTTCTCTTAAAGGAGCAGGTCAACCAAATTATACAGCTACCTCAGCTCCTTTAAATTATTCACTGAGCTCACTGGAAACTTCTTATAATACTCCAGAATGTACAGGATCATAAGCTTTCCTCCCTTGCATGGTGGCTGGTCTGACGCTTACAGGAGCGCACACACACAAAAGGAGCCACCGACACAGAGCCCCCACAGTGTGTCAGTTTTAATTTCCACTTCTCCTGTCTTTCCACAACTACCTTCTTGCCCCCCACCCTGTTACTCTTTCCCATGCTTATAAATGTCTAGAGAGGGCAGTTAAACTAGCTGAAGGAGATTACAAAAGCCAGAGGACTTTCCTGCTCTCCCTCTCTCTCCCCCTTACTCTTTTTCACTTTGTTTCCCTCTGCTTCTCCATCGACTCTTTTCTAGCCCTCCACATCCTCCTTCTCCTGACCTTCAACTTGCCATCATTCCCCCCTTGTTTCCCCTAAAATGTCAGGCATGATAGGCACAAAGGGAGCGAAGAGGAGGATGAAAGAAAAGACACGAGGGGAAAGGAGGGCGGAGAAAGATAAAGGCCTTATTTATGAAGTTTCTTGGAGAGAAAGCGCCCAGAATTTGAAAAAAACTCAGGTATGTCACTGGTAGCTGGAAAAGGGATGAGGTTTACAGAGGGGGAATAGGAAAGGGAGATGTGGGTGGAAGACGAGAAAGAGATTGAAGGAGGGAACGGAGAAAGAAAGCGAAGAGCCTTCATGCATGATTGGTGTGTCAGGTAGATTCCTGTGTGACATACAGGTTGAGGCATGGTCTCAACGGTCTACTGACGCCACATAGACACCATATGATAACCTTTGTACATGCAGTCCAGTGTGCAGTGTGGCATTTTCCTCATAAGGTTTGTTTTTTTGTACTAACCTGACAATAAAGTCGAACTCAGAGCCAGCGAGCATGAGGACACCTAATAAGGTGGAAAAGGCCCCATCAAGCACCGGAGCAAACATGTGCTCCAATGCCAGCACTGCCCGCTTGTGACGATCCCCTATGGCTGTCAGGAACGCCTACAACACACACACACACACACACACACACACACACACACACACACACACACACACACACACACACACACAGACACACACACACACACACACACACAATTTATGTCTTGCTCTCAATGGGATCACAGATCCAAAACTATTCAAGAAAAAATAATTACACTTTTCAACATCATTTTGATAATAAACTTTTCACAATTCCTGGGAGGTGAAACAGTTGACGCATTTAAGATCAGAAAGTAAGACACGTAAGCCAAACACTTGACCCTGATTATTGTGATTTGTTTTAGTATGTGTATGCCTACCAGGGCCACATGGACGGTGAACTCCACTCCGATGCCCACAGAGGCGATGAGAATGACCACAGGGACAGCACTCAGCTTGATTCCCATCAGCCCCATGAAGCCAAACAGCTCCACAGTCATGAGAGAAAGCACCAAGACCTGAAGGGAAAGGAGGAGTTTCTGTTAGAAAGGAAGGTAGCTGAATGAGGCCACATACAGAAAAATACAAGAATAATACCCATATTTTTACAAGATTTTGATCTGTATCATCCAGTCTTCCCACTAATTAAATTTTCTTATCATCTTCAGGTTCGTTTTGGAGAAAATAAATGGTTTTCAATTAGTTTCTGCAGGTTTTCATGTCACAAAGTTATTTTTGTCTTCTGTTTTTGTCCAAAAAATAATCATTGTACCTTCTATCCAAAGTGGTAAGAAAATGCCAATCAAACCTAGTATTGAAATGCACATTTCCCAAGAGACAAAGCTGAAAAACATGTTAGTGTAGTGGATCAAATGACCATAAATGGAAATAGTATTCTATTTTATTGCTCTATAATAAACAAACTATTAGTCACTGCATGTGCTGTGTGGATTTACAGTTCACTTTACTTTACTTTACTTTACTTTATACTTTATTGTCAGACAAGTCTGAAATTTTTCTTGCATAACAGTGTATATATGTTTACAACATCTAACTTACATTCTACATCGACATACACTTACACATCACATATTACAATACAATATACATATGACATATATCTAGCATAAATTCTACTTTGACATACACTTACACATCACATATTAGACAATCAAAAACAATATAAAACTTATACTTCTAACCCTTCACAATACTCTTGATCTCTGTCTAATTGAATGTTTTGTTCAACGCTATGGTAGCCTGGTGCACAAAGGAGAGTTTCAGCCTCACTTTGTTAAATCTGGGCACTCTATACCTCCTCTTTGATGGCAAAAGTTCAAACTCTTTATACAAAATATGCATAGGGTTAGATGTTATAGTACTAGCTAGCCTTAGCAAATTGTTATGATAGGCTGAGTCATAGAGCTTCTCAAGGGGCTGACCTATGATCCTTGAGCAAATTTTTAATTGACCACGCAACTTTGTTTTCAGCTAACAGACAAGCTTTTATACCAAATCGAAGTTACAATATTGCAGTATACTCATTATCACAGACCTAAAGAACAGCAGGAGAATCTGTTTTCTTACTCCGAATGATCTAAGGCTGATCGAAGAAAGTAAATTCTCTGCTTTGTTTTCTTACATAGTGAGTCAATGTGATCTTTCCATGACAGCATATTATCTATAGTCACTCCTAAATATTTGTATGTCTTAACTGATCTAATTTCCTCCTTATGAATAAAAACAGGCATTATATCGGGTACAGACCCAAATACAATCTCCTCAGTTTTACTAGTATTAATATCGAGGGCATTATTCTCACACCACTCAATCAATTTGGTCACACCTTGCTGATGGAACTCAGGACTGTTCAGATCGTTTATCACAGATATTAGAACAGTGTCGTCAGAATATTTCAAAATATACTGATTTGACATGTCAGTTCGACAGTCATCTGTATATAAGGTGAAAAGTATGGCAGAACTAACGCAGCCTTGTGGGACTCCGACATTTGTAATGATTGCAGACGACACAGCTTTATTTACTTTGACTCTCTGAACTCTATCAGTGAGAAATGAAGTATACCACTGCACCAGGTAGGGATTAACATTCAACCGTACAAGTTTTGACACCAGTCTGTCAACCTGTACTGTATTAAATGCAGAAGAGAAATCCAAAAACAAGGCTCTAACAATTGTTTATTTCCCGGTTCCGGTGCGCTGCTCAGCGGCAGCACTGCGTCTCAGTGTACTATGTTTGCGGTTGGTTTGTTCTGGATGTTGAATGTTTATTGTTAAGTGTTAAGTGTTTGGTTGGGGACCAGACCAGTAGAAGTTGAAAAATGAAAGCTGGGAAAAATATGCTCTTGATTCGGATTTTGTGGACGATCACTCTCTGCGGACTATGTTTGAAGATGCAACGTCCAACTGCACGTGGGACTTCAAACACATGCAAAATGTTCACAACATTTTGAATGTATACAAGACAGATAGGGGCAATAATACATTAGGATGATATGTATGAGTATCTCTATCTTATAGATGTGTTAAGTAAACCATACATGTGGGTGAAATATGTGCATGTTGGTGTGTGTGTGTGTGTGTGTGTGTGTGTGTGTGTGTGTGTGTGTGTGTGTGTGTGTGTGGAGGCTTCAGTGGAGAGCGGGACAGGAGCTGGAGTAAATGCCATTATCAGCTGACAGGTGTCAGATTACATGGGGCCCAAATCCTTTGAAGAGGTCTGGGGAGGTAGCTGTGTGTATGTATGTGTGTGCATACAATGAGCGAGTACACGAGTGTCCACGAGGGGGTATTTGTGTGTGGTGTATATGTGTGTGCCTGGCTCTATTTACAGTTTTATACTCTTTGTGCATCTTTGTGATCTGATCACAAGTGGCCAGATATATTGAGAGAACATTTGGTCACATTCACAGACTTTCAGGGAATTTAACTTGTCTTTTAAGATCTTAATGTATTTACGATTTCTAGATGCCCTGAGATGGACAACGGTGTATTCTTCTTTTAAATCACACTTTTCCCACAGATAAAACAAAATGTCAATCGAAAACACATAAGGGAAGCAAAACCTAATCACAAAAGATCACTCTCTGAGCATCAGTCAATATGAAGTGGATTACAAACATCTGTATAAATCTAAACACAAGACACAAGGTTTAAAGCTAGGCCTATGTGGTTAAGATGGATTTCAGAGCAAATAGCCAAGAAGCTTTGAAAGGGCTTAAGGGTGAGGGTTTGACGTTGTAGGGCTGGCGGTGGTCTGGTCCTAGACAGAGCAAATGGTTAAACTTGACGCCTCTTCATAACTTGTCTTTTGATCTTGCTAGTAAAGCCTGAAGGATGAACATGAGGTCCCCTCCTCCTCGATTTAAGGGTTCAGGTGGCCAGGCCACTGCCTGTCGTAAAATACAACCCAACAGGGAGAAAAACCAGAGCGCCCTGTGTATGTGTTTCTGTGAATTATGTACCTGCATGTTTACACGTTCATACGGCATGTGTGCTAGTATATACATATCTGCGCGTGTGCTCAAAGTGTGTGTCTGGACGCTTGCCTGTGTATGTGAAAGCATGTTTGTGTGTATCCTTGGAAACTGCTCTTGTGTGAGCAGGAGAGTAGAGGATGGAAATAAAATCACACTTTTTGTAGGTTTAGAGTGGGAGCAAGTTGCCTGAGAAACTTTATGTCCTCTCCCCATTTATTTCAGTGTTGGTGTCTTGGAGTGTTGGACTAGACTAAACAGACTGGCCCTAACAAAACAGCACAAGATAAACAGTGGTGACTGGGGCTACAATAACACACAGCAGCCCCTTCTCCTCTCTGACTCTCTCCTCTTTGCGATGCCTTCTGGGGCACACATAAAAACCAGGAAAGACATTGATTTTTTTATAATAACTAAAAGCTGGAGGTTTCTGAATGTCTTTGCGAAGGAGTGGGCCTGTTTTTAACATAATCCATTAACGTATCAATCCAGCACTACATTACACTTATCAAAAGTGGGTAGCAAAGAGTAAGCAGGTACATTTTTCATTTTTTTTCATAGATAGAGAGAGAGATAGAGAGATAGAGAGTTAGATAGAGAGAGATAGAGAGATAGAGAGATGGAGAGAAAGATAGAGAGATAGAAAGATAGAGAGATAGAAAGATAGAGAGAGATAGAGAGATAGATAGATAGATAGATAGATAGACACACACACACACACACACACACACACAATACTCACGATGATGCCGGCGGTCCATGGGTTGAGCAGGAAGAGGGCACAGACCAGAAAGGTGCAGGCAAGCACAACACTGATAGACAGCAGGAGCCAGTGGCGCAGACTAACATACTGTTCCCAGAACAGGAATGGATAGCCATTGGGGTAGGAGGGTAGGCCTTGACGGCTGTAGTTGCTGCAGATAGCCCGCACGCTCTCGATGGCCTCCACAAACTGCGGCGTCTCCCTGAGCCCGTTGAGGTAGAAGGGGAACTGTGCGTATTCGATGGGCTCAGCAGCCGGGACTGGACGGAAGGACAATGAGAGGGAGTTAAATTTGTTGGAAGTAAAAAAAGAAAGCACAGAACTTGTCTTTATTTAGCTGTAATCACCACATCCTTTTTATTAGACCCTGTCCAGCACTTGATGATGATTTTGCGCTAGGGGCCTTGAAAGCAGAGGCCACACAGTCTTGTAAGATGATGAAATTTCAATTCCAAGAAACGGATTACTGAAGAGCATTAAGGAAGTAATCAGATAAATCAACAATGGCAAAGATGACATCTGCAGATGATATTTGTCTATTCTGATTAACTAGCATTAGGTTCTGATCATTTAGTGTATCTGCAGAAATAATTTTAGACTCTTTAGCCAAACCACCAATATCAAGGCTTTCCCTCCCTAATCCAACCTAGTTCCAAGAGTAGCTACATCTGTGGGAGTGTGTGTGTGTGTGTGTGTGTTTGGGGGGGGGCAGTGTGAAACAGAGCTCCATTGACTCAAACCCAGCCAGTCTGTGGCTCAGCCTGGCTAATGAGGGCCTATCAGTTCCAGACACAGCAGAGTGTCAGAGCTAACGTTGATTCACGGTAATTACAATGTCAGAATCTGCCATTACCACACCCTAAACTTAGCACTGCCACATAAAGCATAATATAGATGCATAAACACGCATACCTGCCTGTCACTCTGCTATGAAGTCATATTTGGTGCTCACAAAACAGTGTGTTCTTTCAGATTTTTGCTAGCTGTGTAATTAACAACACATTGCTGCATATGGCAGATTGAAAGATTTACTCTACAACTCCACATCTATCTATCTTCTTTTTTTATACATAAAAACACATGTTTTTGGACTGTCTGGTGTTGGCGTGAGTATGTATGTTCCACAGTGCCTGCAGGGTCAGACAGGAGCACTTGCTAACATGGTTTGGCCTATTATAATCTCTAAACTATAAATTTCCATTAGGACACCAGTTGGCTTTCGGCCAGCACAGATCTGCTCCGGGGGGCTCCTGCACCACCAAGCACTTCACGCTGCTTATCCAATCATATTCCCCCCTGTAAAGGACTTCCTGCTTGTTATTCAATTGTGCTTCTCACCCAAACCCAGTTTCTCCTTGTTATCCAATCATTTTCCTCCCCCGTGGAGAACTTCCTGACTTGTACCAAATCACAAGCTAGAATCAAACAACAACATGACTGTACTTTTTTATGTGAGTTACAGTCTGTGTGTGTGGTAGGGAAATGAGAACAGGGTGTGTGTAGTGTTTGGGGTCACTGAGTTTTAATAATGTGTATGTGTTGTGTGTGTGTGTGTGTGTGTGTGTGTGTGTGTGTGTGTGTGTGTGTAATTCTAGGGCCCCATGGTTGCCAGGATTATAGCATTCACCACAGGCACCATTAGAAGAACCACATTGAGCCGTGTCTTGGTCCACAGCCTTGCAATCTGAGCTAACACATACATAAACGCACACACACCGCATTGGTACAGTAAAGTCTACTACCTCACTTAAAGCTAAGGGGCAGACAAGGAGCAATAACTCAGACCACAAGAGGTAAACACTGCTCACACGTAGCAGCCGCCTTATGGAACCTAAAAAAAAGTTGCAGCCAAAACCAAAAAGCCCCACAAAAGTTTGGCTTAAAATTTCAGTAAGCAGTTAGCAAATGCAATTTGTTCAACTGTACCGTGTAGAAGGTATGAACTTCAACATTTCAGATTATCCTAATTTGTCAGAACAAACAACATTATTATTGAAATATCCTTCCTTTGTGTGAAAGCAAAACATTACACTACAAGGCACCCTGTTTTTTATTCTAGCATATTTTGTGAACATACGGCATCATGACTTACTGCTGAGGCGTGTCTCGGGCATGGAGTCGGTACGATCGTGGAGCCACTCAGGAGGGTGTGGGCGAATGTTGGCCTGCGAGGCGGCGTACGCCACAGGATCATTGCTGACCCAGGCAGTTAGGTAAATGTAGAAAGCCCCGGGGTTGATGATGCCATCTGCATCCACAAGCCTCTGACGAGTCAGCTACAAAACCCAGAAAAGAGATGAATTAATGATGGTACCATACTTACTTATGGAAAGAAAATGAAGTTCTGTCCTGTTGTATTTACATACAAACTGCGATTCAGGTGCATTTTAGAGAGGGTAAATTAGGTCCTTCACATATAATTTGGCTAAGCCAAATTTGTTAATTTGAAAAAGGTATAATTAGCAAATGGAACAAGTTCAATTAATGTTAAAAAATTATGTGGAACTTGCATAGGAAATCATATTGCGGCCGGTAATTGCACATTGGAAAAAAAAGCTGGAAATAGGACATGTTTAACCAAAACATTCTACAGGTAAGATGACCACAGAAATGCTTATTTATACACACGCATGAGTGCAAGAGAACGGAGCAGCTTTCAAAATAAGAGTCAAATATTAGTCCCTCTCTCTTTCCAACCAAAGAAAAATCAACAAGTCAAACACTGGTCGCCTTTCTGAAAATTCCCGTACTTCTCATCATAGCTTCCCAGAATTATCATGCCACATTAAAACATGGAAAATGTTGAATCAGCTTCTCCCTTTACATACAGCAGATATTGGCTGGCCAACATCAGGCCCAACGTCCTGACCACTCTGAATACATTTCTGCAGCACTTTTCTGTCTAGAAGCAGCTGCTAAAGATGAATGTACGGGGTCCTCTTAATTCTAATGGTGGGAAATGTACCAATATATTGATATTTGCTGTATGAGATAATAGCTTTATTTGTACAGCACTTGGTAACAACCTTATAAACAATGTCAAACATAAACAAGTTAAAATAAAATAAGGTATAAAAAAGAATAGGTGTTACAAAGTGGCTTACAACAATCAATATAAAAAACACATGCAACACAGATTTCAATTTTTGCAATAATTTGGCTTTTAAATAAATGCATGCTAATTACCAAATGTTAGCATACTAATACACTAAAATAAAAAGTTGAACATGGTACACATTTTCCTACTCAACATCAGCATGTTAGTCTTGTCAATGTAAGCACTGTAGAATGCTGACGTTAGCATTTAGCTGGACGCACTGTTGTTTAGTACAGCCTTACAGAGCTGCTAGCATAGCTGTAGACTCTTCTCTTTTAATTATATCAATCAGTTAGCTTAGATTCCCTTGCACAATAGTTATCCTCAGTCTTAGAAACCAGAGCTTGGTTACAAAAAATATATTACAAAGTCTCTGTTAGCCTGTAGCTGAACTTCTGACATCCACCCAGGATAAAACCAAACCCATGCTGTGTTTCTGTCAGTGGTTCTGTCTGGTTGCGATTGTTTCCAAGCTGTGTTTCAGTCGATGTCATTTGCTGTGACGGCTGTGGTCAGTAGGTAGACAAAAATGTCTGTCTCGCTCTCCCATGTGGAAACAGAAGAGTGTAGCCTAGCATTGCTACCTCCTGAGAGGTAAAATCATTACTGCGCTCCGCCACTCTCCTTTCTAGGAACCATAAATCCCTCCTTCACGGAGGCAGGGAGAGTTTTGGGGGTGAAGCTGGACTCATGAGGTTAGGTGGATGAAGAAAGGAGCAGGGTTTTTTGCGATGGGGGGAGAAAAATTGCTTGAGTTAGCGTAACAATAAAAAAATTGGCTGGGGTCCCTGAGCGCGTCTGTGTGCAGTTAACCTGGTTGTTAACACTGAAGGAAATGCCACCCAGCAAATGGAGTAGAGCTATAAAAATAACACAACATCTGTACAAATGTTGCTCACACTTGCTTCTCCTGACCCCTACGGGTACCCAGAATGCCCGGCGCCACAGGCCAACCCAACCCTGAGAAGAAAAGAGCTCTTGATAGCGTTAGCAGGGCCTTCCTTAGCACTGTCAAACTTTCCACCTCCTCTTTCCCTCCATACCCACCAGCTTCTATATTCACTCTCCACAACTTTATCTTTCTTCTTGACTTATTTTCAAACCGCACACACGCACGCGACGCACGCGACGCACGCGACGCGACGCGACGCGACGCATCGCGACGCGACGCATCGCGACGCACGCACGCACGCACGCACGCAGACTAGTTTCCACATGACTCCCAGTCAAGGCCATAAGGAACAAATGGTCGCCCAACACAGAGAGAAATGTTAGCAGGGACAGATCAAAGGCAGAACACCTCTGCACAGATCCATGGAGTGGCATATCAAAATAAAACATCTAGCTTTGCAATTTGCCTGGGTTGAAAAAGATCTGGTCCTCATTTTGAGACAAAAAAACAGCTACTGCTGCAAGTGCACGCACAACAGACGAAACACACACTCAGTATATACAAATGCGCACACAGAGCTGCCTCAAAGCAACCACGTGTTTCAGCTCCCCTCATTGAAAGTCGACATAGCTGTGGAGCACGGAGGGAGGGAAAAGGAGAGAGGAAGAGATGGATAAGAGAGAGAGAGAGAGCAAGAGTGGTAGTGCAAGCAAGAGTTACTGAAGGAGAGTTTGGGGGGGGGGGGGCAAGAAAGAGAGCCGGATTCCAGAGGATCTGGATTGAATTTAACAGCGGGATACGCAACAACTGTATGTCTTCAAGCTGTCACGGGAAGCCCAGGCAGCTCTGTTGGCGGCCCCCACGCCTCACGGCAAATACACTTCCCTCACAGGCACAGGAAGTGATGTCACAGGGCCGCACACCAGGCCTGCTTCTGCTTCATGATGGATAGTGGGAGGGATGGGAAGAGTAGTATGCTGCTGCAATGGAGCTCAATGGGTACGAGAAACAAAGACATGCACGACTTGAACACAGATTCACACACATTATAAATATAGATAAATACAAGACACAGCCAAGCTATATATCAAGGTTAGGCCTAATTATCTTTGAGAAAAATTATCTGTGATGAAAAGGATATGGCTTGTTTTGTGTTTGGGGTATACAGAAATCCTGGCCAAGAATTTTGTTTTTATATCTCTCCAGTTTCTTATCTTCTGTTTTCCCTGTTTCTTGCCAAAGAACGCAGCCATGCATCCATGTATGTTGTTTTTTGGAGGTGGCACTAACCTAAAAACAGCGTGCAATGCTCTGTTGAAGCTGAGCAAGTTTCCTCAGTTCCACAAACACAATCTTGCCCCTCATTTCTGCCTGCCCTTTTTCATTATCAGCTGGTTGGCATCTTTCTGTTGACATAGAAAATACTTGATTTGGAGTTCCTTTCTGGACCTCGTTCTGAGACATTAGCAACTCACTAGCTTGACTTGTGTCATTGTTGAATGGAGACAGAACTCATTTCAACAGCTGAACTAGAGTTTTGCAGATGATCAAGATAACTACCTCTGTTGTATAACCACTTTTATTTTCCTTTGTTTTGACTTCAGGTGAGGTGCAATGTCAACAACTCCACCAATCTGTGCAGGCAAAAACTTTTGGAAACACAATGTCATAGACCTCTAGTGGCTCTGCCAGCACAGAGTTGAACACTGGACGGCAACATGCTACGGTGTAACGATTTCTAAGCCATAGTCTTCAAAAACATACAGAATAACCTAACTTGACGCTAAGGGGAAATATCTTGCTGTCAGGGCCCTGCATGCAAGCACATAACACACACATACACTGCACTACCAAGTGGACAAATGGTTTAAATGAAGAGTTAATAGGTTTTTCAGAGGCAGCCTGCAGCCCCAGTGCGAGCTTTAAATTCCTGGTCTCGGTAAAGTCATCACAGAGAGAGGATGAAGACAGATACAGAGAGAGAGAAAGAGAAAAAGATGGACAGGAAGAAACAGTTTTTAAGCTGGGTGTGACTCTTCAGGCCCCAATCACACGTAACAAAACACATAGATAAACATGCACACAATAGGACTAAATAGGACCTTTGACACAGGTGTCAGCATTTTCAAGTCTACCCTCAGATTGCAGTGTAATACAGTCTGCATGGTCTGCACTCAAATACAGTCTGCGTACACTCACACCTCATATTTTAACTTTGAATCACTTTTTATCGTGGGAATTGCGGACATGAGCTAACAATCCCGAACATACCAGGTTGAAGTTGATGGGCTTGTCCCTGCGTCCTGTCTGCACTAAAAGCTTGTATGCCAGGACGCCATCATCAGAGCCGTTCCTGTAGCTGTTGAGGGTGATGCGACCGGCCTCCCAGTCCTTGTCAAACGCCTGTTGGAGACCTGCAAGAAAACCACAACGAGACAGATTGGTTAGATGTGCATGTTTGAAAGGCTTACATGGCTGTTATCTTCATTCTTCCTCTTCAACACACTTACGAAAGCTTAATTCACAAGACAACACAACACATTACAACCCAGCACAGTACAGATAACATAACACAACACTGCAACCTAACCCTATAATATGCCTGATTGATTTAATATAACTCGGTTCCATTGTCAACCACCAAACTAGACTTCAAAAGCCTGAGATCTGCTGCTTTTGATTCAAAGCGATCATTAGGGAGTTTATCAGTAACATGTGTCTCCTTTTCTATACTACTCTCTAATCCATATGTGTATCACCCCCCATCCCCCACCATGCCCATGCTGTGGTCTGTCTGTGGAAGATGTTTTGGGTCTCGTTCCTTGGCCTGTCTGGCTCCAATTTGTCCCACCATCGCAGAGAACAATATCAGACACAGCTCTCTCCCTCGCACCCACACACTCTCTGTGTGGTTCCCAGCCGACTCACACACAGACTCGCACAATGCGTTTTATCGCCACAGTGTGCTTCCTCACTGAAAATGAAACCATTCTTCGATTGAGATGACATGTGGAAGATAACATTCTTGTTCAGTGGCACCTCACAATTCTTGGGAGCTGTCAGTGCTGGGTGTACAACCAGCAACCCATCCCAAAGTGAATCCTGCTATCATACAAAATAAGTTTAAGGTCCCATGAAATTAAAAGTGTGGTGCCTGCCAAATATTTGGCAGTTATAAGATTTTCAAGTTACACAGTTTCAATAAAAAAGGACGACTGGCAAGAGAAGTACTAGTATGCATGAGGTGGAATAGTGTATTTGAGTGTCAGTTTTCATGCGAACATAATCTGCTACTGCCAAAGGAGTAAAAAAATATGGCCTCCCACATTGTCCTCCTCCATCAACCCCACTTATGGAAGACAGAAGTGATTCAAGCTCCTGTCAGTGTCCATTTTGTGATCCTACCTACTTTGGAACTCATGCCCAACATCTTGTTTCCTGCAGATTCATGTCAAAACACAAGAAAATTACGATCTCATGATGTTTCATGAGAAAGTAAATTATTCCCATGCCTAAACTATCATGAGTAGTGTATGAGGTTTTAATAACTAAATCACCAGTGACATCAGTATTAAGGTCAAATTTAAATGATCTGACACTCTGTCTCTTTTTCTACATCTGACCCACTTTATTGTCAAAGAGTGTTTTTTCCTCAGTGTGACCTAATCCAGTTTGGGTCTGGTTGGGGTAGTAATTACATATCAAGCTCAATTTTACCTTGCAGCCAGTCCCTGAAGTAGTGAAGCCACATGCGGGGCAGCTGTCCGTTGTCCTCCTTCAGCACGTAGCGAATAGTGTGGAACCTCTGGTGGATCTGGTGCAGCAGAGGCTGTTTGTGGGCGTAATCGGCCCGCTGTGTCACCACATACATGTTGTAGAAGGAGAAGAACTTGAACTGGGCACCAATGAAGTCATACTCGCTAGTCTCTCTGGGCACGATGTCCGTCAGCTCCAAGCCATCCCTCACCTGGGTGGTCCCGTATAAACTGACTCCCAGCAGGCAGAGGAACAGCACAATCACAACCACCTGGAAACAGGAGGACAAAGGTGGAGCTTCATCAACCACTTCACGAACAGGGTGATGGCAGGGCAGCTTTACCTTGCACTAATTCCTGTTGAAACATTACATATTCTGAATGTTCTGAGTGAAGAGCAACAATATGGATGCAATGTGTAATCTAAGGTAGATTTTAGCATACATATTCCTAAATATATACATAAGCAATCACTCACAAAACTTAAATTTGAAACAGCATGAAGCAAGGCGTTTCCTTGAAAGTAACTAAAACAGTAACATTGCTAAAAGCTCTCTGACACGGCAAGAAACACAAGCAGTCAGAGGATCGTACAGGATTCAAACAAACTCCAAGGTTAGCAAGACTTATTTGGAAGAAAAAAAAGGACGGATGAATCAATGAATTATTATCCAAATTCTCTGTTTTAAACATACAGTTTACAGATGGCCTCCCTGGTTCAACTCTGACCTACAGTGTCAACAGCCATTGCTAAAATTTTGAGGGCATCAATTTTTGTTTTTAACTGCCAAATGAAGTGGTTTCGATGAAATGTCTGCTTGTTTATGTTGCAGCAGCCTGTCTGATCGTCTCACCACCTTACCCATCTGACATTTGTTGTAGTAAAGTTGCCGTAACGGCCAAAAGACACAGGTTGTATTTAACTAATTAACTGATTAGTAGTAATTGAGAGTATTAAATAAAGGCATCAGTGGGACGCATGAAACAATTTGTCGATATGGAAAAACATTTTCTGATGTGTTCAAAAGACCAAGATTTTCTAATGTCAAGCAACAGCCACTAGATGATTTCAGTTCTGGAAGTCTTTGAGACGACAGGCCACCCAGTAGACTGAGGTCAGACTGTGTGTGTGTGTGCTTGTATGTGACTCAGATAGGACATGACCACAACCTCCACCCCAGATTTCCTCCTACTATTTGCACTAGTGACTAACCCTCTCATTCAAATAATCACCACGGTGATTCAGCACAAACACACGTACCTCCTTCAGACAGAAGCTTTCTCTAACTCTACTTTCTACAAACACACACACACACACACACACAAACACACAGAGAAACTAAACTCACCTTGGTGGTGGGCTGCAGAAGGAATGGAGCGTAGTGCCTCTCAGCAAAAGAGGCCAGGGTCCAGCGGGAGCAGGGTGGCTCCAGGCAGCGCAGGCCCAGCGAGCCTTCTCCAAACTGGGACAACAGGTCCCGTGTGGAGCTGTTATTCTCTGGGCTCTGGCCAGTCGCTGAGGCCGCATCACCTTGAGGAACTGAGCTAGCACTTGAAGTTGGGGCAGCAGAAGGAGGTGCCGGATGATGATGGGAGAAGGTGGCAGAACCTCGCGATCCCCCGTTGCTTCGGCTCCCACTGTTGTTGTTGTTGAGATTGCTGCTGCTGCTCCTGCTACCGCCGGGGTTGCTGCTATAATAGTCATTATTAGGGTTGCTTCTAGTAGGAGCTGGGTTGATGGGCTGCACAGAGATCTGGGATCTGGGCTCGGCTGTGGTGTAGAAGGCCTGAGTCCGGGGGTCGTACTCTGTCCTTAGCTGCACTGTGGACTGCATGGTGATTTGGGTCTGCTGGGCAAAACCATGGCTGCTGTAGGAGGGAGGGGGGCTGCTGTAGTTTGGGGGAGGCGTGTGATATGAGGGAGGAGGGGTGCGATAGGATGGGGGAGGGCTATAGCGACTTCCGTCTGCTCCATCCAGATACGCATGAGGCTCGATCTGGATCACACGATTGGCACATGGGCTGAAGAGATAAAGACAGCGGAAAAATGTCAGACCATGGACTGCTGTAAAGAAAATATATGGAGAGACTAAACAGGGTAACTTCTAACAGATGCATCAACAGATGTTGTGAAATTGTTAAGCGCTGGTTTCTAAAATTGAAACCGTCGAAGTTATGGTATTCTAGAAAAGTCTGAAGAAAAATGTTTTAACTTTCAAGATTAACGGCATAAAATCTGTTAAAAATATTTTATCAGCTCCATATTATTGTGAATCTTCTCTTTCCCTCTGCCAACAGCATGAAGAACAGAGACCCAACAAGGGAATTTAATAGTGTGTGTGCGCACATCTGTCCGGTTGGTGTGCCAGCAAACATGCCTAGGCTCGTAGGCAGACTGGCAAAGTTTAATAAAGACTGTGACAGATAAACAGACAGTCAAACAACCAAGCAGCCAGACAGAAACAGACAACTTAAGCAGTAATTAGGTTTTGACTGAGGGGGATTAAGGTGAAGATATCTCAGAGATAAGTGTGTGTTAAAGTTATTCATTGTCAGATCAGAGGAAAAAATAAAAGGAGGACTTAATGAACAGGAAAGCAATAACCTTCATCTGAAATGAAAGAACTTCTTTGTGTCTGTACGTGTGTGCACACCTGTAGAAGCAGCAGAAAATGTCGAAACGTCTGTCTTCTCGTCGGTAGAGGTCCATGCTGAGGATGGCTGGGAAGATGAGCAGCACCATGGCAAAGTTAAACACCACCACCACAGCAGCCTGCAAGAAACACGGATTAAATTTGCTTTTATCAAAGAAAAGGATTGGGCTGTTTGTTGACTTTTAGTCATTTGCATACTGTTAATAAGTGATGAAGCAGAGAGACTAGGTTACATACAGTATAGAAAGGACTGGTGGGATAAAGTCTAAAGCAAATGGGGCCTCAAAAAGGTGGAATCATAAGATTAAAATCCAACAGAAACAAAAAATAAACACAAGACATTTTTTCAGACAAAATCTATGGTAAAAATTGAATTAAATGTAATGAAAGATATTTCTCTATAAATGTTCCTGCATTCCCATCCATGCAAAATGATTGTGAAGATGTTTTATGGCCTCAAAGAGTGTCACTTAACACACTGGGAAGTCCTAAATATGCATTAAAATAACAAAATCTGAATAACCTGTAGTTGAGGAAAAATTGCCTTTCAACACATTTTCAGTTCCTTTCAAGACAAAAACACTGAGTGTGCAGAGAAAAAGTAAGGCGTGTGTGTGTGTGTGTGTGTGTGTGTGTGTGTGTGTGTGTGTGTGTGTAATAGAAGCCAGTACAGTGTTGTGTTTAAGTATTTGAAGGTGGTGCACTGGAGCAGAGGATGGGGGCTGGGGTTAGGTTGGGGCCCTGCCCAGAATACAATCTGGATCTTGCGTAGTTGCCAGACCACTACACACACACACACACACACACACACACACACACACAGACATACACACAATCCCGTGTGTGCCAGACCACCCAAGGAGTCGGAGGCCCGCAGGGCCTGAGGTGATGAGCAGGCGCTGCGGCTATACAGACAACACACACCCTTTACACACTCACACAAAAAAATGCACATACACATATCTACTGCCTGCTTTAAAAATGGTGCTGCCTCCTACTTAAACCACACCTTAACACCAACCAGACACACACACTCGCACATCCTTGCCCTCCCTCATTCCTCGGCTCACTTCTCAGTCAACAAGAGAGAAATAATGTGAGAGAAAATGAGAGGAAAAAGTTTGAAGAAACCTCTGGAAGTCGAGTAGAACAATTAATTCTCAATTGGCCCACTAATGTCCAGACAGATACAGTATGACTCCACTCACATGCATACACTCACACATAGCGACCGCTAGCTGACCCCAGAGTGGGGAGATTTATCATAACATCTGTCCTCCGTGCATAAATGTGTGTGTTCCTGTGTGTGTTTTCGTGTTGTTATCTGGACAAGATTCCTGTTTTTTTTTATTCATAACTTATGGAAGGAAGTGAATGAGAGACACAGAGGAGAGAGTGAGAGAGAGAGGGAGGGAGACAGACAGAGTTTTTCAACCACAGGTATTGCTTAAAGCTGATAAAGATACATAGACACACTGTATACTAACACACATCTCTGCATTGATACAAAGCTGAGAGATGAGTACCACTGATTGCGGTGGTGTGTGTTCGTGTGTGTTCCATAATAAAAAAGATAAGTATCCTCTACCAGTCACAAAACCTCAAGTCTAAAGTATGCGTACTATGTGCATGTATCTGTATGTGCCTGTCTCTCAAGTGTGTGTATCTGTGTGCATGTGTGTCTATAAAACGAGGCTGCATGGATTAGACCCATGGAGTAAATGGATCATGTTTGACAGACTCGCTGTACTAAAGCCATCTATCCACACATGCTAATATTGTACTCACTGTGGCAACATCTTGCCTCCCTCTGTGTATGTGTGTGTGAGAGTAAGAAAGATGAGCGTGGGGGGAGTGAGTAACTACTACAGTAGTGCACACAGTACAATCACTTGCATTACTGCAAATAATTGCATACATGTCCAAATTAATACTAGTCTTTACCATTTCTTTGATTGGCCTATACCCTAATTAGTCCAACGCAGACTCAATCTCCGTCAAACCTGTTCTGTGCAGCCCTATTTTGTTTATATATTTAGTCTATTTTCTTGCTCGATCTTCTTTATCTTAAACTGCTGCAAAGACTCGGCGGCAACACAGGAATCAACAATGGTTTAATCTGATATTGTCTCTTTACACCATGTATCACTGTAATTAAGTGAGCGTTTGTGTGAATTACCAATTCAGTGATTATGAAGGCATTATGTCAGACTGACAGACGTCTCTTTCTGTCCCAGTTTTCACTGTTCTGGTGACGTCTATAATTACTGACAGATGTTCGTGGAGTCAGAGCTCCCCACTGGACCCCCCCCACTTTTACACACGCACGCACACACATCAGAAACACACACATACATACACAGCTGGACCTTTGGTTTTCAAACCTCCCACACAGATACTACAGCTCTCCACACTCACACAAAAACATGAGCATGAGTACACACATACGCACACACAGAGGGATTCAGTTACATGAGCCTCACCCACAATCTGGACAGACACCGGGCCCACCACTAAACAACCTCAAAGGGGGAGGGAGAGAGCTGGATGGATTTAACAAAACACACACACACACACACACACACACACACACACACACACACACACACACACACACACACACACACACACACACACACACACACACACACACACACACACACACACCTACACCACATTCACTACAGGGCATACCTGTAGAGAAAAGGCTCTGAGCGCCGGGATGGGGATGAGGGCTGCCATGAAGAACGCTGTGACGTTACTGATGGAGGTGAGAGCCACGCTGGCCCCTGTCCTCTTCAGACACTCGCCCGTACGATCCTGACAGAGACAGAGAGAAGAACAGATGAAAGGAAAAGCAAAGAAACTCAACTGTTTTGATTCGATTTTAGCCAAAGGCAAATGTGTAATACTTGAGATCATATACAATTATCATAATACTGATATGACTGACAATGATTGAAGCCCTGAGGTGCTCTTAGTTAATCCACCTGGGCCTGTCTACTTTGAATAATGGAGGTAAACATAAAAAGAAAGAATATAATGACATGCTGGCTCTCAAAAGAAAGTGATTTTTAGTGAAAACGTGACTGCTGATTGACTTTTTTCCTACTTTTTCTCTTAGTTAATACACACAAACAGAGCAATGATAAGTATCCACGCACCCCTGGAAGGTTTTGGCGGCAATTGTGTGAAGATTTGAAGACGTGCAGGACCACACAGAGAGTGTTTGCATGCATGTGCATCTTTGTGTGTGTGTGTGTGTCTGTGTGTGTGTCAGACAGGAGAGATCAGGTTCAGCTCTGTTTAGTTTTCATCTCAGCCACACAAAGGAAGCTGGGGGATGAGGGAGGCATAGAAGAAGGGCTGGAAAAGGAGGGAAACATGGGAAAACAAACACAAGCAAATACATGCCTATGTTATCCCCCTCTGGAGGTGAAAAGTTATCCCGCTCTACAAAAATACACACAAAAGCAAGCGCACACACATACCCACATGGTATTTCAGTACACTTTGTTTACACTTGTAAACTTTGGTTTATACTAGTTCATTTTCATTTGGTTGTCTTTAATTCTGTATGAACTTGGACCTGCTTGGATGGAATAAGACTGTCACAATCTCACTTTGAGGCACTATGAACATACTAAATGCTTTCCTTATAAAGCAAATTATACACATTTTACACATATTTCAGAACCACTCATGAGCATGTATTTAGTCCTGTGGCTTAACATGTATCCAGGTGTGTGAAACAGAAAATAATTCTGAGTCAAACAATAAAAAGGTAACTTTCTAACTAAACTACTAACTACTAACTAAAAACCCACAACAAAATCCTTGAAGACAAATGAAAAATATGGCAAGGTAAACACAAAAACTGAATTTCTGTTCTTGTTTTGAAAGGAAAATATTAAATATGGATTCGTGCTTAGATACGTGGGCAGAGTGTGTGGTACATGGGTTGTTTGATGCTACATCACAGGCACAGACAGGCTTTCATACATTCCTCTATGGAGGAGATAAGACAACACAGTTGTATGAAGGAACAGGGTGAGTAAGAATGGGTGAGCGTGGATGTTTCCCTCACCTCAAATGGGATCCTCTTGTTCTGTCCGGTCTCACTGAAGGCATGAGCGAGGAGGAAGACATCATCCACTCCAACGCCCAGAGCCAAGAAGGGTAGCACCTGTAGCACACACAAATTTTATGAGCTTCATGAGCCAGAGGAACACGGCCAGTACAACACTTGCTTTAGATATTAGTGAGTGTACAGAGTGTTACATGGTGTATGTATTTTCGCTCTGTTAGGGGGATACAGACTAAGTGCAGAGCAGCCACTGACAATATTTCAGATGGTGTATAATCAAGGAATGTCAAGGATGACGCTGATAAGCAAACAATCTCATTGTGTTAATCACTACAACATATCAATGTGCCTATGATGTGGTAGCCATTAGGGCTGGGTGTCAAATATCTGATTTTTTTTAACTTGGACCTATTTTGTGTCTATGTGACTAATTAGGACTAACCGTTTAAAAAAAAAAAAATTGGTCCAGTACTGAGCGAGCGCTAATGCACCTGGCAGCAGCAAGACTGAGCTGCAATGTAATTTGTGCCTCATCTAAGTATATCCACTGAAGTTCTTGTTTTTGCCACTGACAGGCTTAGGTTGTTATTGTAAGTGTCTTGCAATATCATGGAAATGACCCCTACAGACATGGGATATTTACCGGAGTTTGACTTCGCAAACCTGGGGACTTGATGGTCTTCCACTGCCTCGGTCGGTTTGTGTCATTGTGTGACTTTGAAGTTTTTGTTTGCTTGACAAACAAACTAACTGATTGCAGCAATGGTAGACCAGAGGGGTAAAATTACTCTTTTTGTCAATGAAGTCTGGTGGCTTTGACGAAGGCAATATAGTGACTGCTTCTGGTTAAATAAAAGGATCTTACTTTTTAAAAAAAATGCTCTATCTCTGTAGGGAACTTTTCAGTAATGTTGACAACACTGTAATAACAATCTCAGGCTATCAGTGGCATAAACAAGAACTTTAGTGGACATACTTTAACGGGGTTTCAATTGCCTGAAAGGATGACGTTGCAGCCCTGTCTCGCTGTTGCCAGCTGCAGTGTGCTCGCTCATTTCATGACCAATTTTGAAACATGCTGTCCCAATTAGTCACATAGGCACAGACATATGGGGAAATAGGGTCCAGGTAGAAAATTACCATAAGCGGCGTTTCGACCGAAGGAGCTATACCCCGGAACTAGGAACCTTTGGAGGAACTCACTGCGTTCCCACCAGAGGGACCAGGGTCTAAATGTAGTTCTGGGTTCTTCATTTTACCCCCTAAAGAGACCCTGATCAGGGGGGGTTGTACTTTCCGAAAGTACCGGGTACTTTGTACCACAGGGCTTGCCTTGCAGTGAAATTCTGAATGGGTGAGTAGAGGCAACTGGCTTTAAGTGGAGAATGTCAGGTGTTTGTCTGCTACTGCTCCTCTCTTTTCCACCATTGTTTGCAAATCAATAAATCACAATCAGCAGTAAATAGCACACATGTCTCGCCGCTGTCCGCCTGAGATCAATCGTCGGCATTAAATGTAAATAGCAGCCTGCCTGGGTGTGTTTACAGCGAACAGCTGATGGCGTTACTACTTGGTCCAGGGTTGTTGTTTTTAAGTTTTCATCAGTCAGGAAGTTTCTACACAGAGCTCAAGTTGGTCTCCTCCTCTTCAAAACCAGCTGAACAACTGATTACAGCAGGTAATAAAGCTTGTTAAAATCACGTTTCTCAGATGTGAGTCCTGCAGCTGATCTGCAGCTCTAGTTGGCTGGAAATGTTTTAATAACCTTCCAAACTGTTGCGATTTAATTTTTGTGCTGCTTTCTCTGTCCTGAAGTTATTTTAAGAACTTTATGGCTTTATCCAGTTTGTTGGGCTATGATTAAATGTGTAACAAACTTTATTGTGTGTCTCCTCATTACTCCCACACAAAACTCACATAACTCCCACACAAAAAAGCTGCTTTAATGGTCAAGCTAAGCCTATAGTTTTTCATTATATTCCAATCAAATCTGATGTTCATTTATAAATGTTGCTCATGGATAGTGGTTACAAATAATGATTTGCCTAATGCCTAATCTTCTCAGGTCTTTAGACCACGGTGGAAACACACACAACAGTGGGCCGAAGTTCCTTGAAAAGAGATCTGGGGACTTAAAAGTCCCGGGTACTTTTGGTCGAAAAACGCCTATAGTTACCCTTTAATTTAAGGTGTTAAAAAAGCCTAGTCGATACCATAAGGTCTGGTAGCCAATAGAAGAAAGACCTTGACCTTTACTAAGACTAAGACTTTACTACTAAAACAAGAGTAGCTGTCCAGGGGTATGTGTGTGTGTGTGTGAGTGTGTGAGTGTGTGTGTGTGTGTGTGTGTGTGTGTGTGTGTGTGTGCGTATATGAGATACCTGTGTGGTGGCAGCATTGAAGGAGATGCCCAGGAGAGAGCAGAGGCCCAGGCCAGCTGCCACAGACAGTGTCACTAGCAGTACACCCGCCAGCCCCACTGCCCCCTGAGACTTGGCACAGTCCCACCGCAGCATGGTCAGACACGCATAGGCCAGCTGGGCACAAACATCAAACAAGCAATCCATTTCTTAATCAACCTGTTGCATGTGTGAGTCAGTCATTCAGCATCTTCCCTCCATTGTTTAACTGATTACTATTTCATGTTTCTGTCTTCCTCAGTCCAAACCTAGACTTTGGTTGCTCAAAGCTGTATACAAAATACAGTTCCCAAATATAATGGAAAATCAAAAAAAAAAAGGATTCAATTCCAAAAATGGAGTTTTCTTTTTTTCTAGCTCTGTTCTCACCATTAGCAGGTAACCACTGGCCACACGGATGACACTGACATCAGAGAAAGACTTGAGAATATCCTCCAGAGTGGTGGTGGTGAACGACAAGACCTTCTGAGACGAATTTGCTGCCACGCTCTGCAGCACAGCCTACAGAGAACGATAAACAGAAACAGGTAGACAACACAAAAGATAAGCAACATTATAACTTACAATTTAAATGGATGTACATTAAATGCAGAGTAAATTTGAGCTACCCTTTTCGTTAGCTTTATGCTCACAATCTGTAATAATTTTCCCCTGACTGCCCCATGGGTGCAACTTGTGAGTGAAGAACAGATACAAAGACAGTATGAGAAATAAATCAAAATCTAGTGATGCTATAATAGAAATTCTAATTCAAGTATTCACTGAGGCTGCATTTAAACATTTATTGACGATATTATTTGAAAGACTACTAGTGTTTAAATAATTATTTATAGTGGTGTAATGAGTCTGACAAACTTCTAAGTCAATAAAAAATATTAGGACTGACAAGATGTAAAGAGATATCCCAAAGAATTTATAAAATACATCCCGCAGAAATTTACATTCGGCAGCAGTACATTTACAGTGGAGCAGTCGCTCAGTGAATGTTCAAGTTCAGGTTTGATGGAATCTCAGCTATAATTCCCGGTTTTATTTGGTCAGATATTGTGTCCTATTTATAATGAGCTAGTGTTCACATTTTCTTTCTAAGAGTTTTTTTTTTTAACTACATAGGTTTTGGTCTGTACAGAATAAAGGCTAAAGAGTGGTGACGGTGCAGTGGATAAGACACATGGCTTTGGTGTGAAAGACCTGGGTTCAATTCCCCACTATGACTCATCCACCAATGTGTCCCTGAGCAACATAATGCCTATTGCTCCAGAGGCGTGCAACATCTGACATACTTAGCAATTCTAAGTTGTTTTGGATAAAAGCAACTACGTGTAATGTAATATCACCACATTCTTCCCTTAATGTACCAGCGCAAATATTCATAACACTTTTTTGATCACTGATTCAATACATGTTGTACCTCAGTTGTTGTACAAACCTCGCGGCCAGTCTGTTTTCTAGCCTATCTGAAAAATAACTTACAGTATGTCTGCGGGTGTAGAATAAGTACATCTCACCCTGTGCATCTTAAAAACAAACAAAACAAAGACAAATCGCAGTCCTGAATAATGAGCTCTGCATCGGTTGTAGGAGGTATTTGGGAGACTCTGCAGACAGTACGATGACCCATCCTCTCCCTCTCTCGCTATCTCAAGGCAGACAGATGGCTTCAACATTGAACTGCAGTTACTGCTCAGTGGGGAGCAATGCTGGCTGACACACATTAGGAAACACGCACTAGATCACACACACACACACTCGCATCCACGTGTGAACTCGCACATGTGTCAGACACATACCGACATGCATGCACATACTCCTCTTGCAGGCACGCCTAATCGTGCATAAGACACACTGCAAATACACACAGCAGCAATATTTGCCATCTATTATGATTGCCATTCGATAAAAACACTCTTTGAATAAACAATCACACCTCTTTTCTGTCAGTGATGCCTGGGCACCACGAGTAATGGCGCACACAAATGCACTTGTAGATATATACGCACACACAAGGTCAGGCCATGTCGAACAGAGGTTGAGGCCCCCAAAACAAAGACCAGATGATGTCACACATGAGCCACCAATGGGTCCACAGCTGGGAAAGCAATTGTGTGTGAACTTGTGAGTGTGTTTGCGTTTATGTTTGTACACGAGTTAGAGAGAGAGAGAGAGAGAGAGAGAGAGAGAGAGATTCAGCAATCCTGTAATGTATTCCAGACATGCTCACCCTGTTCCCTGTTGCTCTATTGCTCCTCTCTACTGAGCAGTGAGAGGAAAGCTTCAGCCCTTTACCACACACCAACAGTGGTTCTAGTATCTATCAGGGGCCTGGGCTTTGGATGGGGCCTTTCCATGTTCACCTGTATCCGGCCAGTGATTTACAGTGTGGTTATAGAGGATTTAGGGTAGATTTCTTTTCCCTTTTCTCTTCCCTTGCCATCTTTTCTAGATCTCTCTCGCTCATTTCTGAGTGCTTTGGCCCTTACCTCAGAGTATCTCCTCTGCCAGGCTTCCAGTATAGCTGCCGCCTTTTCTTCATTCCAGTTGATGTGGGAAACCTCCTCGTAGCCCCGAAAGTGCTCAAACATCTGCTTGGGAGTCATCAGCTGGAACATGGTCTGTAAGGCCTGGGCACTAGAAGGGAGGCAATGAGGGAGGTTGGCAGAGTGAGAGGGAGGAAAAGGGGAGGAATAGATGGAAAGGATGAAACAGGGTGAACAAAAAGGGAGAGGTCAATGAGGTGCAGGCCTTCACTGACAACATCATGTTTTCACAAGAAGATCAACGAGGTGGTGAGCTGCCTTTCTGGATTGTGCAAGTAACATCAAGCGTGAAACGTGGATTTTGAAATGTACAAGACATACATAGTACAACACATAGTACACATAGACAAGGAGTGCAAATACTGTATCTTTAGCTTTGAACACTTGTGGCTTTGTTGGGTGTTCGTCAAAATTAGGTCCATCAGGAACACCATACCAACATGAAGACAAGAGAAGCAGAAAAGATGGAATACTCCCAGAAACTAATCAAACCAAATGGAGCACATTAGATAACATTCATCATAAACAATGCTGTAAGCACACCTGCTGCACAATCATCATGCTGTTTCATCTGACATGAATATTGAGCCAGGAGGAGTCAAGATGCCCACAGCCATGAGACTTTGTTAATTTGCCACACACCACACAGCATAAACATCCACTTATATTGCATCTACAAATAACCTTGTTTTCAGTTCATGTATTTGGATTCGGCAGATTTTTTACTGATGAACTGAATAATCATTTAGTCTATAAAATGAAAGAAAATTGTGAAAAAGTGTCCATACTAATCTCTCAGAGTGACATTCTTTGAATTGCTCGTTTTATACAACCAACAGTACAAAACTTAAAGATATTCCATTTAGCTATAAATGCTAATCCAGCTATAAATTTAATGCATAATTATAAAACTTGATAGAGCAGCAACACTACGTGCCATTTTAGCTCCATAAAGGATTTACACAGTTAATCTGTACGGTAAAACTGTTAGTCATACATATTGAGTAATTGATATAGTGTCAATCTGATACTACAATCATCATCATCGGCATCATCATAACCACAATCACATCACTCATCATTCTCCTACCAATTAAAAAGAGCCTAATAAATGCAACAAAAACATTTGCTTAAATATGTATTTGTCCAAATCACACTCCCCACTCTAAACTCTTCACCTACTCCGCTCCATCTCTCCCAACATGCTCTTCCTCAGATTAAAAGCTCGTCTCATCCCCCTCTAGGTCCCTCTGGGTGTTCAGATACCTCACAGGTACCACTGAGGCAGCATCACTGCTAATATTACTTACAATGTCATAACATGGCATTGGAAGCCATCCAAATAAATATACTGTGCTAGACAACAGTGACCTTGTTATCCACTCAGTGCGCCTCTTCTAGACGGCTGCAGTGCTGAATCAACATGCCTCAAAAATACAGGTCCATATCTTAAATCAAGCATAGATTTAGTTCAGGCAGACAACGGAGTCAAGCTCAGCTCACAATCCCAGCGCATCACCTGATAGCAACCCACGTCAAGTCAGGCTACATCAGCTGACAGTTCAGGTGATTTCCCTCTAAGCACTCATTGGCAAAGCCAAACAAGACGCCTTATTTAAGCTGCCCTAGCCTGCCTAGCCTTGCTGCTTCCTTGCGAGCTGCTCGTTATCCACAGCCACCCAGGCTCTTCCTGTTAGTCTATTCCTGACCAATCAATGTGTTCTGTATTAATGATGCTGCTCTGTTCTGTACCGGGGGGGGGGGTCTTTGCTGCTGCTCTCCCGGCCCCCTGCCTCTCTGTGTAGGCACGTGGAGCCACACCGCCATTACTGCATTGATAAAGCATTTGATAAAGTTGTCCTGACTGAACTTGTCTTTATTCCAAGTCAAATCACAGCCTAAGAACAGCAGTTGAGTCAGTCTCTGATTTCAAATCGTCACGTTTTATGATCCGAAGGAGTAAGACCTTAGTCGCTCTCTTTATGAATGTGATCGCTGTAATATGGTGATAATCACGGTAATGGTGGCAGTTAGTAAACAAGATGTAGAAATTGAGTGCCAGCAGTAACAGCCCAATGGACAGAGCAACTAAACCACATACACACATACAAACACGCATACACACACATACACAGGCAGGCACGCACAGACACCCTAATGACCCAAACTTGCCAGGAAAAAACACAACCACAAAACAAACAACGTACCCCACTGTACTCTGTGACCAGTATGTGTGTGCATGCATGTGCCTGCACCATCCAAGCTGCAATTTCACATTAAAATAAGTGGCCCATTAGCAAAATGTTGGATAATTTGTGTAGCTTTCCCCTGTAAAAGGAACCTTCTAATTGCTTAATAAAATGTGCATATTTTTAATTCTTGTGTATATTTTATGTTTTATACTTAGATAAAATCTGATGTGTGTAATGCAGTAATTGACTGAATATGATGTGTTCTGTTATGGAGGGCATACAGCGTTTCACATAAAACTAAATTAAAGTAAATTATATATCCATAAGTATACCACATCATATATAATCTTTGTTCTGGTGCTTGTCTGTGTACCCCAAATCGCTGTATATTTGGATAAACTAGCCAGGCAATAGATCACTCTGTGCACATGTGGTGTGTGTGTGTATGAGTGGGTAGTGTCCAAGCAGAGCAGCAAGAGCTGAGCAGGAACAGCTGGAGCTCTAAGATTTCACTGGAATCTGCTAATGACTGCAAGATTTACAGCACACAGCGCACACGCTCGCATGCATGCACCGGTTCCGAGAGCATAAAAGAACAAAAAAAACCCACACTCTTTCCAGAATAAGCCCTGCAGTGATCACAGCAGTGTTTATGAGGGTGTGTATGTGTAAGTGTGCGTATGTTACCTGAGCAGGGGTCCACTGCCGTTCTTGGTGGTCCCTCCTACGATCAGCTCCTCCTGCCAATGCATGTACTTCCTGGACAGACCATGGCAGCCACCTCTCAGGGCCTGCGCCACGTCAAATGGCTGGTGCAATGAAAGCAACAGGTGAGAAAATGACTGTCAGCGCCTAGTCTCAAACTAAAGACATTTTACCAAAATATATAAATGGTGCATGTTTACACAGACATTCAGCGCCAAAAGTTTGAGCCTACTTGCTCCTACCTTAGTTGAGTTCTTATTGGGTGCAGTGAGGGGGCAGTCGGGGTCAGCAGGGTTAAGACAGGGTCTGTCCATGTAGCCGTGTCCGACGCCTGCCTTTTCCAACATGTCCTCAAAGGCTTCCACGGGAAAGTTTGCCCTTCGCAGGTCCTCAAGGAACTCCTTAGGGTCAAAGTTGGTCCACTGCAGAGCGTCTTTACCTCTACACAGTTAAAGCAAGTAGGGTTATGTTAAACCATGAATTTAATCATGTTTTAAGGTGCTGTGTTTCTGGGCACTTTTTACATGTATTTCAAGTAAAGCATGAACACATAACGCCTGTCTTGGCCTCCCTTCACTGGCTACCTGTCCTTTATAGGATAGATTTTATTGCTTGCTTTTAAGGCCTTAAATGGTCTGGCACCACCCTATCTAGCCGATTTGTTATGCCACCATTCTCCAGTAAGAACTCTGAGGTCAACAAATCAGCTGCTCTTGGATGTCCCAAAATCTAAGTTTAAAATTAAGGGTGATAGAGCCTTTGCAGTGGGTGCCCCCACCCTTTGGAACAACCTCCCCATGCATATTAAAGCTGCACAGACCCTACAAATGTTTAAATCGCTGCTTAAGACGCATCTTTTTGCGGTAGCTTTTAACCGTCGTTAATCTGTTTTCTAATGTTTTAGAGTGTTGTTTTGTTTTATTTTTATACTTGTTATTTATGTATTTGACATCGACCCTGTTCAGCACTTTGGTCAACTGTTGTTGTTGTTGTTTTTAAATGTGCTATAGAAATAAAATTGACATTGACATTGACATTATTTAGTTGGTTAGTTAGTAGTTGGAATCGAAATGATGGCCAAAACTGTGAAATTAAGCTGGAATTCTCCTTTAAGAGCAAACACACTAAATGCAAGAACATCTATATAGAATCTAATGGACTGTTTTATCGGATTCATTTACAGTATGTGTTGTGTTTCTGCTCTTTCCTTCCTTGGCTGATTAGATCGGTTGCATTTGTCAGATGTGTGGGTGTTATCACCTCAAGATTTTACCTCTGAAAATGGTCACGTTTAAAACGGTCACGTTTTGAGAGCAGAAAAAAAAAATTCTTTCTTGTTAGGTGACAGAACACAATAAATGGAGACCTCTTCCTATCATGCGATGGCACAATGCTGAATTCCTGCTCCAAACTAGTCCTTGTGTCTCTATGCCTCACACATTCCAATCTCTCTTTCTCTGAATATCTCCCTCTCTCTGTCATTCAGACTACATTGTATGTGCTTAACCAGGCTTGGGTTATTATTCCAAGCCTCCCAACCAGAACATAGTAAAAACCTTATTTACCATCTGAGACCAACGGGCAACACACACACACACACACATTCAGATACGCTGATGACACAGACACAAGCTCATACATTTTCACACATTGACAAAACACACGTATGAGCTGATGGCAATGGCGCACACTATGTGCATGCACACACACATGCAAAGATAAAGGTCTGCTGAGTATTACTGTAGCAGCAGGCCATTAGCAACAGAAGGGCCAGACAATGGTGTGAGGCCCAGGGCTGGAGAGAAACTATCGCAAGCGATACGCATGCCAGCAACCACTACAATAGAGCCTTCAGAGGGGACGAGTTCACGACACACACACACACACACACACACACACACACGTTCCTCTGTGGTGTCTCTTTGGACAGACTGAACGTGTTTGGGCAACCTCTACTGAAAGGGGGTAAAAACAGGATCCAGATCTCCTCCTTCTAGCTCCCTCTGTCTTGAAAACAATCTGAGAATACAGTTACCATATAGACTAATTCCATAAGCAGCGCTCATGAGCTCAGCGTTCAAGGTCTCATTGTCCCCAAACATAATTTTAATCAGTTTGCCAACTGGACTCATAGTGAGGAAAGCCAAATGTGTGTTCATTTAGGATTTAAAAAAAAAAAAAATAGCATTTGATCATTTGACCGTATGCTTGAAAGAGATTGGTCAAACTAATGATACGGTGCGTTGGCATGTTGTGATTGTACTGACACATCATAAAATAGAGATTACGTCTAATAAAAAGGAGTTCTGTGTACTTACGGGAGATAGACAGTTCCAGACTGGAGCTTGGCTCCCTCCCAGAAACAGTCCAAAGGGGTGATGATGAGGCAGGGATGTAGCTTTTCTATGATCTAATTGGACAAACACACACAGCAGGATTGAGAAACATCGACAACAGGAAGCGTAAATGGGAAAAGGCATCAGAGACAAAAAAAAAGTGTAATATTTCAATATGATCCAGAAAGTCAAAATACAAATGAACACATGGTCTTACCTGATCCATATAATGAGTTTCTGTGACTAGTTCTCCTGATTTGTAGCATAAGTGTTCTAATGTCCATTGTCTGAAAATGTGAACAAAAGAGTTTCTGTTCAGTTTTTGTCATGGCCATATAAAACCATGAGCCCCTTAGGTGAGCTAGACTGATCAAAGAATGATTAATCATTATTAATCATCAATGATTAATCATGCCGTATATCTGTACTGCATGCATGGACATAGATAGGATGGATAAAATACCAGACATAGCTGATTATATAAACAAATGCAGCAACACCACAAATTATTAACTCAATGATTACCAGTGTAAACAGAGTATAAACATTACACTCTACATATATTTGCTGCATGGCTATTGTTATTTGATTTCCCTTTGAAACAAAATCGTGACTGAATATTTCGGGCAAATAAAATTCACTTGAAGAACTGGAAAAGATGAGGCTAAAATACAGACAGACAAGAGACAAGACTGGAACACAGGTAGACATGGAACAGTTACCTGTTATAAAGGTAAACATGAACTCTGCTGGCTCGGATAGCTGACTCCAGGTGCTGCAGGAGAGCCTCCACCGTTAGAACACTGGCTCCCTCCTCCCGCGGTGTCTGTATCATTAGCTGAGGGTTAAACATGGCCTCCTCGCCTATCTTCTGTCGCGTGTACCTCAGTTCCTGGTTCACACGCCCACCAACTGAAAAAAGAACAGTGAATGTGTTTAGAACAGTCATGCATTTGTATTGGGATCATTTATAATATCTATTTAAGGCTCATTTGAACTACCACATTTGCACTAAACAAATGAATCTTCCAACAGTTAAGAAAATCATAAGCAACAGATTAGTAATAATAATAAAAATAGAGAAAAATGGAGAGAGCATGCTCCACAGTCCCATAAGACAAAGGTCAGACACAATGAAGTCAAGACTTAAAGTCAGCTTTATGATGCAGAAGTACTGGTGTCTAGGCAACATCATCCTATCATGAAATCCATACAACACACACACACACACACACACACACACACACACACACACACACACACACACACACACACACACACACACACACACACACACACACACACGGCATCTTGTGCTAAATCTTGTGCTAAAACGGCATCTTGTGCTAAAACATCTGTGATTCACTTCTTGAATCACAGATGTTTTGCCAGAAGTGAATGCAAAGCAAACCCAAAGACATGTCATCCTGGCCACGAGTTTATCAGACTTCTTAAACAAAAGCACTTTGCTTTCGGTGCGCTTGTACCACTACAAATGCCAGACTTCCTAACTCCTTTGAATCCACAAGAGTAACATCACTCTGACAAATCCGCATTTCACGAAACAGCTCAACGTTTCTACTCAAATTTGCTAACAAGTCCGCAGCGCCAGACCACGTTGACTGTACATGTGTGTGACAGTATGTGTGTATGTGTATGTGTTTGATAAAGAGAGAGAGGCTTTCTTCCAGGCTTTGCTTCCAGTATCGTGGTGGGACTAAGCCCTGTGCGTGCGCTCTGAGCTCTCAGCTAGCCCGAGCTACAAAAGCAGCCTTTCAGGCACTTTAGATGCCCTGCTCCACCCCAGTACAGCCAAGGCAAGTCTGGCAAGGTCGCTCACACACACACACACACGCACGCACGCAGTCATGCAAGCAAGGGCAAAGATTTAAAGGCAAGATCAAACAGATAACTAACTGTGCCGCAAAATGTAATGCTATATACAAGTACATGTCTTTTTGCAAGTTTCATACTTAAATCAGCCTTAGATTTGCATGTGAGTGTGTATGTATGTGCCTGCATGTGAATCCTTCAGTACTCAGAATCTGTGTCTGATTTATGAGCAGAGGATTTGAGCACTTCCATCATCAGTGAATGAACACTCAGTGAAAGCTTGGGCAATTTATAGCCATATTCTTTCACTTGCGCGCGCACACACAACACACACACACACACACACACACACACACACACACACACACACACACACACACACACACACACCATGAAAATGCACAGTGAGAGAGCAAACTGTGTGAAAAATCTGTTACATTTTATAATGCCTTAATCCAATTTAACAATTCCGCTTGATTCGTGCAACAGCAGGCATAGATTGAATATTTTCAGCTCATTGTAATTGGCATTAAAGTTGAACATAAGCATGCCTGTTCTGCTGAGTTGGACCACCCAGTCAGACCAATGAAGCAGGGAGGGAGGGGGCCATGTCTTGGGGCATTAGGAAAACACACTTGATTTCTTTTTTTCCAGACCCAAACAGCATTCCCATCTGATCCTGTCTGAAGGCATGTTTATAATACTCATCATTAATAGCAGGCCTAGGCTAACCGGAGCGACATGCTTTCCACTGCTGGGCCAGCTATACAGCTACGTTACACCAGCCCTCCCTTCACAAGAGCACTCATGGAAATGATTTAGACCCTACGCACACTGACAACGCACTAACAAGTCGACTTGTCTGGTACACTCAAAGCTCAAAGGCAAAGCTAGACCAAAGACTGGATAGAGTGCGCTGCCAAAGGGAAAAATGGGAACACAGATATGAGAGAAAGAGGCGAATCCATTTTCAGTTTCTACATGTGCAGATGAGGAGGAAGAGGAGGAAAGGTCTGATTGAAACAAAATGAGGGGGGGTTCTTAGAAAGAACACACTGTCTGTTTTGAACACATTCCAAGTTGTCGACTGCCACCCAAAGACCTCGAGTTTACAGCAAGCAGCGAGGAATGGGACAAGTCAAAGGAATGTACTCTCCCTCTACAGGAAACAGCACATCACGGCCTCGGGCTTAGAGAATTCCACACTTCACGAGGTTACAGCGTTTTGGGGTCAACACTCACACAGCCTCGGGGTGAAATTAACACCCCAGCTGGACCGAGAAAATGTGTGCGTGTGTGTACACTGGCGTATATGCGAGCATGTGCATGTGAGTGTGTGTGTACACACAGCTGTGTTTCTTCAATGACACATATTCCCATATTCCATATAAGAAAACTGGTTGACCCCAGCATGTGTTGATATCTTGAAGGTGTCCCGCTCTAGGCTCAGCGGCAGTGACCTAAAACAAAGTGTCACTGACTTTCTAAAAAGCTTCCTATACCAGCTCTGTTTCTCTCTAACTTCCTTTCTCTTTCTTATTCTATCCTTTCTTTCTTATTGTGCTCTTCTCTTTCAACAAATTTACACTGATTGCTGATTATTCTTTTGGCTATTAATTTAGAACATGCCAATCTGATGTTACCACAGCCACAAATGTAAGGCATTAAACATGCTCAATTCCTCTGAGCAATAACCAATGACACATGCCTTTGGTGTGAGAGACCCGGGTTCGAATCCACTGTGACACACCAATGTGTCCCTGAGCAAGACACTTAACCCCTAGTTGCTCTAGAGGCTTGCGACAATTGTAAGTTGCTTTGGATAAAAGCGCCAGCTAAATGAATAAATGTACTAATATACTGTATGACTTTACTGATATCATTTTTTTTTCAGAACTTCCATTTTCAAACATTTGTCACTGATTGATTCATTTACAGCTGAACTCTATTAATCAATAGACAAATAAGTGGTCAGCAGCAATCTAAGATAATTGGTTAATTGAAGTCATTCTTTAATCATAAATTTGGTTGTCAATGTGAACTCTTGCTGTTTTTTTAGTCTTCTGTGAAAACAAACTAAACACTTTGGATTTTGGACAACAAGCTGGTTGTTTTTCTCAGCATGTGCTGCCTGGCAACTTGTGATAGAAATTTATCATTATTTTCTGACATTTTATAGACCGAAACAACCAAGAAATTAATCTGCAGGTTAATCGATTATACAAATAGTTTTTAGTTGCAGCCCTTGCATTTGACCAGTCATGTCAGCACTGCCCTCCACCAACCATTTCCTAACCGAGTGTATGTGTGTTATATCTGTGTGCTACAATGCTTGTATAAGCATTATTGATTCATGATTCATGAATGACCAAAAACACTTTTTAAACTTTTCAAAAATAGACCTACACAGAGGAGAAGAGAAGCTGGCCTATGTGTGTCACTGTGTTGGGTTGCTCAGTGTGGGTATTCAGTGTGTTGCATAACATTAACCCCTGGTCCCCCCTATTCTCAAAGTAAGGGAACGAGGGGGGGTGGGGACGAAGGGAGAGAAAATAGGTTTCTAAGGAACTGACATCACCCCCTCCCTCCTTTCAGTCCTGAACTCCCCCTCCTCTTTATACTCTCATTTTCTCTCTCTCTGCTCTATTCAGCACTTCTCTGTGATTGGCCAGATCATGATGGCAATCAGCCCAGCCCCTCTGTCAAAGCCAGCCCACCCCCCTTTCCCCTCGCTAACTTTTCTCTTTTCCATGCAACACACAACAGCATAGCTCCACCCCCTGCACATCTCTTAACGCCTGACAACGGAAACATCCCACACCTTCAAGGGGAAAAAAAAACACACCTCCAGCAGCAAACAACTCCTACTGTGTGATACTGTTCTTAAAAACACACCTTGCTCATACTGTATGTACAAACATCACAGAAACAGAAATGATAGTGTAGCTCTACTTGAACATTTTTGCATTTTTTTGATATATATAATAACCTTTTCAGCAGATGAAGAAACAGTTTAAAGCCCCTGTGATTTCCATCATCACCAACAGAGATCTGATCTAATATTTGACCTTGCTATTAAGATGCTAAAAGGGATCAGGACCTCGTGTACACATACGCAGATATACTGTATGTATGTGCATGTGGCTAAACACATCTTTGTGTGCGCGCGTGTGCGTCTGTGTGTGTGTGGAGAGAAAGGATTAGCTGGATTAGGCCCCCTCTCAGCAGGGACCCCCTGTGGTGATGAGGAAGCCCCCCGAAACCAGGTCATCTCTCCGCCACCAAGTCTACAGCGACCTCCCATACCCTGAGCCCCCTATACCGCCAGAGGAATGGAGGAGAACTACACAGCTAAAAAAGAAAAGAATAATAAACAGCCAAAAGCTACTTCATGGAAACTACTTGAAAAGACACCTTTATAAAGTCAATGCATGAAAACACATGTGGTCCTGATGCAGATGTTCATTTTGATTGCAAGATAAACTTATCAGATGTTATAGCCAAGAAATTTGTCAAATGTACGCAACAGGAAGACTTGACACAGCATATGACCCCTGTTGAATGAGATGTCAACATGTAACAAAAATGTCAAAATCAACATAGTGTTTATGGATTTGATTCTAATGGGACTCTTTTCTGATCCGGTAATTGGCAGGATAGAAATGTCATCATCTCCATGTACAGGATAAGATGAAACAAAGGGTTTCATATGGAAAATTAGACACAGCTGCTTATGCTAAGTCTGCTCTTCAAGTAACTTTAGCTTTAGCAATGAAAGACAAATGTACAGAAGGCATACGATAGATGCATTTGCTTTAGTACAAATCCAAGTCGCATGATTATCTCCGTCATATATACATATCATCATTGTCAGTCTTTTAGGTCTCCATTTCATGTCAGCATAATGCAGTATATTCATATAGAATACTGTTTTTAAAGTTTCCCAAGACCTCTAGAAATGAAAGCTGAATGTATAGAAGATATACTAAATGCGGTCTCTAACTTGACCCTGCTTGGTCCCTGCAACCGGCCACTACACATGTCCCCACATCATGTCACCACCTCCTCTGATCTACTCCTTCTCAGCTGCTACTGACAATCATATGACAGAGCTTTGATCACTAAGAGGAACCCACCTGTTGCCTCCCTCCACCGTTCGTCTGCTTCTACATTCTCTGCCATCTGCTGTGACTCTGTGTCTGTCCCTCACTCGACACACACTTTGTTCCTTGGATTTTCTTGTCAAGTAAATATCTGCTACTTCATATTATTGCTGCTACATCTTGACAGACTCACTCAAAATGCTGGTTAAATGTCAACAATTGTCTGCCATGGTATCATACCGTGCAGGTGAGGTGTGTGTATCACATCTAACAAAATTCAACATGCAACAATTTCCTGTTAAAATCCCAACTATTGAAAGAAAGAATCCACCGTAACTTGGTTTTGCTTACATCTTGAGCCTTTTATCGGATGTTGGATTGAATTAGAAGAAAAGAGCAAAAGTGTGACTTCACAATCCACATACACTATTCTTTTCTCCCTCTATCACATCTCCTACAGCCTTGATAAATCACTGCAACAGCTGGTCTTTGACCATGTATTGTCAGTGTTCTTACTCCGTCAAATTAAGTCACTGCTCCGTTGCCATTGCCATATAGACCTTTTGCAAGTGTACCTTGATTCCACCTTATTCTTCAGTGCTGAGGAGGTTTCACTATTGGATGAGGTTTTGCAAAAATATATGAAGTCACGTGACAGATTTGAGATTTTTTTTTTTTACAATGAATTTCAGTCCTTCTGCGTTCCTCATCAAAATGAGCCCACTGTTTTTATCTGAGTTCAAGGGGGACTTGCGTTCTCTCTCTGTTGCAGCAGTAGTAGTACTAGCAGTAATAGCTGTAGTGGTTGTGGTAGCAGCATGCACAGCAGTACACAAAGCAGTAATAGTATTTTTGAATGTGGGCTCAGAAATGCAGGTGTGCACACAGCCACAAATATGTGATGAAAGGCCTCACTGAGAGCCGAGACCCTATTTGACCCATGTTGCCCCCCGCGCCCCTCCGCCCCTGCTTTCCCTCTTTCCTAGCAGCTTTCAAAGAGGAAGGGGCTGCCACACGGAGGAATAGTAAAACAAGCGAGGTAAGTAATGACTGCGAAAGAAATGGAAAAAAGTGAGCAGATGACAGAAAACGAGGGAAGGAAATGATAAGGAACAGAGTGGAAGTGCTCCAGTATGCAGCTGTAGCAGAGTGTCTCCTCATGCAGTTACACACCCCCAAGCACCCCGACCCCTGACACTAATGTGACACCCCAGCTGCCAGTGCCCGCCCCCCCCTCCCCTCCTAACCCATACCACCAACCCTCACCCCCCAGCCCCAGCATTACCATATGTATGGCTCCCCTCGCCCCTGATTATGCTAATCACCTGTCCAGCCCCTGCAGCCCCTAAAATGGGTGTATTTAGCAGTCGGCTGGCTCCCAATGCAGCTTCCCCTGCGCCCGAGGTGTACATTCACACACTCCTCAATGGGCAGATTCTTCCACGTTGCTGCCTTCATTCAGGTCCCACTCTCCCCTCCCAACCCCCCACCTCCATCCGAAAAAAAAAAAAAATTCTATTCACTGCCAGTGGATTCACAGAGCAGTGGAAAGAGTACTAGGGTAAGGGTTGAAGAAAAAACGCTGACAGAAAGTTGCTGTTTGTTGCATGTGCACGCATGTGTGCAGTGGTTGTGGTTCAATTAAAAATACCCAAGACATCAGCCAAATTATGTATTAATTGATTAATTGGTATATGCAACCAAGAGGACATATTTCATGTTATACTGCCATTGTAAGTAATGTAAAATCGTTTTAAAAATCTCCAGAGACAGTACACTATTTTGTTTTGTAAAATAAGTAAAAAAAAATGAAAAATCAAACATCTTGTGACAACCGTTCCATCAACTCCAGCTCAGTTGGAATGAAAAACTCACATCCTATATTTCCTCTTAGTGCCTGTCCAACATAAGACAGGTGAGCGATCTCCCACTGCTGCATTTACTGCCCTGTTATTGGCCCACAGCCCAGCCATAACAGACCGTGACATGAGTCTGAACAGCCAATCTCAACCAGCCATCTCCCTGTCATTTCCTGGAAAGATGGTCCATGATTCCAGGTATCCCAAAATCACACATTCCTATGTGTGGAATTGAAGACGCAGAGACAGAAACAGAGAGAGGGTGAATGGAAAGAAGAGAGAAAAACAAAAAGAAACTATTTTTCCCAGGTTACTCCATTCTTGAGTACAGATGTTTTTTTCAGAGCTTGTTTTCTGAAAACAGCTGCCTGCTGTGGCCAAAAACAACGCTCATGAGAGCGGTGAGAGTGAACCAAAACAGTAAAGTTACGTGTCAATGAGCTGTAAGATGCTAAAACACTTTGTAGAGCCCAGGCTTTTAGGCATTTTGCCTGATGAAGACCCGGCAGGAGTGAAACAATGCCTTTTTTAGTCCAATAAAGTTTTGGGAGTTCTAAGCTAACTTGCAGATGTTCATCTTTTTTTCCTATACTGAATATGTTAGCCTGCTTCTGGCCTAAATATAGGATGATATGTGCACAAAACTTACAAAAATATCAAACCAGAGAACCATGCAGACAATGACAGAAAAAAAGTGATACTAATCAGGCCTTGCTAAACAGCCTGTTGTTTCAGGTCACAAGTGTTCTAAATGTCCTAATGCTTCAAGTAAGACTTGCAGGGCGGTCTTTATACGGGAGACAATTTCACTCTGACGCATATTGACTAAATCTGGAGCCTCAAACCTCTCAATCATCCGAGAGAGGAAATGTTTTATATCTCTGTATCTTTATGCCTTGCGTGTGCATGTGTGGTACTTGTGTAATTGCTATTGCTGCCAGATTTCTATGACGTTGTGCTGCAGGAATTGCAATGAACTATACTGCTATGTACGTAATCCATGTGTGCCAGAGGGGCTCAGAAATTCAGACGACACACACAATTTGGGGATGTTTATAGCATGTTTGCATGAAAAATTCTCTGTGCTACAGTCTTAAAAGCATCAATCCACACCCCAATCTCTCTCCTGGTCTACGGTAGGCACTGCAGCCAAAACACAAACACACTACTGCCACTATACTTCTGCTTCTTTCCTCGCTCCGTTTTCCCCCCCTGAACACACACACAAACTCTCTCTCTCTCACTCTGCTGTTTTGTACTTTCTCCACCCCTCTGGCAGTCAGCGCTGTGAGGGAGGGAAGAGAGGAAAGGGGAAGAGGGAGGGATAAGAGGGGAGGGAAGGGAAGGAGGGAGGCCAGACCACCCTGCTCTCATGGCAGGGCTGAGTGTTTACATTGCCGTGGCTCACTCTGTAATACATCTGGCATTCTGAGGCCACTCTCTCCAGCCAGGGACGGGGGAGTGGCGGTGGAGGAGGTGGGGGTGGGGGTGGGGGGGTGGGGGGGGTGTAAAGTGAGAGACCTTTCTGGCAGAGAGGAAAAGAGAGGGATAGAAGTGAGAGAGAGGGAGAGAAGGAGGTAGAGGGGGGAGGGTAATTCTCTCCACAGTCTCCTGTGGTCGGTCAATCGCAGGGCTCTGGTTTTTGAATAAGAGCGCCTGAAAGAATGCAAAATGTAAACAGAGAGCTTGGAGGCATCTCAGGATGTTGTTTGTGAATGGGAGTGCGTTCGCCTTGAGAGCATACACACACGCGGACATGCACAGCACTGTTAACGGGCAAAATTTTAAACGTTTTCTCACATTTCCTTTTGCCAAGTAGGGCTAATATACACACAACTGCTTTCAAATGAGGGAGAGCTAGGTTGAGAAAACAGCGCTGTAAGTCAGGGTACAGTACCAGAGGCTCAATGTTTCCCCACACTCAATCCCTCACCAGCTAGTCTGCACTTTTCATCAACTCGTAAAGTTTAACACAACAAACTGGAATGTTATTCCTTCTATAGAGGTTTAATCCTGTTTGTAGAGACCTGATAAACACAAACTTAATTGAGTCCACTTTGGAAAATGTAAAAAGTGTAAGTGCATGTGTGTGTGTGCTCTCTCTCTCTCTCAATTGTAGGTAGTCGCTCACATTTGTGTGCGACTACCTACAATAGAAGAGAGAGAGAGAGAGAGAGAGAGAGAGAGAGAGAGAGAGAGAGAGAAATAGGTGAAGAGAGAAAGATAGATGACTATGTAGTGTATTCTGTGCAAAAATATTGGGTGTGGACGCATTTCTGTGTTTGATTGCTTGCGGCTGCTGAATGAAAGCGGTTGGAGATAGAGCATGAGGGACAGAGGATAAGAAAAAGAGAGGAAAAGAAAGAAGGGGAGGAAAACGGATGAAAAGAGGAGAAGAAGTAGAGAAAACAACAAAAAGAGGTCCATCGAAATAGCCTGCTATGCCAGCCCTGGTCAACCACCTACTCCTTCACATTTGTATGTATGTGTTTGTGTGTGTGTGCACATGCATCCATGCATGTATCAATGCTCACATACACATCAAAAGCTGGATAATTCAATCATACAAACCACAGTCCTCTCAGTGGAGACGCCACATCCAGGGCACTCCTCCTCCTCCTCCTCATCTTTGTCCACAAGAAAGGATGTCAAGGCTTCTTCCGCATGCACTTAACATTATACCGCTCCCTTCTCCACTGCCATTACCAGCAAAACAACAAAACAACCACCAACTCTGTCAACTCAGCTCTTAATCATACTAGATACAAAACAGACATGCAAGGGGGCGGGGGGCTCTTTAGGAAAAGATGTTTGGTCCTATCAGACTGGAGGCTCAAGATGCACACAAACATGGATTGGCACCATTGTAACTGTTACCATATTGATTTTTAACATTCTGTAAGTATGAGTTTTAAATTTCCCTCTTCTTTGTCATTCCTCAAAATATATTCTGCCATTTAAGCAAGAATGATGCAATGTAGATAATGTGGATATTTATTTGAGCTTGAATTATCACACTGTAATTCAGAGAATAAAGCAAAAATGTTCATATCAAATCATATTCGCTGCCCTCTGCTGGAGGACAATGTCAAAAGGCTAAACACAAATTCATAAAATGAAAACATGATACACAAGAACAATGCACACTCTCCTAGCGACATTTGGTTCATGGGATGCACTCATACAGGCACACATGAACATTTACAGGACACAAACAACGCCTGGTGACAGCTGCGACTCCTGCTGCATTTCTTCCACCCCTCCCATCCTCCGCCCCCCTCTCCTCTGCTGTGAGTCTTCACTCTGCACCCAGACCACAGGGTGAGTATCAGGTGAGGTTTTAAATAGTGGGGCCTCTACGAAATGACCTCAGGGTCTCAGGGGTCTACCCCCATGGCCCCTGGCCTCTACACTTATGTCCCCCAGGAAAGCGCTCCTTGAACAGGGGCCTCCCCTCTGTCTGAAGCCTCAATCCACAGCCCTATGCCCCTCGTCCAGGCCATAAATCTGGGTGACTGTAAACTTATTTCAACTTGAATCTCTCACACATTTCTCTGTGTGGGTCAACTCAAGCCCTTAATGAAAACAAAAGACATCCTCTGAACACTACGCTCTCTTTACTCTAAGCTAAAGCTACAGGCTAACCACAACTCAGCACAGATTACAATACAGCAGTTTCAACTTGAACCCTTGCTCAGAGCCTGAGCTTCAAAAACCCCACTTCCAAATGCTCTTCTGCCTGTCCCCTCTCTCAGCACAGAAACAGAGTAAAAGAGTAAGGGGCCGTTCAACAGGAAGGGCCAATGTTTACGCGATACTGTTTTAATTAGAGGCAGGCGGCGCTGCTGTTTTCTTTACAATTTGGCTTATGTTTGCCTTAACCCAGAATGCCAAGGGATGGCTCCATTTTCCATTTGTGGCCGGGAGGAACTCTAAAGGGGTCTTATTCCGCTCTCTATGTCTCTGCTCCCCTGAACGTGGCTTATACTTAATCATCGCAAGATCATCTAGAATGATCTGCAATTCGAAACTGAGAATGTATGTGAACACAGGCCAATAGGCATAGGTTCTGGCACTGAGGAAAGCCCACAGAGGGCAGCGGGCAACATTTGTGTGTGGGGAGACCACAATACTACAACTTCCTGTTTGAGCTAATAATTTCCTCTTAGCGCCACAGTGGACATAAACACAGCAATTATCTGCAGTGTGGATATAATCTGTCCTAAATACAGGTCACTATCATTTTTATGTGGTCAAGGTAAGAAAGAAAAAAAGGCTTATTACTATCATTCCCTAAATGTTTAGCAAAACAAAAACACCCATACATCCTCAGAGGTTTGACACAATCGCCTCTTTGTGCCGGCATATGTGTCACTCCCAATTGGTCTCTGTCGCTTTGCCTAATAAACAGAACTTCCTGTGTCTGAGTGTTTATAAACAGTGCAGAGTGAGCACCGTGTGAGAAGAGACAATCCCTGCGAAAGCGTCGGCACGTGACAGCGCATAGAATAAACATACTAGCCAGCTCCGGTACCCAGCTAATGGTGGTCTTCTGAAGACCCCAGCTGCCTCGGCACCACCAGAAAGCAGGTGACGACAGACAGAACATGAGATCAACAATGTAAAAATGCAGCACCGGCTCAATTGTAAAGGAACTGAGAGATTTGGTGTGAACTGGGTGCGTTGTGTGTGTGTTTGTGTGTGTGCGCGTCCACAGGCCACACAGCTTCCAGGCAGGGTCGTCCATGGGTCGCCTGCAGAGGGCAGTTCCAAATGAAATATAAACAGTTGCTCTGTCCTCTCCTCCTCTCTCCTCTTTTTCCCTTCAGTACGATGGGCCAGTCCTACAGCACGGCCCAGCACAGTGTTCCATGGTCCAGGCAGAACTAATCTATCCCTCAGCTGTGCAGTCTAATCTAAACAAACAGATCTCTCCCTATCAACATCTGGAAGCCCTCACATACTGGGACCTAGGAAACCACCGTAGCCCAGGCTCTTTGTCAGTGTCTGTGTGTGTATGAGCAGGTCTCTGTGTATTAGCATGGGCCAGTGCAAGACCACATCGTAGATGTCTACAAGAGGACACTATACTTTGTCATCTGTCTGTCAACACAAAGCCAGCCTGTTTTGACAATGCCTAAAACTCTATGTTGCAACTTCAGTGAAACACAAAGAGTAAAAGAAGACACCAGCAAATACAAAGGCTATATAGCAATTTAATCATCGGGTATGTGACACCAGTAGTGCTGCAGCTAACTGTACATTAGGGCAGATGGATAGTTTTTTAATAAGTGATTAATCTTGTAGTTCACAAAACATCTAAGAATAATAACAAAAAACCAAATAATAACAAATAGAGGTAAATAATAACAAATAACAAAAAACAATCACAAGTTGCCATTAAGCTTAAATTTGGTTCTAAAAGGTTTGCAGTTTGCTGCTTCATGAAACAAAGCAGCTGTTACTTGAATTCATGACAGTTACAAAGTATTTCAATGGAGAAAGTTTTCAAAGTGCCAAAATGCATCAAAACATCCACAGAAACTCCTACAGCTTCTTTGCTGTCCTTCTGTGTGTTCAGTATGCTCCAAATAATATGTTTGCCAATGGCTGAACACACTACTTCCAAAAGAACTCCCAGAAACAGTGTAAGAAGAGTAAATAAAAAGAAATGATAATCAGAAGTTACTAGAGCCAAAAGTGATTCAATTTCTGGTTTTCAATAGTTTTGCTTTATCAAAATAAAAATCCAAAGATATTACATTTCCAATGACATGAAACAGGCAAAGCTGGTAACATCACAATAGACAGGGTGTTCTCAGCACGTTTTCATCATCATCATTTTTGATACATGTGACATTTTTGATGACTACTAATTACCAAAATAGTAAGCAGTTATTTTTCTGTCAATCATTTTCTTGCCATGCAGTTTCATTTGGTGCCCCTAGTTTACACGGCCGTGGTGTCACATATGGAAAGGGTGTGAAAACAGTGTATTCCTCTGGCCACCATCAGGAGACCTGTACTGAAGAGACTCCCCTCTGCCTAAACTGCTGTCAAGTGCGCCTGCGCCCCAGATTAGAAGAACACGCTGTCTGTCAGACCCCTGCCGCAGCGCACAAGGAGAGAACAGCCAACCCTGGAGGAAGTGTGCTTTAATGTTTGATGTTATAAACTATCCTTTTTTATATTTTAGGGAGGGTAGATAAAATGAGGAGAAAATAGAAAACTCAGCCACATAAACATGACAGCAACTATGTGTAAACAACTTTTTGTGTCTTTTTTAATGATCAAAGGATAATTATCGCCCTTCTCAGCAGCAGAATCTGCTCCTCCATTCATGACTCCTACAGCCCACTCTGGCCCTAAGTGCAGGAATGTGGATCAAAGGAAAGGAAAAAGCACAGCCCCTTCCCTTTACCCCCCAAGCGCCACCCATATGCATGTTCCTTTTTTCCTTAAAGAAATTTCAGTCTTCATAAGTTGTTTCTTAAAAAATGAAATAAAACAAGTGCGTTGCCTACCCACTCCACAAACACGAGTTCCTGTCCTCATTCCGCTTTTTCCCTGCAGCCGGAGACAAATCTTTTTGGAAAGTTGAGAGCTGTCCAAAACGGGACCACACACAGTCTCTGAGCATTCAACTGCTGGGGGCAGGCAGACACACACTCACACACACACACACTCACACACTCTCACAAAATGGCGGCTTTGACAAAAATTTCTTCTCCCCCAAAAGTTTCTTATGAACCTAATTACAACCTTACTTCTGAGTGCAGTTACAGTCACTTCTTGCACATCTTGTGTGTGAAACTAACTTGGTTTTTATGTTAGGATAAATTTACAAGTTTCACTTGGCAACTTGCCAGGGCCTAAACAATAAACAATCCCCCCCTGGCTTGTTTAGTAGCGCCCACCAGCCCCCTCTTCTTAAAATCTAAACCATCCCATGCCCTTCTAAACATGCAACATCAAATTGTAAAGCTTCAAAGGCTGTGAAAGAAAGATTAATCCCAGCATCTTACATTCACACACACACACACACACACACACTAGAAAAGCAGATAAACTCTACCACTTTTTAAAAACAGCCAAAAAAAGTGTCTTACCTTCCACCCAGAGTTTCTCCACGTCTGTCTCCAAATTAGCTGCCCTTAAGCCCACAGCAAAAGCTCCGAAAATCATGAGGCCCACAACCAAAAACTTTCCGCAGTTCTTTTGTATGTAACAGCCCAGCCTAAATAAAAGTCTCTGGAACTTCGCTCTCAGCCATAGAGGTGCTTTCCTCCCAGTCGCCTTCCCCTAAAATAAGACAAGAGTCCTAACATTACTGTCAGTTGAAACACAAAACACTGCACTTACCTGGACAGGTAAATCTGTAGGGATTGAGAGAAAAGGTTTAATGTTATACAAGCAAAGACAATGACTATCACAGGTGGTCCAAATTGTATTCATATCAAAGAGTCCCAAAATATTTAAGCTACAGGCCCCAATTACACCCTAGGAATCTCACCTGAGAAGACCAGTTGTTATGATTCGCTATAAGACTGTAAAAACCCCTGTAGTGACAGCTCTAAGGGAAATGGAAGCTGTGATAAAAATTATTAAAAAAACCCACATTCACTGTCTCATTCCGCCTAACCTGCGATGATTGAAATACACACATCTGCTGAGGACCACCTAGAAGCTAGTGAGGACTCCCCAGAGTGGGAGCCACAGGTTCTGTCATATCAGTAACATGTATAAACTGCAACCTTAGCAGGATACATGCAAAAGGAAGATATCTTGTAGGTCACCCACACACAGTCTGATCCATTTATGTCACTCCACTGCTACAGGGATAACTTGTGAATATTCTGGATGTCACAGGTTTGTGTTGCTAGGCTCCAAAACAGTTTAGCAGATAGATCTCCAGAGTGGACAGAGGTAAAGGTGTCTCTATTTCACTTAGCACGAAAATGTGCCAACAGGTTCTTAAACTCCTGTTTTGGATGCATAATACTTTTGTGAAACAGCACAATATTGTCTCTATGAACAGACTGAAAATACCTTAAATTGTACTAAAGGTTTACTCCCCACTCCACAAATATCTTTCGGGAGTAGTGTAATTTGTCACTGAAGTAGCCTAACTCCCACACATCAAACTGTGATATTAAATACCCTGAAAAAGGTGCATGTGGTAAAAGCCACAAATACCACCACACACAACTCCATTCCCCGTCCAGCAGCCCGTGTGTTCCGGCCTGCATGGGGAGTGGAGGAGCCATCACGGGGCACTCACAATATTTGTGAACGGAAGAGGGCAGCCACATGGATTTTTTTCCTTTACGCGAGTCGCCCGAGTTTAGACACTGTCATACAAACTTTCAACTTAGCCACCAAAACGTTTCACGCAGCTCCCGAGAAACGTCAAGTTGGATGTTATGAAAACTGTGTTAGGCTAGTGTTGGAGGTGAGTGAAAAGCTGCATGTTTTGCCTTTTCTCAGACCGTTACAGATTGGGATGTTGCATTTGGGAACAATCGAGTGGTGTGCAAATATCTCATCCTAAGCCGGTCGCACAGATTCTAAATATTGCACAAATCAAAACAACGTTAGGCTCGCTACAACCTTGCCTTACCCCTGCGTCCCCCTGCCCAGCCCGTCCCCGTTACCTAGCAGCGACTGGACATAGTTTGGCCACTTTCACGGAGAATACAATGAAAACAAGACCATAAAGCTCTTTCCAGGTTAAGATGAGAAATAAGCACCTCTGTTATTTGCTCCAAAGCGAAGTCCGCATCGCAGTAACTCGGCCGCTGCAAATACTCCAAATCCAGCGGTGTGTTGCGGGTATAGTTCCCCCTGTTCCTCCGCGTTATCCTCGGCCGATCGGGGTCTCTGTTTTCCTGCTCGGAGGGCGCATTAGCAGCCGAGGCCATGTTGCGGGGACTGCGAGACCGTTTCCCACTTTATAGTATTTCCCCGAAAGCGTGTAGCGATATCCCAAGGCAACAAAGTTTCACTCTCGGAGATCTCACACCCGTGAAGTAGGACCTCATACTCCTGTTGGAGACGGCGAGTCAAAGTCTGCGCCTTCCATCCCAACATTTCGTGATCCGGAGGTCTCCACCGCTTTCACCGCATTCACCGTGTCTCTGAAAAAATGTAAGTTTCTCTCAAAAAGCGAGGTGCGCAAAGTGATTCCCATACACAAGTCGTCGGGTAAGAAACCTCGATGGTCGTAGCATTCTGGTGGTGATCTATGTGGTCTTCCCCTGGGCCGCGCGTCACGGCCAACTCTGAGATTCAATAGAAGAGGAGAAAAAGACCTCTCTCCATTTGGAGGCAGAGAAGGAGGAGGGGTGAAAATAGAAAAAAAGACTCGAGAGCCCGCCTCTGGGGCTGTCAGATCGCAGGAGTTTCTTGCATCTGATTGGTTCCAGAAGGGCAAAAATTACTCAGCAAACACGACTATTATTAGCTGCTTAGCAACAGCTCACTAAAGTAGAGAGACCACCCAGGCAGAGAGACCTCATGTGTGCATCTCCAACTTCAGGGGAGGCTCGCTGAGGGCTAAACCCGCTTGGTGCGTTTGGTGTTTTGAGTTTCCACACAGCGCCTTGTCGCTAAAAAGAAGCATTTCCCTGACAAGGCTGAAGTCTTGAGGCAAGGTACACAGCGTGTGCGTCGGAAGGATGGTGAGGAATGTCAGAACGGCAGTTTTTAACTTTGATTTTTTTTCTACCGCAGTAGGCCCTACAGCGGTTCAGAGTGGGTGTTGTTACAATGTCAGCCTTTAGTAGAATATAGGCTGGTCTTTATAGTGTGGAAAAAATATACTTCTATGTCATATTATTCCTTCGTTAAGCTGTCAAAAACTTGAAAATGTTTGGATTTCAGTAAATAAAATTATGGTTGCAATGATCAAACACAACACCGCCCAGCTGACAATTCTTTTTCCATCTCCAACCACATCTCAATCTGTAGACAAAATCCAACAACATAGATGTAAAATATCATCATCAAAGTAATTTGACAAAATTATCACAAATAACTGTCGGTGAAATGCTGACTTAAGTGTATAAAATATTACGCGCTATTACACACGGAACTGTGTTTGTCTCCTTTTTATTCATTTTATTATCCAGCTGATTGATAACGCATACAGTTTTCCAGTGTTACATATCAAAATAGTGCGTTTATGTATTTAGTTAGTAAATTAGCCTACCTCATATTTCACATAGACCAGCTGCAGACACAAATGTACAAGATGCAATATGTGCGCATTACCCATGCTATGTTAAACGTTTTGAGCTTCAGCTACACGGACCTAAAGCCTACATGGCATTTCATCATGATCAATATCTTTAATATTAATCAGGCTTGTCAGGTTATAAATAGACATCAATGTATTCTCATGTTCAAAACAACATTTCCCTAAAAACCTTATTAATGGACCCGAAAAAAATGGAATAAAGAAAATCGAGACTAAAAACTTAGCCACGATTCCTTAAAAAATGCTAATTTCACCTCGTTTAACTTTATTAGTGAACGTGAAGGATAAAAAAGGCACATAAAAACAAAGGAACTGAGGTAGGCTAATAAGCCCCTGTAGACACATGATGGACCAGTCTATGGGCAGCCCAGACTTCACACCTGAGCCATCCGAGCCGAGCAGCGGCTCGTCTGGCTGCCAGCCGCGCACTTACCATCTTCAGTCCAGGTGAGGAGAGTTTTCTGTACAAATCCGTCAAATCCGCCCCCCGTCGAGAAAGAAAAGTGTCAGTTATGATAAAAGATAAAAAGGAACTGCGTTATTGTTGTGAGCAGGAAAAAATCCGTCTTGGTCGCAGGCATCCTGCTCTGGGTCGGAAAAGGTTCACCCACAATTACATGGCTGTTCCGTTTTGGCCACGTGGGTGGTCCCATTAGCTGCATAGGCAGGACCCTTCGACTGTCACGTGATTAGCGCAAACTTGTAAACAGTACCAACCCACGAGAGCAGCATCCCGTGTCTCAGCCAGTCAATGACACACACACTCAGAGAGAGAGGGAGACACATAGAGAGAGTCAGAGAGAGAGAGAGAGAGAGAGAGAGAGAGAGCGCACAGGTGCACACACAAATATATTTGTGTACATATGAGTGTAGGCTATGCATTGCATACACAGCTGTTGACATAGCTATAGAGACATTTTGCACAAATTATCACCATAAATACCATTTTAAGCAGATCTATTCTTTCTGTATGTTTTTATTTGGCTAAATCACAAGCCTGAACTGTATTACTCTGACCCACCCTGTTTAAAAGATGTTATTCTTTCAGGAAAGCTCTGATGATGTCGGGTAATTGCTAAAGTTTTCATCTAAACAAAGTTATCTATTCAGCCCCATCAACGTGTAGATTTTTGTTTGGAATCAGTAAGGTTGGGTGTGGTGGAGGTCTCCACTGCAACTGCAATAAAACATCACTTGGCTGGCATCAGATATCCCTAGGGGTCTTAGGGAGAGCAAAGTTAGGCTGTGATGCCCCCTAATGCCCCTGCATAGAACCAGGCCTGTCTCAGTGGAACGTGCCCTTATAGCAAGCAGGATCCAGAACTCCATCCATCCATCGTCAACCGCTTATCCTGTGTACAGGGTCGCAGGGGGCTGGAGCCTATCCCAGCTGACATTGGGCAAAAGGCGGGGTACACTCTGGACAGGTCGCCAGTCCATCGCAGGGCAGAGCCAGAACTGCTGCACCATATCTGTGCTAGACATGTTCAGGTTGTTGTCATGACGGCAGAGCTGTAGGATTCCATCAATGTGCCGAAGGTCTTTGGGGAAAATGGTCCTCCCTCCGAATACTGTAGCGTAGAGGCTGTAAAGATATGCCAGTAAAAAATGCTCTGGGAGATTATATTGCAAGCATCTGTGTGAACTAATGAAATACGTATGCACTTAAGATGCCAAAACACCCTTGACCAAACAAGAGCATATTTCCTTTTTTTTCATTTACAATCATGTGCTAATATGGATCAGATGGGCTAATTGTTCACTTTAGGACTTATACCAAGCAGGGAGACATGTATTCCAAATCAGCCTCTTTTAATTTAGCAATTGCAGGCTATAGTTTGGATTAGAGACTTCTGTGAGAAAGGAGGGCAATAAGTCTACTTAAGCCTGTAAATTACCGTCCTTTAGCTAAAAGCTGCCAGATATAAAGACTCAGTATCTGCCCTTATGCGTACTGTTGCATTTGGATTGTGTGCATTTGTCACAACTGTCGTAGCTTTTTGTGACGGAAACACTGTACACAACAAATAAAAAACGATTGTGAGATAATATTGTCATATTCATATTCTCAGATTGTCATTGTCATTTTACAACTCCTCATCTGACGTGTCATACTTTTTAAACCTCTTAACTGTACAATATATTGTAAAGCCAAACAAACAATGCCAAACATTCCCTAAAAGCAGCCTCTCAGTTGTGACAATTTGCTACTTTCCTTTGTCTTATAGGACAGTAAACTGAGGATCTTTTGGTTTTGTGTTGTTGGTCAGACAAAGCATTTTAAGGACATCTTGGGGTTTAAAAAAGATGGACATTATTCACTGTTTACACATGTTTTATTGGCCAAATGATGAGTTGATTATTGAAAAATTAATTGGCATAATGAAACTCATCTCAGCACTATTCCACTGGTCCATGAGATATCTACTGTAACACACCCACTGTTTCACTCTGCTTTCTTACTGTGCCACACGCTCTGAATGCTGAAACTAGAAGTGATAGAGTGTGATGGATGAAGTGTATGTGAAGATTACTGTCTGCTGTATATTCTATTCTCCTTGAAGGAATTTGAAGTCCCGTAGTCGCTGCTAAATAAATTACCACACAAACAGTATTTCCAAACGTCTGTCAGTTGCAGATATGCCTTTGATTCACAGCATGATATCCTGACAGTTGATTGCTATGAAAAGGGTTTACATATATCCAAAACCTCCAGAGGATAAATTTAAATATTGTTGGTGACAGCTTTTGTCTATTTTGCTCTAATAATGGCACAGCAAGTAATGTAACTAATGTTTGCTAGGTTGTGGGTTAGCTACAGTTGCTGCTGTGAAGCTAAAGCCTAGTTCACACTACACGAGACAGTGATACTCTCCTGCTAAAATAGCTAACATCACAACAACACCATGTCTTGGCAAACTGGAAAGTAAGCTGAATGTCCGTGGTCAAGCAATTTAAAGTTACCTGACACAAATTATGGCTAGAATGGCTGGGATGGTGTTATGTTGCGGGTTCCGAGCCACTTTGTTTCCAAGGGCGGCTGTGGCTCAGGAGGTAGAGCGGGTTGTCCGTTAATCGGAAGGTCGGAGGTTCAATCCCAGGCTGCGTGTCGACGTGTCCTTGGGCAAGACACTGAATCCTGAATTGCTGTTCCGCCAGTGTATGAATGTGTGTGAATGTTAATTTCTGTTTGAGCACTTAGGCTCAGTGAGTGAATGGTGAATGCAGAAGTAGTGTAAAAGCGCTTTGAGTGGTTGAAAAGACTACAAGTATGGAACATTTACATTCCCATTTACAGAGCCATGGCTGGGTGGAAAACACAGAACGGAGAGTGAGCAGACTGTGAGGTGATATTTGACAAAAAGATGCCCTGGATTTGAATCGCATACACCACCCTTAATGTCCGCCGTTCTTTGATTGTTCACATTTATCTAGTCTTCTTCCTGATCCACATGGATTCCTCAATGAGGAATGGAGATGAAGTATTCCCTTCACAATCCTCAAGGCTGGCATCTGGCTAGCGGCCATTGGAAAAAGCAGAACAAAATTGCTTAGTGCATGCACTTATTTAAAATTTGCAGGTTGATAACCATTCAAATCAGAAGTGAGCCAACACATTATTAAGAGATTGCTAATCAATGTCATAGCCATAAACTTGAGGAGAAATAATGAACACATTACTTCCATTTCTCATTTTGATGAACTACATAACGTTTCAAAGACTATTCTGTGTTGCCACAGTGAACAGCAACAGTATCAAACCATGCAACCAAGCTTCTTAGCTGAGTAGGTATGAATGGAAATGATGGAGCAGCTGTGTTTGTCAGCCATCATAGGGCTGAATGGAGGAGAGGGTGATCCGGCAGCCACACACATTTAATGAAATCTACTCTCAGGGAAGTGCATTGAAAAAAAGAGGAAGGGGGGGGCAGCAAAAGGAGAGAGTGAGAGAATGCAATCAAAGCACACGTCTTTATTGAAAACAAATGCACTCAAGATCCCTGAAAGAATGTCTCTTTCGCAAAGAGGAAAACAATTCATATGTCTTGGTGTAAGGAGTTCTTGGTGCTTAAAAGATCATGTGATGTTTTCCATTCATCTAGATGCAGACAGAGCACATGTGGCTTTAGCTGCACAGTACTGATGGTAAGACCTTAGTGTAGGTGTACTTACATGTTAAGATGGCGGTATGACTGTGTCTTTGTGCAGATATAGTTGACACTGTGCACGTAAATGTGTCACATCATTTGAGCACGAAAGGATAATTCTGATTAATCTTAGTTTTGGCAAGCATTTCTTTTTGTGATATCAACATTGCACCTAGTTAAGCGGTTAGGGCAAGAAATGCAAGCAAGGTTTGATTGGAAAAAAAGGGTGAAAAAGCTATTGAAAAGAGAAAACAAGAGTAAAATTATTAACTAAACTGTACTTTATAATCATCCATAAATAGCAACTTTCTGGTTCAACTTACTTTTTCTTTCCCCACACCCAACTCAGTCAGCTGACAGAGCTTTCACACTTGAACAAAATCAGATTTTTCCACGACCTCTTTGAGACAATCGTTGCTGTCAAACTGTTTCTTCCTCCTGCTGTAGTCAGCTGCCATTTCAGTGTTAGATCAATGCAACCCACCTGCTCTTCTCCAGTTTCCATCACAACTAGTGAGCTTGTCAGATGTCCTGCTCACACATTACATCCATCCAGATCTTCATTTCGGCTCTGCTCTTCTCTCCTTCACCACTACCAGTTTCTAAGGCTCCATAAGTGTCAGTGGAATATTCTTGCAACGCTTACGGCATGAATATCCCTATAAAATGATTATGTCTTATCACCAAAGACTCTTCGGGTACCTCTTAAATAATTTGTGTTATGCACATTATGCCAAAAAATGAATTTATTACTCTTTAAGCACTTCTTCAATTCATTGCTTCTGACTGAAATGTAGTTGCACATTCTTTCCTGTGCAAGCAGGGATTATTACTGCCATTTTGGTTGTGCTCACTTGTTTTTATTTTATAATAAAATTGTTTAGAGAATCTGGCTAAACTGTTGGTTTATTTACAACTTGATCGATGATATGATTGCTCATGTTTCTTTGCCCTGATGGACGAAGTTGTATCAATGTTGCTGCATTCACAGATGTCAGCAATTACTTTGGTGAGTACAATGTTATCATAAGTAACAGAAATAATTTGACAAAAGTATAAAAAGAAGACCCAAGTTGTATTAAACTGGAATAATCCTTTAGGGTGCGGGTTTCTATCAGTGAGGCTGAATTTATATTCACTAGCAAATTTCCCTGTCAGTGCACCTCCACAGTATCCCCCTTTGGAAGGCCCACACAGGTACCATTTCCAATATTTCTGCCAAGTCATAAAACTATCCCCTCCTCCTCCATCTTGACCCAGCTTCTGGCTCCCCCTGGTCCATCATGGCTGCCTGTGAAGCTGAGTGGCTGGCGAGAGCCTGCTGGGATGTTTATGTTCTAGCTCAAGGTTGTCTTCAATCATACACAGAGCTGTTTGACAGCTTGCAGCACCGCCTGGCCTCTGTTTACCTCTCCCAATTTCCGACTGGCTTTGTATGCACAATCAGAGCAGCTCAGGAAGGATTCAAGAGAACTATTCCACCATTCTCCATCTAGCAGCAACACAGAGAAATGGACCAAAGGCATCATACCGTTACACCATGTCATACCCAACACATTTCAAATATGTGTTTTAAATAACTCATGTTGATTTATTATTTCTTGGGGTCATTAATATTGAAAACATTGTTAATGTGAATACATGGTTGAAATAGTCATGTTTCACCAAAAAACTTGGAAGGATATTTGAAAACGGGTAAATGAGAAGAAAAGTGAGACTGACGGAGAGTGTGTGACTGCAGATGAAAAACTCAAAATTGCAGATGAATATTGTTTTTGATTTGAGGGAATTTAAGCACTTTTTAACTCCTATTAGTTTTGTTTGGACTCCGTGTAGCAGTCCACCTCACTGTCTGGCCGACATTCCCGGTAAGATCTGGGATAGACAATGTTGGAGCTGGCTGATATTTAGACAAGGCAGTGGTCTGTTCTGCAGAACTGGCCTGAGAAGCTGTAATTTTTGGAAGTAAGTTCAGCCCCCAATGTTAACAGGAAACGTGTGCTACTCTGAATGTATACACATGGCCTCAACAAATAAGCAGTATAATACAAAATCAACGCTGTGGCTCCACAGAAAGACGAGGGAAAAGAAAGAAGGAGAGTGAGACAATCCGAAATAGGCTGGGAGAGCAGTCAAACTGATGGAGCTGGCTTGTCAACAAATTAATTTTTATAAATAGTGTTAAGAAAGAAAGGAAATTTTGACTCACCGACGTGCACTCACAAACAAATATATTTGTTATGAATTCTAACAGACATCAGTCTTGCACATTTGCCTGCACGAATTCACCTTGGTAGAAGGTTTGCTTACTTCCATATGAACTGGGGTGGGTCTCTGTGGGAGGCCGACTGGAAAAAGTGACACATTTAAATGTAAGAACCTCATAAGCTGTCCAGACCTCCTGTTCAGTTGAGTCTTAACAACAGCAGGAACTGTTAGCTTCCTCAATGGAATTCAGGCTCATAAACAAGCAGCGTCGACCTTCATTAAGAGAAATTATTCCAACAGCACACAGCAAGGGTGTATACGTTTGTGTTACTTAATGAAGCTACTAAAAATCTCCTATATAATATTACTGTTCGAAATTAACTGTGTCATTTATCATATCTTTCTGAGGTAGTGAACAAACAAAGCCAATGTCTACGGCGTGTCAGGGAGTGCTTTTTTCATGGGTGGATGGTCACAGTTTCAGAGTGAGAGCTGTATTAATGAGCATCAAATGGTATTAAGCAGTGTTTGGAATACCAGAGCTATTCTGAGGTGTGCCTAATAGCATAGTGAACCGGTAATTACAGGATTTTGTGTCAGTTTAGTAGTTTGCCTGAAGAACATGAGGTGCACTCATATTGTTGTGAAATTTGATAAAAGGCCTAATACCTGAAGAGTAAAAACAATATATATATGTATCTATATATATCTATATATCTATATATATATATATATATATATATATATATATATATATATATATATATATATATATATATATATACTCACCTAAAGGATTATTATGAACCATACTAATACTGTGTTTGACCCCCTTTCACCTTCAGAACTGCCTTAATTCTACGTGGCATTGATTCAACAAGGTGCTGAAAGCATTCTTTAGAAATGTTGGCCCATATTGATAGGATAGCGTCTTGCAGTTGATGGAGATTTGTGGGCTGCACATCCAGGGCACGAAGCTCCTGTTCCACCACATCCCAAAGATGCTCTATTGGGTTGAGATCTGGTGACTGTGGGGGCCATTTTAGTACAGTGAACTCATTGTCATGTTCAAGAAACCAATTTGAAATGATTCAAGCTTTGTGACATGGTGCATTATCCTGCTGGAAGTAGCCATCAGAGGATGGGTACATGGTGGCCATAAAGGGATGGACATGGTCAGAAACAATGCTCAGGTAGGCCGTGGCATTTAAACGATGCCCAATTGGCACTAAGGGGCCTAAAGTGTGCCAAGAAAACATCCCCCACACTATTACGCCACCACCACCAGCCTGCACAGTGGTAACAAGGCATGATGGATCCATGTTCTCATTCTGTTTACGCCAAATTCTGACTCTACCATCTGAATGTCAGACTCATCAGACCAGGCAACATTTTTCCAGTCTTCAACTGTCCGATTTTGGTGAGCTCTTGCAAATTGTAGCCTCTTTTTCCTATTTGTAGTGGAGATGAGTGGTACCCGGTGGGGTCTTCAGCTGTTGTAGCCCATCCGCCTCAAGGTTGTGCATGTTGTGGCTTCACAAATGCTTTGCTGCATACCGCGGTTGTAACGAGTGGTTATTTCAGTCAAAGTTGCTCCTCTATCAGCTTGAATCAGTCGGGCGATTCTCTTCTGACCTCTAGCATCAACAAGGCATTTTCGCCCACAGGACTGCCGCATACTGGATGTTTTTCCTTTTCACACCATTCTTTGTAAACCCTAGAAATGGTTGTGTGTGAAAATCCCAGTAACTGAGCAGATTGTGAAATACTCAGACCGGCCCGTCTGGCACCAACAACCATGCTACGCTCAAAATTGCTTAAATCACCTTTCTTTTCCATTCTGACATTCAGTTTGGAGTTCAGGAGATTGTCTTGACCAGGACCACACCCCTAAATGCATTGAAGCAACTGCCATGTGATTGGTTGATTAGATAATTGCATTAATGAGAAACTGAACAGGTGTTCCTAATAAACCTTTAAGTGAGTGTATATGTGTGTATGTGTATATATATACATATATATATATATATATATATGTTACAGTAACTATTCTTTTATTCAATCATGGTGGTGGTGTTTGACAAAAAGAAGTAGCATATTTATTGGTATGAAATCAGAAAAGAAGCCCAATATCTAAAGAATAAAAACTGTGATTTTATATTTACTTATTTTTATTTGGCTGTATTTGCGTCTGACAAAGACTTTAGAAACCAAGACAAGGCACTACACCATGGACTGAATTAGACAACATGCGAGTGAGAGCTCTTCTGACATAAACACTTTCTCATTACAGAGACTGGGATGTTCTTAAAACTTTTAATTATGATTCTATTTGCATCAGTTTGGAATTTGGGCATTCTTTCAGGATGACAACATTTTCACTGGAAAATGCACTTTTGTGCGGCCACAGTGGATTCCATTTCAAGACATTAAAATGAAACTAATCAGGACACTAATCAGCCTTGAAATGTTGGAACTTGAATCAGTTTTTATAAATTGTTGCTCCCTGGTTAGAATATGTACAACAGGGGAACGTTAATTTTCAGTCACAGCTCTTCTCCAAGTCATGTTTGAGCTTTAACTGTTGCGTATGTCCACAGATGCGGAGTGGAGGAGAAAGGGAATAGAAATTGAATAGAAAGAAAGGGTGGTCACTATCATTGCTTGAGATGTGGTGCAGACCTGTGTGTGTTGACAGCACGTGCAGCCAAACTATTGCATCTGTGTCAACTCTCTTCTGGCTCATCAATGCACCATCACAGTCATCATCTGCTTGTTTTCCTCACCGCACCATGAGGTCATAGCCTAAGTGGCCAATTAACCCAAACACAGTGCAATCTGGGGCATCTCCAGAGATAGCAAGAGCAGGATGAGGAAGAGCATGTATGGTTGCTTTGCAGGACAACTGTAAATGGAGGATTGTGAAACCTGCCTACTTAATACCTGCCATCTTACTGTCACACCTGCATTTCGTTGTGTGTGTAACCATGTGATGCATTTCTGATGCATTTCTGTGGGCGTCTGGTCTGTCTTGGTTAAATGCCTGGTGGGCTTACTGTGAGGTCTGACTTGAGCAGGGGAAAATAGCTGTCATAATTACCCACGTCTGTATCTTTCGGCAAAAATCCCTGTTTCGTAATTACCGCCTGCTAACAATCTTCTTGCCTAATTTATGTGTATTGGTCAAGATGTGGGCACTGTCTCCTCTCTCACAGTCCAGCCAAAATTGTTAGTGGTGAATATTCAACCATTATCTCTGCTTAAAACTTTCAACAACTATACATAAGGCGACAGGATGATGTGCTACATGGGTTCTCTGTGTTCGTCAGCAAGAGAAAGAGGCAACAGTTTCCAAGCCAGGTGTGCATGAATGTGTAAATAGGTGAGTGTGATAAAAATGAGATTAAAGGAGGATTGAAGTGGTGACAGTGAAAAAGTCAGCATACAGAGAAAGAGAGAGACTGACTTGACATGTCCAAATAGAATGGTTGAATGTAAACACAGCTGGATGTGATAGAAGAGCTTTTATTGGCTGCATTTTAATTATTGCTTTGACTTTCCATAGAGTGCCAAGGACTTTAGTGTATACACAAAATGTGCCGTTGACAACTTATCTGAACCAGCGTTGCTTTTTGAGAGGTGAGAAGGTGCTAGCTCAGAAGTCTTGGCAATGCATAGAAATGCATATGATCAATTCAAAAGCAGCATTGTCTGGTTTAGATATTCTGCAATGAAGTCAAGTGTGATGAAATTGGTGCTCTGTGCCTGTCTGTTGCAACCATCTCTTGACATGCAAGAGAAATAATAAGAAAATTGAATATGAGTAGCAGAAGGAAAAGTTAGATCGAGAAGAATTGAGTACAGTCACCTATTGAAACAAAAAGTGATACCGTTTCAGAGCTGATATAACATAGTGTTTGCAAGGTTTTGGTCTGCAGGCACCAGATAAACATACATTCATCTGTCCTCTCACCACCATGCTGGTGTGTAGTGCAGAAATGTCAAACAATCTAAAACAAAGTAAACATGTGTTTCCTTGTATACAGACTCTTTTCACTAAAAATGACTTTGCTTTCGAGAGAATGGCAGACCGAGAGCTGCTCTGGGTTTTATAGCTAGTGGGGGACCTGGTGATAGAGACCACGGACCCAAAACATTTCAGAAATAAAGTTTAGGATCTATAGTTACTTCATCCAAATTACAGATGTTGTAGCATTCATCTCTGTCCTTGCATCATAAGATTTTAATGGAAAACTGAGCACAGTGTGGAGCCACCCTGATACTGACATACACTGTAGAGCGGTATGTGTAAACAGGCGTTAAAGACACAAAAACCCTGCAATATTTTGTAAGACATTTGGTCAAATCTTACCAAGACAAGTGGTTTCCCTTAAGCATCTGGACATAAAATACAATTGTCAACAATGAGTTGAACTTGTCCGCAATCATGAAGTCATTTGGGAAAAAAATTAAATCTGCTGATCGGGTGGTTCACCAAAACAAGAAGAAGATGGGAGTGTAGCATTGTCGTTAAAGGGCTCTTCATTGAGCTGTAGTTCCTGCGTACTATGCACATTTTAATGTGTGTGTGTGTGTGTGCATTCTAGTGTGGCAATGTAACTGTATAGATTTCTTCAGACTGGAAATAACACCACAAGCTTTAGCCCAACATACACAACAACATTTCTGTGTTTTTTTTCAAGTGCTCACTTAAAAAACATTTGTCATAAACCTAGAATGAGACTTTGATAAAACACCCTCACCACAAGTTGATTTACCTTTCCTGGAACTTTCAATCCCATCACACGATCTTTATAAACAAACAACTTTTGTCTATGTAGATGTCTAAATTTGGTTTCTGGTGAACGTAGATGGGTGATCAAACGTGTGTCTCCACCTGCCCAAGGAGATATATACACACACACACACACACACACACACACACACGGACAGTCACACATGTCAGAAATACCACAAAATCGCTCATACAAATACACTCAACCTGTCCACCACTAACAAATGATCAGAGACCGCCCTCGCATTTCAAACACACACACACACACACACACTCTGACTCCCCCGTGACTCCACTGACTTTTGACCATAGGTGAAGGGGGTTGTTGTCTGATGGTGTGGGTTCATTCTCTGTGTGTGAAGTCATTTCCTGCTGGAGTGACTGTGAGGGACGACAGGCTACATTGGTTGACCTCAAAGGAGGACGCAGTGGGGGGTCTGACGATGCATGTAACCCAGCAGAGCAGCACAATATTTGGTAAGAAATATGCACAATATGTATTTTCTTGTATTCTTCTCAGTCTATTCGTGAATTTGAGTCTCCTGGCCAGACCCCCACTCATATAACCTTCAGGGTATATCACTGTATTTCATGTCAAATACCAACACATTCAAAAATGAAATACTCCATAGAAATAGATATTATTAATTGATATTTTACTTTTAAGGGGAATGCGACTGAGTGTAGATGACTATATTCTCAGAAAGTTCAGCTTGATTTTGTCGACAGTGATCTCTCCGTCTTCTTGGGAGATGATGAGGGATGTGGAAAATAAATTATAGTGTCATTGCTGTACGTTTAACTGTCATCCAGAGATTACTTTTTCTTAACACGCAATATGAGCAGACTCACACAAGCATCACCACTTCTGCACTGATACCATAAACAGTGGCCCAGAGCGACATTTTCTAACAAACAGTCCTTTATATGACAGAACCAAAATGCTCTTTGTTTGCAGTTTATGTCAGAATGAGAGTCTGTGTATATAGATCCGAGGGAAAGAGAGAAAAAAGGACAGAAATTAGGAATCTGCTCTGAGCTGCGTTAGTAAACAAGACAAACATAATCAGCATCTCAAGAGCCACATCTGGCTCTGGTCGAGCTGAGCCTGGACTCTGATTGAGGGGCCCGGCAGGCTCCATTGTTTCTCCCAGAGTTGTTTTGTAGTACATCGCAGGAGAAAAACAATATGGATGATATGTAAAACATTGTCATTGTGTGGAAGAAATGCTTAAATACAAAAATCATCATCGCCTGTCAAAATCATGTTCTTATTACAGTACATATGTAATATGTATGGAACATGTAATAACGTGCCTGTGGCGGATGAGGTGATTGTAATTTTCAGTTTCCTGCTGCTTCAAATACTGTACTTACACCAGGTTTATGCTTTCCTCTGTGGTTTAAACTGTGGATTATTATTGTTATGTAAGAGATGCCAGCGGTTGTACAGACACTGTAGCTTATTTGTTCTTATCAATCATGTTTGTTTGTCTAATTTGTAGAAAATGGCCAATGATGGTTGTTGATTGAAGGTGTGGTTATACAAAAGAAGGACAAGTATAACGAGACGGAGAAAGGAGATTATGGTGTATTTTAGATTGGCTGTACTGCATGTCCAACAAACACAAGCTTGGTTTTATTCCAGGACCCATAAGACTTGTGAAAAG